>CM026392.1:34661943-34700386 GCA_014843695.1 Archivesica marissinica | reverse complement strand
TATTGTAGTATGTTTGTGTGTAATGTCAGGTATATTGTAGTATGTGTGTGTGTAATGTCAGGTATATTGTAGTATGTGTGTGTGTAATGTCAGGTATATTGTAGTATGTTTGTGTGTAATGTCAGGTATATTGTAGTATGTTTGTGTGTAATGTCAGGTATATTGTAGTATGTGTGTGTGTAATGTCAGGTATATTGTAGTATGTGTGTGTGTAATGTCAGGTATATTGTAGTATGTGTTGTGTGTAATGTCAGGTATATTGTAGTATGTTGTGTGTAATGTCAGGTATATTGTAGTATGTTTGTGTGTAATGTCAGGTATATTGTAGTATGTGTGTGTAATGTCAGGTATATTGTAGTATGTGTGTGTAATGTCAGGTATATTGTAGTATGTGTGTGTGTAATGTCAGGTATATTGTAGTATGTTTGTGTGTAATGTCAGGTATATTGTAGTATGTTTGTGTGTAATGTCAGGTATATTGTAGTATGTTTGTGTGTAATGTCAGGTATATTGTAGTATGTGTGTGTAATGTCAGGTATATTGTAGTATGTTTGTGTGTAATGTCAGGTATATTGTAGTATGTGTGTGTGTAATGTCAGGTATATTGTATGTTTGTGTGTAATGTCAGGTATATTGTAGTGTGTGTGTGTGTAATGTCAGGTATATTGTAGTATGTGTGTGTGTAATGTCAGGTATATTGTAGTATGTTTGTGTGTAATGTCAGGTATATTGTAGTATGTGTGTGTGTAATGTCAGGTATATTGTAGTATGTGTGTGTGTAATGTCAGGTATATTGTAGTATGTGTGTGTGTAATGTCAGGTATATTGTAGTATGTGTGTGTGTAATGTCAGGTATATTGTAGTATGTGTGTGTGTAATGTCAGGTATATTGTAGTATGTTGTGTGTAATGTCAGGTATATTGTAGTATGTTTGTGTGTAATGTCAGGTATATTGTAGTATGTTTGTGTGTAATGTCAGGTATATTGTAGTATGTTTGTGTGTAATGTCAGGTATATTGTAGTATGTGTGTGTGTAATGTCAGGTATATTGTAGTATGTGTGTGTAATGTCAGGTATATTGTAGTATGTTGTGTGTAATGTCAGGTATATTGTAGTATGTTTGTGTGTAATGTCAGGTATATTGTAGTATGTTTGTGTGTAATGTCAGGTATATTGTAGTATGTGTGTGTGTAATGTCAGGTATATTGTAGTATGTTGTGTGTAATGTCAGGTATATTGTAGTATGTTTGTGTGTAATGTCAGGTATATTGTAGTATGTTTGTGTGTAATGTCAGGTATATTGTAGTATGTTTGTGTGTAATGTCAGGTATATTGTAGTATGTTTGTGTGTAATGTCAGGTATATTGTAGTATGTTTGTGTGTAATGTCAGGTATATTGTAGTATGTGTGTGTGTAATGTCAGGTATATTGTAGTATGTTTGTGTGTAATGTCAGGTATATTGTAGTATGTTTGTGTGTAATGTCAGGTATATTGTAGTATGTTTGTGTGTAATGTCAGGTATATTGTAGTATGTTTGTGTGTAATGTCAGGTATATTGTAGTATGTTGTGTGTAATGTCAGGTATATTGTAGTATGTTTGTGTGTAATGTCAGGTATATTGTAGTATGTGTGTGTGTAATGTCAGGTATATTGTAGTATGTTTGTATGTAATGTCAGGTATATTGTAGTATGTTTGTGTGTAATGTCAGGTATATTGTAGTATGTGTGTGTGTAATGTCAGGTATATTGTAGTATGTTTGTGTGTAATGTCAGGTATATTGTAGTATGTTTGTATGTAATGTCAGGTATATTGTAGTATGTTTGTGTGTAATGTCAGGTATATTGTAGTATGTGTGTGTGTAATGTCAGGTATATTGTAGTATGTGTGTGTGTAATGTCAGGTATATTGTAGTATGTGTGTGTAATGTCAGGTATATTGTAGTATATGTGTGTGTAATGTCAGGTATATTGTAGTATATGTGTGTGTAATGTCAGGTATATTGTAGTATATGTGTGTGTAATGTCAGGTATATTGTAGTATGTGTGTGTGTAATGTCAGGTATATTGTAGTATGTGTGTGTGTAATGTCAGGTATATTGTAGTATATGTGTGTGTAATGTCAGGTATATTGTAGTATATGTGTGTGTAATGTCAGGTATATTGTAGTATGTGTGTGTGTAATGTCAGGTATATTGTAGTATATGTGTGTGTAATGTCAGGTATATTGTAGTATGTGTGTGTGTAATGTCAGGTATATTGTAGTATGTGTGTGTGTAATGTCAGGTATATTGTAGTATGTTGTGTGTAATGTCAGGTATATTGTAGTATGTTGTGTGTAATGTCAGGTATATTGTAGTATGTTGTGTGTAATGTCAGGTATATTGTAGTATGTGTGTGTGTAATGTCAGGTATATTGTAGTATGTTGTGTGTAATGTCAGGTATATTGTAGTATGTTGTGTGTAATGTCAGGTATATTGTAGTATGTTGTGTGTAATGTCAGGTATATTGTAGTATGTTGTGTGTAATGTCAGGTATATTGTAGTATGTGTGTGTGTAATGTCAGGTATATTGTAGTATGTTGTGTGTAATGTCAGGTATATTGTAGTATGTTGTGTGTAATGTCAGGTATATTGTAGTATGTGTGTGTGTGTAATGTCAGGTATAATGTAGTATGTTGTGTGTGTAATGTCAGGTATATTGTAGTATGTGTGTGTGTGTGTGTAATGTCAGGTATAGTGTAGTATGTGTGTGTGTGTGTGTGTAATGTCAGGTATAGTGTAGTATGTGTGTGTGTGTAATGTGATGTGTATTAGAGTATGTGTGTGTAATGTCAGGTATATTGTAGTATATTTGTATGTAATGTCAGGTATAGTGTAGTATGTGTGTGTGTAATGTCATGTGTATTAGAGTATGTTTGTATGTAATGTCAGGTATATTGTAGCATGTTTGTGTGTGTAATGTCAGGTATATTGTAGTATGTGTGTGTGTGTAATAGCATGTGTATTAGAGTATGTTTGTGTAATGTCAGGTATATTGTTGTATGTTTGTATGTAATGTCGGGTATAGTGTAGTATGTACAATTTTAACTTCGCTAAAAGTACCGACTATCGTTGTGTACACCATACTTTGTAAACACATGTACGTGACGTGCAACATTGCAGCTAATTGCTACGCATTGGTTTGGGAGGGACCGACTTCGTTATGTACGACTGCTTATTTTGTGTATCATTTGCTGTTCCGGTGTCATATAGAATATTCTATAGGAAAAAGTGACCCGCGGGTCCATATTCTATTATAGAATAATGACCCCCCTTATAGAATAATGACCCCCCATCCCCAAAGCCTACAAAAACAATGTTATCAATATATTTTATTAATAATTGCTTAAAGCTATAAAATTAACAATTATCAATAAAATTATATTGAATTTATGTATGAAAAAAGACATACACTCAACTTAATTGGTATTTGAAACCATGCAGCTCAAAATAAATACCATAAAATAGCACAGTACTAACCATTCTTATCATACTCATGCATGTTCTCTTAAACTTTCCAGAAAATATATAATATGCTGTTAACCATTATAATTCTGACTGGTGTGGCTAACTAATTTTTCCACAGGTGTGAAAATCCCCATATTAAAGTAATACAACCTTATTGTTGGAGCACTGCAATCAACTGTGACACTTCCTGTGTTACATATTTTATATCATTCATAATACATAATATTTTATTATTGTATGAGCAAGGACAGAGTGGTCATTTTTCCATGCCATAGAATAATGACCACATGTATGTATGTAAACTATATGAGTGACGGGGGGTCACTTTTCCATGCCATAGCATAATGACCCTCCTGTATATTAACTAACATTAGTAAAGGGGGGTCACTTTTCCATGCCATAGAATAATGACCCCCCTGTATATTAACTATATGAGTGAAGGGGGGGGGGGTCACGTTTCCATGCCATGGAATAATGACCCCCCTGCATATTAACTATATGAGTGAAGGGGGTCACTTTTCCATGCCATAGAATAATGACCCCCCTGTATATTAACTATATGAGTGAGGTGGGTCACTTTTCCATGCCATAGAATAATGACCACCCCCCAGTATATTTACTATATGAGTGAGGGGGTCACTTTTCCATGCCATAGAATAATGACCCCCTGTATATTAACTAACATTAGTAAAGGAGGGTCACCTTTGCATGCCATAGAATAATGACCCCTGTATATTAACTATATGAGTGAAGGGGGTCACTTTTCCATGCCATAGAATAATGCCCCCCTGTATATTAACTATATGAGTGAGGTGGGTCACTTTTCCATGCCATATAATAATGACCCCCCTGTATATTAACTAACATTAGTAAAGGAGGGTCACTTTTCCATGCCATAGAATAATGACCCCTCTATATTAACAATATGAGTGAAGGGGGGGTCACTTTTCCATGCCGTAGAATAATGACCCCTGTATATTAACTATATGAGTGAGGTGGGTCACTTTTCCATGCCATATAATAATGACCCCCCTGTATATTAACTAACATTAGTAAAGGAGGGTCACTTTTCCATGCCGTAGAATAATTACCCCTGTATATTAACTATATGAGTGAAGGTGGTCACTTTTCCATGCCATAGAATAATGACCCCCCAGTATATTAACTATATGAGTGAGGGGGAGTCACTTTTCCATGCCATAGAATAATGACCCCCTGTATATTAACTATATGAGTGAGGGGGTCACTTTTCCATGCCGTAGAATAATGACCCCCTGTATATTAACTATATGAGTGAGGGGGTCACTTTTCCATGCCGTAGAATAATGACCCCCTGTATATTAACTATATGAGTGAGGGGGTCACTTTTCCATGCTGTAGAATAATGACCCCCCTGTATATTAACTATATGATAGTGACACCCTCCCACTCATATAATCTAAACATAGGGGGGTGATTATCCTATGATATGGATAGTGAGCCCCTCCCACTCATATAATCTACATATATGTTGGTGATTGTCCTATGATATGGATAGTGACACCCTCCCACTCATATAATCTACACATAGGGTGGTGATCATACTATGATATGGATAGTGACACCCTCCCACTCATATAATCTAAACATAGGGGGTGATTATCCTATGATATGGATAGTGAGCCCCTCCCACTCATATAATCTACATATATGTTGGTGATTATCCTATGATATGGATAGTGACACCCTCCCACTCATATAATCTACACATAGGGTGGTGATTATCCTATGATATGGATAGTGACACCCTCCCACTCATATAATCTACACATATGTTGGGTGATTATCCTATGATATGGATAGTGACACCCTCCCACTCATATAATCTAAACATATGGGGTGATTATCCTATGATATGGATAGTGACACCCTCCCACTCATATAATCTACACATATGTGGGTGATTATCCTATGATATGGATAGTGACACCCTCCCACTCATATAATCTAAACATAGGGGTGTGATTATCCTATGATATGGATAGTGACACCCTCCCACTCATATAATCTACACATATGTGGGTGATTATCCTATGATATGGATAGTGACACCCTCCCACTCATATAATCTAAACATAGGGGTGTGATTATCCTATGATATGGATAGTGACCCCCTCCCACTCATTTAATCTACACATAATTATGTATAGACCCCCCCTCACTCATATAGTTTACACACAGGGGGGTCATTATTCTATGGCATGGAAAAGTGACCAGCCGTCACTCGTACTGTGTAAACAAAGGGGGGTCATTTTTTTATGATATGGAAAAATGACCCTCTGACTCATATAGTTTACACACAGGGGGGTCATTATTCTATGGCATGGAAAAGTGACCCACCGTCACTCGTACTGTATAAACATAGGGGGGTCATTATTCTATGGCATGGAAAAGCGACCCACTCACTCATATAGTTTACACACAGGGGGGTCATTATTCTATGGCATGGAAAAGTGACCCCCTCACTCACTCGTACAGTGTAAATATAGGGAGTCATTATTCTATGGCATGGAAAAGTGACCCACCTCATTTGTATAGTTTACACACAGGTAGGTCATTATTCTATGGCATCGAAAAGTGACCCCCTCACTCATAGTTTACATACAGAGTGGTCATTATTATATGGCATGGAAAAGTGACCCCCCTCACTCATATAGTTTACATAATTATAGGGGGACATTATTGTATGGCAGTGGAAGTTTGACCTGCCTTCACTCGGATAATCTACATATAGGGGCGTCATTATTCTATGGCATGGAAAAGTGACCTACCCTCAATCAGATAATCTACATTATGGGGGTCACATTCTACATGTATGCATGGAACAGTTTCTTGCACTGAATAGATAGGGAGCCACACGTTATAAAGTAGAATGTTGTCTGTCCTTGCTCATACAATATTAAAATATTACTTATTATGAATGATATAAAACATGTAACCAGTGTATTGTGAACACAGGAAGTGTCACTGTTGGTTGCAGTTCCCTAAAAATAAGGTTTTATTGCTTTTCACACCTGTGGCAAAGAAGATAAGGCTTAATATGATCAAAAAATAGTCAGCATTACAATTGTTAACAACATATTACATAATTGTGCACATTTTCTGGAAAGATTAAGAGAATATGAATAAACATGATAAGAATAGTTTGCTATAATAAGTGGATAACATATTAATTAAATTTGTTAAATATACATCAATTTCTGCTGTAGAAGCATCCATAGTTTGAGTGTGCTTTTCAATTATTTATCGTCACTACTGGTTGCCCATATGAGCGAAGCCTCCTGAAGAGATTAAGTCATTTTAGATTTTTGGAGGATAGTGCAATGATACAGACAGAGACCCATTCCAGGGGGTCATTATTCCATGGCATCGAAAAGTGACCCTCTCTCTCATAATTGTAGTCTATACATAGGGGGTGGGTGTCATTGTTCTTATTTGTTTTATGTTTGTCTTTGTTTTATGTTTGTCAGTGTAAATATTATGCATTATGTGAACCTCCTAGTTATACAGCACCCACCACCTCATGATCATCTTTAGAAATTGATAAGAGACGCATTATCTGCATACTTCTTTTTCAGATTAAATATATTTATGTTAAATATATTCTGTACATCGTTAAATCAAAATATATGTTGTTAGGCCTTAAACAGTGCTAACTAACATTTAATTATAATAAATTCAATATTTTCCCACTATATTGTGCTATTTGCAAGGAGGGTCATTTTTCCGCAAGGGGGGTCAATATTTTATGGCTGAATAATGACCCGCGGGTCATTATTTTGAGGGGGGTCCATATTCTATATGACACCGGGTCCAGATTCAGCTGCTTACAAATGGAAGTGTTAATAAATTAAGTAAGCCAGTGAAACGAGAAACATGTCAGACATTTGATCGCTATTTTACATAAACATTATTTGCATTTAGAATCCCCTTTTCAAATCATTGTTCACGTCCATGCATGGGCGACATTGTTACTATCTAGCATACCTATGTATCAAATCTCACGGTGACAGTGACACTTTAAATCTATTAGCAGACCTCGTCATACATACCCGGTTTTACCTAAAAGATGGCTATCTAAACTAATAATAGTATAGGCAGATGAGATCATCATATATACATGAAACCATATCTGATGTTTCATAGATGAAGAGACGAAACCCGGATAGACGATATACAGGCATGGATCGCATCGTCTTATTAAATATACTGACCTTGTCGTTCACTGAAACCACCGGTAATAATCATGTTGATGTATATCATCGGTACGATTTATAAAACACTGCCAGACATCTTAAATGTTCACTGCACACATGAACAATGGTAAATGAGGGATAGTTGAAATAGTTGTGTAGTACTTTATAAATTAAATCACAGAATGCATATACAGCATCTGTCAACATTTATAATTGGGAAGTGTTTTATTCACAGTGTTCAACCTATGGTGCTGGTTGTGTTTTAGCCACATTTTACATCATTTGACATCACAAATACTAATGGGGTCGTGCTTAATAATAACAGTCTATATTTGACGTCATAAATGGTAATTGGTAGTGCTTAATAATAACAGTCTATATTTGACGTCATAAATGGTAATTGGTAGTGCTTAATAATAACAGTATATTTGACGTCATAAATAGTAATTGGTAGTGCTTAATAATAACAGTCTATATTTGATGTCATAAATGGTAATTTGTAGTGCTTAATAATAAGTCTATTTTTGACGTCATAAATGGTAATTGGTAGTGCTTAATAATAGCAATATATTTGACGTCATAAATGGAAATTTGTAGTGCTTAATAATAACAGTATATTTGACGTCATAAATGGTAATTGGTAGTGCTTAATAATAACAGTCTATATTTGACGTCATAAATGTTAATTGGTAGTAATTGGTAGTGCTTAATAATAACAGTATATTTGACGTCATAAATGGTAATTGGTAGTGCTTAATAATAACAGTCTATATTTGACGTCATAAATGGTAATTGGTAGTGCTTAATAATAACAGTCTATATTTGACGTCATAAATGGTAATTGGTAGTGCTTAATAATAACAGTATATTTGACGTCATAAATGGTAATTGGTAGTGCTTAATAATAACAGTTTATTTGACGTCATAAATGGTAATTGGTAGTGCTTAATAATAACAGTCTATTTGACGTCATAATGGTAATGTAGTGCTTAATAATAACAGCATATTTGACGTCATAAATGGTAATTGGTAGTGCTTAATAATAACAGTCTATATTTGACGTCATAAATGGTAATTGGTAGTGCTTAATAATAACAGTCTATATTTGACGTCATAAATGGTAATTGGTAGTGCTTAATAATAACAGTCTATATTTGACGTCATAAATTTTAATTGGTAGTAATTGGTAGTGCTTAATAATAACAGTATATTTGACGTCATAAATGGTAATTGGTAGTGCTTAATAATAACAGTCTATATTTGACGTCATAAATGGTAATTGGTAGTGCTTAATAATAACAGTATATTTGACGTCATAATGGTAATTGGTAGTGCTTAATAATAAGTCTATATTTGACGTCATAAATGGTAATTGGTAGTGCTTAATAATAACCAGTCTATATTTGACGTCATAAATGGTAATTGGAAGTGCTTAATAATAACAGTCTATATTTGACGTCATAAATGGTAATTGGTAGTGCTTAATAATAACCAGTCTATATTTGACGTCATAAATGGTAATTGGTAGTGCTTAATAATAACATTCTATATTTGACGTCATAAATGGCAATTGGTAGTGCTTAATAATAACAGTCTATATTTGACGTCATAAATGGTAATTGGTAGTGCTTAATAATAACAGTCTATATTTGACGTCATTAATGGTAATTGGTAGTGCTTAATAACCACAGTCTATATTTGACGTCATAAATGGTAATTAAATAAATATATTTTAAAACCCGAGACTATTCATTGTAGTAAGGTCAAAATACAGTTTAACCCCCAACAAATTGCTACAAAAGGTTTCTCAACTGATTCTGGTAGGTTGTTTCAAGATGGCGTCCAAGATGGCCGCCGAAACCTCTTAATGATCATAACTATGTAACTATCAACTCAAATTTGATGCTCTTGGTGTCTATCCCTAGGTTTCTGGGGACAAAGAACACATTAAGATCATAAAAAATGATGTTGGCCTATATATGTAGCACAAAAATCCAATATGGCGTCAAAAATGGCCGCCAACACCTCTAAATGACCGCAAGTCCATAACTATTGACTCAAATTTGATGATCTTGATGTCTATTCCCAGGATTTTTGGTGCAAGGAACACATTAAGACAACTTTGGATATCACTGAGCTGTTGCATCATTATGAAATTGAACTAATGACCTAACGCACAAACACCTTTGTCCATAGAATAAGTTTCAGAGCGTTCAGTTTTGAGTATCATCCTCCTCCTCAGTATCGACCTCTTGAGTGTTGTTTGGATTGTCAAAGTTTTCAGTTTGGCAAGGGCTACATGCAGCAGTGCAGGGGAGTCCATAGCGTCTGCAGCTGCATCGACAGAATTTGCATCCCCCCGAACAGTTGCAATGGATAATTTTCAAGAGTTCGTCAGGCGCAGCATTGTTTTGGGTCATAATTGGAAATAACCTCAATCATTTTCCTGTTTCCATCCCCATTCAGTTGGGTTCATTTCATTTGCCATCCCCATCCATACCATAATTTGAAAGTACACACGTTGGCTATAGAATCTTGTTGCAGGTGATGTTGGGGGAAGCCGTTCAGAAGTGACAAATGCAGGAGCAGTTGCCACTTTCTTGATGAAAATAATATGGCGCAGTGATGATAGCGTATCATTAGACTTGCCACAAAAGAGATCAACCATCAGGTCTTTGCCAAGATCTGATATGTCCTCTTGAGATTTGTTTTGAAGGATGAATGCACTAGCACAGGACTTCATGACAGGATCAGATTTCATTAATTTCCGGAAGACTGACATTTTTCCGACGCCGTAAATCGTAAAGTTGAATCACAGCCTGATTAGGCATGTACAAAGAGCAACTCATTGCACACATCATCTCCTACAGTTTCTTTCAACAGGTTCATGTTATACACTATGTGTTCTTTTGACTGCTTGTTTGCGTCAGAACGGAAATAGATGATCTCATTGTCTGTTCTGGAGTAATGAAGGAGCAAGATCAGCAAATCTGTATCCTCACCGACCAACGTTGTGGTACAATGACGGGATCGTTCAACAGTTGCCTTAACGATATCGACGTCTACATCTCCTGGTGAATGACATGGCATCCCGTTTTAGTTAGTGCTGTGCTGATGAGAGCAATCATGTCTGCCTTGTTTTTTTCACGAGACAAAAAGTCCTCATTTTTGCCTGAAAACTCTGTTTCTGCAGTGAAACTAACAATAGGGTGCATATTATTTCCTTGTCTCTGGTGTGTGTTGTCTTTTATGGAGGGACCTTCACCATAGCCATCGAACACCACTGTCGCTTGTCCGTAATGTCTCACAGTGAAGTCTGCATAAGACTCAGCTATTGCATTATATGAGTCGCCTTTCTTCTACGGTAAACGATGGAGCAAAGAGCCACCATCAAGCACGTAACAATCTGTTTTGGGAATAGAGTTCATCACAGTCTCACTTGAAAAGTTCGCAGCATGGTCTCGAATTGCCTGAGCAAGCTGAGGTTTGTCTGCTTTTCGAAGAATGTTCCTGGTCTCAAAGAGGGCTGGAGGGTAGAGGCTTAGTTCATATGTCAAAACCTCTTCAAGGGCTAGATCACCTGACCTTGACACCACAAGGAAACGCTGGAACAGAAGGGCAGGATCAATGGTACGATCAGGAGCAATATTCACAGCAGAGATATTCCCAAGGGTTTTGGCTCTCTCTTTCCGCTTCAATTTGTAGGTAAATGCCGACTTTCCGATAATATCTTCAATGAACAGGCAATAATTTGATTGACGGCTGCCCAGGGTGCTGGCTCCCCTGATGCAAGATATGCATCATACCCTGCCAATTCGGTGTTGCCTCTTTGAAGCCGAGGGAGACTTCCCACAGAATATCGATCCTCTTGTCAGTCAAGAAATCTCGACAGGTCATCGAAGACTACCTCGTGACAAGCATGCCTTGCAAACCTGTGAGATGGTTCGTCCGTTTTCCAGGGGTGACAGAGGCAATGACACCCATTCCATGAAATGTCCCTTTGCCGTCAATAGTGATAATGTTGTGATCAACATTATCAGCGGCAAAGAGGACAGATATATCCAGGAAATCTACATCACCACCTAGGACATCAGGTTCAAATCTGATCACTTCTGTGTATGAGCAACAGAATCCCATTTCATGAAGAGTATCCACAATGAACGTCGACCGATACAGATGATGAATTTGCACAGCAAGTCCCAATTGTAGTGGTGCAATGACAGATCGTGGGTGAACTGCCATAATTATGGCATGACCAACTGCCACAACCTTGCATATTGTGTCTTTCCCAACGAACAATGTTTCCAGTGCTGTCCGCAGACTAGTCGGAATGAACGATAGGGCTGAGTCAATAGTTATGGACTTGCGGTCATTTGGAGGTGTTTGCGGCCATTTTTGACGCCATATTGGATTTGTGTGCTATATATATATAGGCCAACATCATTTTTATGATCTTAATGTGTTCTTTGCCCCCAAAAACCTAGGGGTAGACACCAAGATCATCAAATTTGAGTTGATAGTTACATAGTTATGATCATTAAGAGGTTTCGGCGGCCATCTTGGACGCCATTTTGAAAAAAACTACTTTTCCGGGGGTCCTACTTTGGTAAACTTTTAGTATGTTATAAAGTACACTAATCCCTACCAGAATCAGTTCAGAAACCTGTTGTAGCAATTTGTTGGGGGTTGAGGGTGTATTTATCATATATTGACCTGATTATTGGGCCTTATTGAGTTTCTGAACATATCAACGGCCTGTGGAAACTGTCATTTGGTTAGAAGTTAAAAAATGAAATATCGACAGACTGGAACCATGGCTAAGGCTCCTCCTGTACATGCATAGTGCTATATGTTAGAGATTGCCTGGAGGGTCTTCGATTTATAGTAATATTTCATGAAGCGGTGATACCTATCTACTCCGAATTTCACATTTATCATGTAAGGTTGTAAGTAATACGTAATAACTAATAAGAGAAATGTCAATCCAAAATAACACTTAACTTTCTTTCTTTGTAAAGAAAGCACTATAATCGTAATGCGTGCTATATTTTAGATAATGTATCATGCTATTCAAATGTGAATGTCTTTGTGCATATGCATGTGGTTTTAATGATATAGTGATCAGGTGCCGCAGAGATAGAGTGGCCAGGGGAGGCAGTGATAGAGTGGCCAGGGGACGCAGTGATAGAGTGGCCAGGGGAAGCAGTGATATAGTGGCCAGGGGACGCAGTGATAGAGTGGCCAGGGGAAGCAGTGATATAGTGGTCAGGTGCCGCAGTGATAGAGTGGCCAGGGGAAGCAGTGATAGAGTGGCCAGGGGACGCAGTGATAGAGTGGTCAGGTGCCGCAGTGATAGAGTGGCCAGGGGAAGCAGTGCCAGAGTAGCCAGATGCCACAGTGATAGAGTGGCCAGGGGAAGCAGTGATAGAGTGGTCAGGTGCCGCAGTGATAGAGTGGTCAGGTGCCGCAGTGATAGAGTGGTCAGGTGCCGCAGTGATAAAGTGACCAGGTGCCGCAGTGATAGAGTCGCCATGTGCTGCAGTGATAGAGTGGTCAGGTACCGCAGTGATAGAGTGATCAGGTGCCGCAGTGATAGAGTATTCAGGTGCCGCAGTGATACAGTGACCAGGTGCCGCAGTGATAGAGTCATCAGGTGCTGCAGTGATAGAGTGGTCAGGGGACGCAGTGATAGAGTGGCCAGATGCCGCAGTGATAGAGTGGTCAGGTGCCGCAGTGATAGAGTGGTCAGGTGCCGCAGTGATAGAGTAGTCAGGTGCCGCAGTGATAAAGTGACCAGGTGCCGCATTGATAGAGTCGTCAGGTGCTGCAGTGACGGAGTGTTCAGGGGACGCAGTGATAGAGTGGACAGGGGACGCAGTGCCAGAGTAGCCAGATGCCGCAGTGATAGAGTGGCCAGGGGAAGCAGTGATAGAGTGGTCAGGTGCCGCAGTGATAGTGTGGTCAGGTGCCGCAGTGATAGAGTAGTCAGGTGCCGCAGTGATACAATGACTAGGTGCCGCAGTGATAGAGTGGTCAGGGGACGCAGTGATAGAGTGGCCAGATGCCGCAGTGATAGAGTGGACAGGGGACGCCGTGATAGAGTGGACAGGGGACGCAGTGATAGAGTGGTCAGGTGCCGCAGTGATATAGTGGTCAGGGGACGCAGTGATATAGTGGTCAGGTTGCCGTTGCTGTGCGGGTTCAATACATCGGGCGTGTCTTGAATTGAAACACACAACAACGCTAGTGTGTCCGTATCACCTATTAGTAAGTACAAAGGAAGTTGTGGAAGCCGAAACAGATTTCTAAAACTATATACATTATTGTGTTCCTATATTTACATGTTATACATTGATAATTGTAAACATCAGCGGATTATGCGGTGTTAAGACATCGTCAAACAGGTTTGTATTGATTCCGTGTATTTTATGATAACCTGAGACAATCCAAATCAATACATATCCTGGGAATTGACAACATTCCAATGTCAGAACAATTATGTGTGTGTGTGCGTGCGTGCGTGCGATTATTTATCCCGTATGAACAGTAGCCTAGATATGTACTCCCATATAAACAGTAGCCTAGATATGTACTCCCGAATAAACAGTAGCCTAGATATGTACTCCCGTATAAACAGTAGCCTAGATATGTACTCCCGTATAAACAGTAGCCTAGATATGTACTCCCGAATAAACAGAGCCTAATATGTACTCCCGAATAAACAGTAGCCTAGATATGTACTCCCGTATAAACAGTAGCCTAGATATGTACTCCCGTATAAACAGTAGCCTAGATATGTACTCCCGTATAAACAGTAGCCTAGATATGTACTCCCGAATAAACAGTAGCCTAGATATGTACTCCCGTATAAACAGTAGCCTAGATATGTACTCCCGTATAAACAGTAGCCTAGATATGTACTCCCGTATAAACAGTAGCCTAGATATGTACTCCCGAATAAACAGTAGCCTAGATATGTACTCCCGAATAAACAGTAGCCTAGATATGTACTCCCGTATAAACAGTAGCCTAGATATGTACTCCCGATAAACAGTAGCCTAGATATGTACTCCCGATAAACATAGCCTAGATATGTACTCCCGAACAAACAGTAGCCTAGATATGTACTCCCGATACTATATATGTCTCCCGTATAAACAGTAGCCTAGATATGTACTCCCGTTAAACAGTAGCCTAGATATGTACTCCCGTATAAACAGTAGCCTAGATATGTACTCCCGTATAAACAGTAGCCTAGATATGTACTCCCGTATAAACAGTAGCCTAGATATGTTCCCGTATAACAGTACCTAATACTCCCGATAAACATAGCTGATATGTACTCCCGAATAAACAGTAGCCTAGATATGTACTCCCGAATAAACAGTAGCCTAGATATGTACTCCCGTATAAACAGTAGCCTAGATATGTACTCCCGTATAAACAGTAGCCTAGATATGTACTCCCGAATAAACAGTAGCCTAGATATGTACTCCCGTATGAACTGTAGCCTAGATATGTACTCCCGTATAAACAGTATCCTAGATATGTACTCCCGAATAAACAGTAGCCTGTATATATATATATAGTCAATAGTGGTATGCATACAAGTCGGCGACCGTAACCACTCGACCACGGAGGCTGTTTGTCGTCTGTTACAATTGGACTAGTTATAGCATTTATAGCATTAACGTGAGGCCTCTATGTTGACTGTAATATTGTCCTAACTATGTCTCAGTGTACATAGGCCGCTTAGAACATCCACTCTAAGAATATTGTCCTAACTATGTCTCAGTACACATAGGCCGCTTAGAACATCGACTCTAAGAATATTGTCCTAAATATGTCTCAGTACACATAGGCCGCTTAGAACATCCACTCTAAGAATATTTTCCTAACTATGTCTCAGTACACATAGGCCGCTTAGAACATCGACTCTAAGAACATTGTCCTAACTATGTCTCAGTAGACATAGGCCGCTTAGAACATCGACTCTAAGAATAGTGTCCTAAATATGTCTCAGTACACATAGGCCGCTTAGAACATCGACTCTAAGAACATTGTCCTAACTATGTCTCAGTACACATAGGCCGCTTAGAACATCATCTCTAAGACTATTCATTGGGTGCAATATTAACTATGTTATGTTGATATCAGATCGTAACCTGGTGACAATTTTCGTGACATATTTACCATCGCATTTAGAAAGTTATTGTGTTTGGCTACATATATCTGTCTCGCTGTGCCATGACACCCATATTTCTACAATGTTCCCAGGATTAGTTACTGTTACATGAGATAACATGGCTGTATCTGTCTGTCTCGCTGTACCATGACACACAGAGTTCTACAATGTTCCCAAGCTTAACTACCGTTACATGAGATAACATGGCTGCATCTGTCTGTCTCGCTGTGCCATGACACCCAGAATTCTACAATGTTCCCAAGCTTAACTACCGTTACATGAGATAACATGGCTGTATCTGTCTGTCTCGCTGTGCCATAACACACAGAGTTCTACAATGTTACCAAGCTTAACTACCGTTACATGAGATAACATGGCTGCATCTGTCTCTCTGTGCAATCACACACACACACAGAGTTCTACAATGTTGCCAAGCTTGGCTACTGTTACACGAGATAACATGGCTGCACATGTCTGTCTCGCTGTGCCATGATACACATAGTTTATAATGTTGCCAAGCTTAGCTTAGCTACTGTTACATGAAATAACATGGAGTCAATTCTGTGAAATTATTTTGATGACAGACATTGGTTTCAAAAGAGTGTCTATAAGTTATGTTCCTGTCGCGATTACCATGGCGATGATTCACAGTCATTATAACTGTTTTTGTAACCAGGGGATAATTCATGGGAAATTATATCAAAATTGATTACACGGTATCAAGAGAGACTAGAAATTAGGTTTCTGCTTCTAGAGTTCCATCCCATATATATATTTGTTTAATCTTTATTCTAGTCATCGATCTTCATTTCAGCAGTAGTTCAGGCACGGAAGGGCGGGTACATGAGTAGAACCACTGACCTTCCACACTCACCCTGAGTTGAAAGAATTCAACAACCCAAGTAAGATTCCAACCTACATGTTTGTTGTATAAAAATACATCGTAATACATGACATGGAAGTTATACATATCCTACCAGATGTTGGCTGTATAAATACCTATATATGGTTTATACAAATTTATATTAGCTCGAGTGAGAAACAAGTTATTACAACTTATATTAATGACTATCTAGACCTCATTACTGTTGTAACCCATCGCCATGATATATATAACTCGGTTAACATAGCACAGAAGGTATAAATGTTAGTTGTATACATAGTTATATATAACTCGGTATACATGACATAGAAGGTATAAATGTTAGTTGTATAAATAGGTATATATAACTCGGTTAACATAGCACAGAAGGTATAAATGTTAGTTGTATAAATAGTTATATATAACTCGGTATACATGACATAGAAGGTATAAATGTTAGTTGTATAAATAGGTATATATAACTCGGTTAACATAGCATAGAAGGTATAAATGTTAGTTGTATAAATAGTTATATATAAGTCGGAATATATTAAATAGAAGGTATAAATGTTAGTTGTATAAATAGTTATATATAACTCGGTATACATGACATAGAAGGTATAAGTGTTAGTTGTATAAATAGTTATATATAACTCGGTATACATAGCATAGAAGGTATAAATGTTAGTTGTATAAATAGTTATATATAACTCGGTATACATGGCATAGAAGGTATAAATGTTAGTTGTATAAATAGTTATATATAACTCGGTATACATGACATAGAAGGTATAAATGTTAGGTGTATAAATAGTTATATATAACTCGGTATACATGACATAGAAGGTATAAATGTTAGTTGTACAAATAGTTATATATAACTCGGTATGCATAGCAGAGAAGGTATAAATGTTAGTTGTATGAATACTAAATAGTTATATATAACTCGGTATACATAGCATAGAATGTATAAATGTTAGTTGTATAAATAGTTATATATAACTCGGTATACATGACATAGAAGGTATAAATGTTAGTTGTATGAATACTAAATAGTTATATATAACTCGGTATACATGACATAGAAGGTATAAATGTTAGTTGTATGAATACTAAATAGTTATATATAACTCGGTATACATAGCATAGAAGGTATAAATGTTAGTTGTATGAATACTAAATAGTTATATATAACTCGGTATACATGACATAGAAGGTATAAATGTTAGTTGTATAAATAGTTATAAATAGCTCGGTATACATAGCATAGAAGGTATAAATGTTAGTTGTATAAATAGTTATATATAACTCGGTATACATAGCATAGAAGGTATAAATGTTAGTTGTACAAATAGTTATATATAACTCGGAATATATGACATAGAAGGTATACATGTTAGTTGTATAAATAGTTATATATAACTCGGTATACATAGCATAGAAGGTATAAGTGTTAGTTGTATAAATAGTTATATATAACTCGGTATACATGACATAGAAGGTGTAAATGTTAGTTGTATTAATAGTTATATATAACTCGGTATACATAGCATAGAAAGTATAAATGTTAGTTGTATAAATACTAAATAGTTTTATATAACTCGGTATACATGACATAGAAGGTATAAATGTTCGTTGTATAAATAGTTATATATAACTCGGTATACATAGCATAGAAGGTATACATGTTAGTTGTATAAATACTAAATAGTTATATATAACTCGGGTAACATAGCACAGAAGGTATACATGTTAGTTGTATAAATAGGTATATATAACTCGGTATACATGACATAGAAGGTATAAATGTTAGTTGTATAAATAGTTATATATAACTCGGTATGCATGACATAGAAGGTATAAATATACTACCGGATATGCAGTTGCAGTGCAGTGTTCATATATATGGAACATTAGGCTCGTACTCTAAGGTTCGACAACCTGCTATACCGACTATACCATGCTAACATTATTAATATTATAGAATTTAAATCGGTGTTTTATATCGTAAACGTAAAATAACCAGATGAGCATCAGGAATTGCGTTATGTCTAATCATTGAACTAGCCCCACCACCAACAACGACTAATCTCTCCAGGAGACTGCGGTCATGCGGCCAGCGGGTGTCGTAGCTAGCAGTTCAACACTTATCGCTGGTTCCAGACGCTGATATGATAGTGCCGTCTGCATGATCTAGACTATGGTTACTCTAACCGGAAGTCAATGTGTGAATAAGTCCAGTGAAATGTTTTGACCGAGCGAAAGGTCAATGGTTCTACTCGGTGTCTTCCTCCACCAATCATATCTGGCGAGAGTCGTCACATGACTTAAGCTATTAGACCCAAAATAAACAAACAAATTAATCATACATAATATTTAGAAGACATGCTATATTACATGTGATAAAAACTATTCCTACATTATATTCACAGCAGATGAACAATAAAGAGACGAACGACTCAAAACTAGGTCAAGATTTATGGAGACAGATGAAACGTGTAGGCCTACCTATATTTCATGGTGACAAACGTAAATATGACGGTTGGAAAGCTGCATTCACCGCTTGCATTGACAATGCACCAGCCACTAAAGAGTATAAGTTACTCCAGTTGAGACAATACCTACAGGGTGAGGCTCTACGAGCAGTAGATGGTTTGGGTCATTCTGCAAATGATGCTGCAAGAGAAAGATTGGAGCGGAAGTCTGGCGGTGAACGGCGCAAACGTATGAGATTCATTGAAGATTTGGACAGATTCGAACCCATGAAAAAAGAAGAGGCAAAATTAATAGAAAAAATTGCTGATTTATTAGATGTATCCGTCCTAAACATGAAAGAAGCTAACCAGGACAATGATTTAGGTTTTGGTTCTTTGTACATATCTCTTCAGAAGAAAATGCCAGAAGAAATGTTGACCCGCTATCATAGATGGGTACACGAGTCACGTGAAAGTGAAAATGTTGAAACGTTGAGAAACTGGGCAGGACAGGAAGCGAATTATATAATGACGGCAGCAGAAACTAAATATGGATTAGAACGTAGTCACAGCACACTAATTCAAAAATGACACGGATATGGTATTGCTAATAAAACATTCCAATTCCATAGTTATGAGAAAAAGCCAGAGCAATTCAGACAATGTAAAGTATGCAATGGCGAACATGGTGTATGTGAATGTAGACAATTTAGAGCAACATCAGACGTTGAAAGATGGCAAACGCCAAAAGAATTGCAGTTGTGCTTCCGTTATCTAGGAACGAATCATTATGGCAAAGATTGTCGAAGAAGTAGAAAGTGTGGTATAGAGGATTGTAAAAATTCACATCATATACTGCTACATGTACACACTAGTGAAAATACATAAGGAACCAATATAATTGAAAGACCACAGAACAGTCAAAGTGGTATAGAAATACAAAACTGTAACTTGAATAGAACTGAAGCACAACAATTCTTTACAAACAGTCGTAGAACAATAAGTCTGAGAACAGTACCAGTAATTATTGAAAATAATAACAAGCAACTTAAAATCAATGAGTTGTTAGATGATGGTAGTACCACAACATACATTAATGCAGACATAGCGGCAGAGCTGGGATTACGGGCTGAAACACAGAAAGTGAACATAAATGTTTTAAGTGGCAGATCTGAAACTTTTGAAACAATGCCAGTACGAGTAGGAATTCGAAGTTTGTCTGGAAAAGTAAAGATGACTATTGAAGCCAATACAATAAACAATGTCACTGGAAAGCTACAGGTAGTAAACTGGGACAAGCATGCAAATAAGTTTGAACACTTAAGCGGTATAGAATTCCCTGAGATTGGAAGCAAACAAACCGTTGATATGTTGATTGGGTTAGACTATATGGAGTTACAATCTGCTGTGCTAGAAATTAAAGGCAGGCCTGGAGAGCCCATAGCTAGATTGCCACCCTTGGGATGGACATGTGTAGGTTGTCCATCAACATATGAAACAGAGTACAGTTACCATACATACTTCCAAAACACTGACGCTGGAGTAGAAGATACCATTAAGAGATTGTGGGAAATAGAGTCAGAAGGCATTTCCAGTGAATCATTCATATCTACAGAAGACAGAATGGTACTAAAGAAAGTTGAGCAGTGTACCAAATATGATAACAAACATTAGGAAGTATCAATGCCATGGAAACCAAACAAGGACTCATTAATAAACAATTATGAAATGGCATTAAAGAGATTACAAAATACTGAGAAAAGACTTGACAAAAATTAAGAAGTTGCCGAATTGTACAAAAGCACCATTGAAAAATATGTGAAAAAGGGTTACATTAGAAAAGTACCAGAAGACGAACATTCATTAAAACCTGCATGGTATCTGCCGCATTTCCCGGTGATAAGAATGAATCGGGAAACAACCAAAGTCAGAATTGTGTTTGACGCATCAGCTAAATGTGAAAATATAAGTCTCAATGATGTCATATTCACCGGACCGAAACTACAACAGCAGCTTTTTAATGTTCTACTTCGTTTTCGCAAAAATAACATAGCTGTTGTATGTGATGTAGAGGAGATGTACCTTAGAGTAGGCATTAACCCAACAGACAGACGGTACCATCGTTTCTTGTGGAACTCAAAAGCAAACCCTCCTGAGAAATACGAATTTAGCAGCCTAGTATTTGGGGTGAACGCATCGCCATTTTTTTCGCAATACGTTTCGCAAAAAAATGCAAGAAAACATGCTGATAAATATCCATTGGCGGCTGAAACAGTCATTATACTGTGCTGCAAAGTACGTACATGGACGATAGTATGGATAGTGTAGAGAATGAACAACAAGGTATAGAACTGTACAAACAACTTCATAAGTTATGGTCGTTAGCGGGTATGAATGCCAATAAGTGGTTATCGAACTCAAAAGTTGTACTAGATAAAATACCGATAGAGAATCGAGCATATGAGATTGATTTATCGAAAGATGAATTGCCAATGGTGAAGACTCTTGGAGTACTATGGATTGCAGAACAAGATCATTTTACTTTCCACTACTGTTCGCCACGACTGGAAAGTCACTGAACCAAAAGATCCATACTTAAGAAGATTGCAACAGTATTTGATCCATTAGGCTTCTTAAATCCTTACACAGTTAGAGCCAAAATGATTATGCAACAGTTATGGTTGTGTGGAGTTGACTGGGATGAAAACATTGCACCAGAGTGTAGCATGCAGATTCGTACATTGTTTCAAGAGTTACCTGATTTGAGAGACATTCGCGTACCACGATGTATTCATGAAAACAGAGTTGTTGCATCAGTTACACTACAAGTATTTTGTGATGCTTCAGAGAGTGCTTTCGGTGCGGTTGTTTATGCCAGACATGTATATCAAGATGGTGATATTTCAGTAAGTCTAGTAGCTTCAAAAGGTAGAGTTACACCATTGAAAACAGTCAGTATACCTAGACTCGAGTTGATTGCGGCTGTGTTAAGTGTGAAATTCAAGCACACAGTAAGCAAAGTACTTCAGGTTGACAGTGATAGTTGCACTCTATGGTCAGATAGTATCGATGTACTTTACTGGATAAGAAGTCAGAGTAGACAATATAAACCATTTATCGCAAACCGAATAGCCGAGATCCAACAGATGTCAGCACCAAAACAATGGAAACATGTTCCAGGAAAAGACAATCCAGCAGATGAACTAAGTAGAGGAATAACTGTAAAAAATCTAGGTGATGACAACAGATGGTGGCATGGACCGGAATTCCTCAAACAGGAAGAGAACAAATGGCCATCAACCACTATTCACACCAGTGATGTAGTACAAAAGGAAAAGAAGCAGAAACAAACTGATGTCTTGAGAAACGCAGATTGTGTTTATCTTAACAATCTGGAAGTCAAGAGCGATAACGAAAAAGCAGAGTGGCGATTGGATGCTACAAGATTTTCAAGCTGGAAACGATTAGTCAGAGTGTACTGTTGGGTGCATAGGTTTATTGATAATTGTAGAAGCATCAAAAGTAAACATGGGGAAATTGATGCAGATGAGATCAAAGATGCAGAAGAAAAGATTATCAGAGACATGCAAGTTGTGGTATTTCCAGAATACAAAGTGTTAAAGAGTGGAGGGAAAGTATCTAGAAACAGCAAATTGTTGCCATTAAAGCCAGTTATAGACTCTGATGGTATTCTGAGGTGTGATGGACGATTACAGAATGCAGAATATCTTTCTCATGACGATAGACACCCAATCATCTTACCGAGGAAGAATCATGTAACAAATTTAATCGTGAGACAATGTCATGAAATAAGTAATCATAGTGGCACAACTTATACACTGTCAAAACTATCTTCAAGTTTCTGGGTCATTCATGCACGTGATGAAATTCGAGAAGTTGACAAAAATTGTGCTGAGTGTAGAAGACGGAAAGTTCAACCAGCTAGACAGATCATGGCGCCACTACCGTCTATTCGAGTCAACATGCCACTAAGAGCATTCGCGCATACTGCTATAGATTTCGGAGGCCCATTCATTACTATCCAAGGACGTGGTAAAAGACGTGAAAAATGCTACTTGTGTCTATTTACATGCATGGCCACAAGAGCTGTTCACCTAGAAATGGCATATGCACTAGATACTAATTCCTTCTTGAATGCTTTCTTTCGAATGACCAATAGAAGAGGTCTACCCATTAGAGTTCTAACAGACAATGGTACAAACTTCGTCGGAGCAGAAAAACAGTTGAAAGAGTTGGTAGATGCTATAGACATCAACAAAATACAGCAAAGAACAGCAGACAAGAATATAAGTTGGCAGTTTAATCCTCCGCTTTCTCCACATTGGGGTGGAGTCCATGAGATTATGATAAAGGCAGCCAAGCGGGCTATATATGCTGTGTTGCAAAAGGCGGATGTCACAGATGAAGAGTTGCTGACTTCGTTCACAGGAGCAAAGGCATTAATAAACTCTAGACCTTTGACATATCAGTCATCGAGTCCAGCAGACAACACACCGCTTACACCAAATCACTTCTTAATTGGACAATTAGGTGGTACTTTCGCTCCAGAGACGGTAGATACTACAGATTACAATCCAGCAAAACGTTGGCGACGAATTCAAGAGTTAATACGACACTTCTGGAGTCGATGGCTAAAAGAGTGGCTGCCAAGTAGGAAAAAGTGACATGAAGAGCGACGAGACATTGCTGTAGGTGATGTTGTGATTGTAATGTCACCAGATACACCACGAGGTCAGTGGCCATTGGCGCGTGTCAGCGAAACATATCCAGGAAGTGATGGACACGTGCGAGCAGCGAAAGTTCGAGTAAACAAGAAAGATGTCACAAGGCCAATCACAAAGTTGTGTCCATTAGAACTTGATAGTATCAAATAGTAATAAACAAACAATATGGAAACAAACTATTCTGTGTAAACAGCATTGTATATATACGTGTAAACAATCTAAGTTTATTAAATGCCTGTGTTAAAGGGGCAAAATACTCACCTGGCATACTATTAACTAATTGGTTACATCTTGAGTTTATGCCTGTGTTAAAGGGGCAAACTACTCCCCTGGCATACTATTAACTAATTGGTTACTTCTTGAGTTTATGCCTGTGTTAAAGGGGCAAAATACTCCCCTGGCATACTATTAACTAATTGGTTACATCTTGAGTTCATGCCTGTGTTAAAGGGGCATAATACTCCCCTGGCATACTATTAACTAATTGGTTACATCTTGAGTTTATGCCTGTGTTAAAGGGGAAAAATACTCCCCTGGCATACTATTAACTAATTGGTTACATCTTGAGTTTATGCCTGTGTTAAAGGGGCAAAATACTCCCCTGGCATACATGTACTATAAGACTAACAAGTTGAATATAGTGTTAAAGGTGCATAATTCCGCCATATTAGTGATTGAAAGATAAATATGAAATGAACTTGTTCGTCGTGACTAAGAGGACATCGTTGTGAAAACCACATTGACACCAAGAAGCCTTCATTATTTCATACTTTTATTAATGTATAAACATCATTGTTTATGAAAACGTTTATAAATGAGAAATCGTCAGTTCGAAAAGTGATGGCCTACTGGTTACGGTCGCAGACTTACCCCTCACCTCTCTCTATAGGTTCGAATCACACTAGGTGTGACCTAGTGGTTACGGTCGCTAACTTGTCCCTCACCTCTATCTAATGGTTCGAATCACAATAGGTGTGACCTAGTGGTTACGGTCGCTAACCCGCCCTTCACCTCTATCTATAGGTTCGAATCACACTGGGTGTGGCCTAGTGGTTATGGTTGCTAATTTACCCCTCACCTCTATATATAGGTTCAAATCCCACTAGGTGTGCCCTAATTGTTACGGTCGCTAACTTGCCCCTCACCTCTATCTATTGGTTCGAATTACACTGGGTGTGCCTAGTGGTTACGATCGCTAACTTGCCCCTCACCTCTATTTATAGGTTTGAATCACACTGGGTGTGGACTAGTCGTTACGGTCGCTATCTTGCCCCCCCACCTCTATCTATAGGTTCGAATCACACTATGTGTGGCCTAGTGTTTACGATCGCTAACTTGCCCATCACCTCTATCTATAGGTTCAAATCACACTTGGTGTGGCCTAGTTGTTACTGTCGCTAACTTGCCCCTAACCTCTATCTATAGGTTCGAATCACACTAGGTGTGGCCTAGTGGCTACGGTCGCTAACTTGCCTCTCACTTCTATCTATAGGTTCGAATCACACTAGGTGTGGCCTACTGGTTACGGTCGCAGACATACCTCTCACCTCTATCTATAGGTTCGAATCACACTTGGTGTGGCCTACTGGTTACGGTCGCTGACTTACCCCTCACCTCTTTCTACAGATTCGAATCACACTAGGTGTGACCTAGTGGTTACGGTCGCTAACTTGCCCCTCACCTCTATCTATTGGTTCGAATCACACTTGGTGTGGCCTAGTGGTTACGGTCGCTAACCTGCCCTTCACCTCTATCTATAGGTTCGAATCACACTTGTGTGGCCTAGTGGTTACGGTTGCCCTACTTACCCCTCACCTCTATCTGTAGGTTCAAATCACATTTGGTGTGGCCTAGTGGTTACAGTCGCTAACTTGCCCCTCACCTCTATCAATAGGTTAGAATCACACTTGGTGTGGCCTCGTGGTTTCGGTCGCTAACTTGCCCCTCACCTCTATCTATAGGTTCGAATCACACTTGGTGTGACCTAGTGATTACAGCTGCTAACTTGCCCCTCACCTCTATCTATAGGTTCGAATCACACTGGGTGTGGTCTAGTGGTTACGGTCGCTAATTTGCTCCTCACCTCTATCTATAGGTTCGAATCACATTTGGTGTGGCCTAGTGGTTACGGTCGCTAACTTGCCCCTCACCTCTATCTATAGGTTCGAATCACACTTGGTGTGACCTAGTGGTTACAGCTGCTAACTTGCCCCTCACCTCTATCTATAGGTTCGAATCACACTGGGTGTGTCCTAGTGGTTACGGTCGCTAACTTGCCCCTCACCTCTATCTATAGGTTCGAATCACACTGGGTGTGGCCTAGTTGTTACTGTCGCTAACTTGCCCCTAACCTCTATCTATAGGTTCGAATCAAACTAGGTGTGGCCTAGTGGCTACGGTCGCTAACTTGCCTCTCACCTCTATCTATAGGTTCGAATCACATTGGGTGTGGCCTAGTGGTTACGGTCGCTAACTTGCCACTAACCTCTATCTATAGGTTCGAATCACACTAGGTGTGGCCTACTGGTTACGGTCGCAGACTTACACCTCACCTCTCTCTATAGGTTCGAATCACACTTGGTGTGGCCTACTGGTTACGGTCGCTGACTTATCCCTCACCGCTATCTATAGGTTCGAATCACACTAGGTGTGACCTAGTGGTTACGGTCGCTAACTTGCCCCTCACCTCTATCTATTTGTTCGAATCACACTAGATGTGACCTAGTGGTTACGGTCGCTAACCTGCCCTTCATCTCTATCTATAGGTTCGAATCACACTTGGTGTGGCCTAGTGGTTACGGTTGCCCTACTTACCCCTCACTTCTATCTATAGGTTCAAATCACACTTGGTGTGGCCTAGTGGTTACAGTCGCTAACTTGCCCCTCACCTCTATCAATAGGTTAGAATCACACTTGGTGTGGCCTAGTGGTTACGGTCGCTAACCTGCTCCTCACCTCTATCTATAGGTTCGAATCACACTTGGTGTGGCCTAGTGGTTACGGTCGCTAACTTGCCCCTCACCTCTAACTATAGTTTCGAATCACACTGGGTGTGGCCTAGTGGTTATGGTTGCTAATTTACCCCTCAACTCTATACATAGGTTCAAATCCCACAAGGTGTGCCCTAATTGTTACGGTCGCTAACTTGCCCCTCACCTCTATCTGTAGGTTCGAATTACACTGGGTGTGCTTAGTGGTTACGATCGCTAACTTGCCCCACCCCCCACCTCTATCTATAGGTTCGAATCACGCTATGTGTGGCCTAGTGTTTACGATCGCTAACTTTCCCCTCACCTCTATCTATAGGTTCAAATCACACTTGGTGTGGCCTAGTGGTTACGGTCGCTAACTTGCCCCTCACCTCTATCTATAGGTTCGATTCACACTGGGTGTGGCCTAGTTGTTACTGTCGCTAACTTGCCCCTAACCTCTATCTATTGGTTCGAATCACACTAGGTGTGGCCTAGTGGCTACGGTCGCTTACTTGCCTCTCACCTCTATCTATAGGTTCGAATCACACTGGGTGTGGCCTAGTGGTTACAGTCGCTAACTTGCCCCTCACCTCTATCTATTGGTTCGAATCACACTTGGTGCGGCCTAGTGTTTACATTCGCTAACTTGCCCCTCACGTCTATCTATAGGTTCGAATCACACATGGTGTGGCCTAGGGGTTACGGTCGCTAACTTGCCCCTCACCTCTATATATAGGTTCAAATCACACTGGGTGTGGCCTAGTGATTACGGTCGCTGACTTACCCCTCACCTCTATCTATAGGTTCGAATCACACTAGGTGTGGCCTACTGGTTACGGTCGCAGACTTACCCCTCACCTCTCTCTATAGGTTCGAATCACACTAGGTGTGACCTAGTGGTTACGGTCGCTAACTTGTCCCTCACCTCTATCTAATGGTTCGAATCACACTAGGTGTGACCTAGTGGTTACGGTCGCTGACCCGCCCTTCACCTCTATCTATAGGTTCGAATCACACTGGGTGTGGCCTAGTGGTTACGGTTGCTAATTTACCCCTCACCTCTATATATAGGTTCAAATCCCACTAGGTGTGCCCTAATTGTTACGGTCGCTAACTTGCCCCTCACCTCTATCTATTGGTTCGAATTACACTGGGTGTGCCTAGTGGTTACGATCGCTAACATGCCCCTCACCTCTATCTATAGGTTCGAATCACACTGGGTGTGGCCTAGTCGTTACGGTCGCTATCTTGCCCCCCACCTCTATCTATAGGTTCGAATCACACTATGTGTGGCCTAGTGGTTACGATCGCTAACTTGCCCCTCACCTCTATCTATAGGTTCGAATCACACTTGGTGTGGCCTAGTGGTTACGGTCGCTAACTTGCCCCTCACCTCTATCTATAGGTTCGAATCACACTTGGTGTGGCCTAGTTGTTACGGTCGCTAACTTGCCCCTAACCTCTATCTATAGGTTCGAATCACACTATGTGTGGCCTAGTGGCTACGGTCGCTAACTTGCCTCTCACCTATATCTATAGGTTCGAATCACACTGGTGTGCCTAGTGGTTACGATCGCTAACTTGCCCCACCCCCACCTCTATCTATAGGTTCGAATCACGCTATGTGTGGCCTAGTGTTTACGATCGCTAACTTTCCCCTCACCTCTATCTATAGGTTCAAATCACACTTGGTGTGGCCTAGTGGTTACGGTCGCTAACTTGCCCCTCACCTCTATCTATAGGTTCGATTCACACTGGGTGTGGCCTAGTTGTTACTGTCGCTAACTTGCCCCTAACCTCTATCTATTGGTTCGAATCACACTAGGTGTGGCCTAGTGGCTACGGTCGCTTACTTGCCTCTCACCTCTATCTATAGGTTCGAATCACACTGGGTGTGGCCTAGTGGTTACAGTCGCTAACTTGCCCCTCACGTCTATCTATAGGTTCGAATCACACATGGTGTGGCCTAGGGGTTACGGTCGCTAACCTGCCCCTCACCTCTATATATAGGTTCAAATCACACTGGGTGTGGCCTAGTGATTACGGTCGCTGACTTACCCCTCACCTCTATCTATAGGTTCGAATCACACTAGGTGTGGCCTACTGGTTACGGTCGCAGACTTACCCCTCACCTCTCTCTATAGGTTCGAATCACACTAGGTGTGACCTAGTGGTTACGGTCGCTAACTTGTCCCTCACCTCTATCTAATGGTTCGAATCACACTAGGTGTGACCTAGTGGTTACGGTCGCTGACCCGCCCTTCACCTCTATCTATAGGTTCGAATCACACTGGGTGTGGCCTAGTGGTTACGGTTGCTAATTTACCCCTCACCTCTATATATAGGTTCAAATCCCACTAGGTGTGCCCTAATTGTTACGGTCGCTAACTTGCCCCTCACCTCTATCTATAGGTTCGAATTACACTGGGTGTGCCTAGTGGTTACGATCGCTAACTTGCCCCTCACCTCTATCTATAGGTTCGAATCACACTGGGTGTGGACTAGTGGTTACGGTCGCTATCTTGCCCCTCACCTCTATCTATAGGTTCGAATCACACTATGTGTGGCCTAGTGGTTACGATCGCTAACTTGCCCCTCACCTCTATCTATAGGTTCAAATCACACTTGGTGTGGCCTAGTGGTTACGGTCGCTAACTTGCCCCTCACCTCTATCTATAGGTTCGATTCACACTTTGTGTGGCCTAGTTGTTACTGTCGCTAACTTGCCCCTAACCTCTATCTATAGGTTCGAATCACACTATGTGTGGCCTAGTGGCTACGGTCGCTAACTTGCCTCTCACCTATATCTATAGGTTCGAATTACACTGGGTTTGCCTAGTGGTTACGATCGCTAACTTGCCCCACCCCCACCTCTATCTATAGGTTCGAATCACGCTATGTGTGGCCTAGTGTTTACGATCGCTAACTTTCCCCTCACCTCTATCTATAGGTTCAAATCACACTTGGTGTGGCCTAGTGGTTACGGTCGCTAACTTGCCCCTCACCTCTATCTATAGGTTCGATTCACACTGGGTGTGGCCTAGTTGTTACTGTCGCTAACTTGCCCCTAACCTCTATCTATTGGTTCGAATCACACTAGGTGTGGCCTAGTGGCTACGGTCGCTTACTTGCCTCTCACCTCTATCTATAGGTTCGAATCACACTGGGTGTGGCCTAGTGGTTACAGTCGCTAACTTGCCCCTCACCTCTATCTATGGGTTCGAATCACACTTGGTGCAGCCTAGTGTTTACATTCGCTAACTTGCCCCTCACGTCTATCTATAGGTTCGAATCACACATGGTGTGGCCTAGGGGTTACGGTCGCTAACTTGCCCCTCACCTCTATATATAGGTTCAAATCACACTGGGTGTGGCCTAGTGATTACGGTAGCTGACTTACCCCTCACCTCTATCTATAGGTTCGAATCACACTAGGTGTGGCCTACTGGTTACGGTCGCAGACTTACCCCTCACCTCTCTCTATAGGTTCGAATCACACTAGGTGTGACCTAGTGGTTACGGTCGCTAACTTGTCCCTCACCTCTATCTAATGGTTCGAATCACACTAGGTGTGACCTAGTGGATACGGTCGCTGACCCGCCCTTCACCTCTATCTATAGGTTCGAATCACACTGGGTGTGGCCTAGTGGTTACGGTTGCTAATTTACCCCTCACCTCTATATATAGGTTCAAATCCCACTAGGTGTGCCCTAATTGTTACGGTCGCTAACTTGCCCCTCACCTCTATCTATTGGTTCGAATTACACTGGGTGTGCCTAGTGGTTACGATCGCTAACATGCCCCTCACCTCTATTTATAGGTTCGAATCACACTGGGTGTGGACTAGTCGTTACGGTCGCTATCTTGCCCCCCACCTCTATCTATATGTTCGAATCACACTATGTGTGGCCTAGTGTTTACGATCGCTAACTTGCCCATCACCTCTATCTATAGGTTCAAATCACACTAGGTGTGGCCTACTGGTTACGGTCGCAGACTTACCCCTCACGTCTATCTATAGGTTCGAATCACACATGGTGTGGCCTAGGGGTTACGGTCGCTAACTTGCCCCTCACCTCTATATATAGGTTCGATTCACACTTTGTGTGGCCTAGTTGTTACTGTCGCTAACTTGCCCCTAACCTCTATCTATATGTTCGAATCACACTATGTGTGGCCTAGTGGCTACGGTCGCTAACTTGCCTCACACCTATATCTATAGGTTCGAATCACTCTGGGTGTGGCCTAGTGGTTACGGTCGCTAACTTGCCACTCACTTCTATCTATAGGTTCGAATCACACTAGGTGTGACCTACTGGTTACGGTCGCAGACTTACCTATCACCTCTATCTATAGGTTCGAATCACACTTGGTGTGGCCTACTGGTTACGGTCGCTGACTTACCCCTCACCTCTTTCTACAGGTTCGAATCACACTAGGTGTGACCTAGTGGTTACGGTCGCTAACTTGTCCCTCACCTCTATCTAATGGTTCGAATCACACTAGGTGTGACCTAGTGGTTACGGTCGCTGACCCGCCCTTCACCTCTATCTATAGGTTCGAATCACACTGGGTGTGGCCTAGTGGTTACGGTTGCTAATTTACCCCTCACCTCTATATATAGGTTCAAATCCCACTAGGTGTGCCCTAATTGTTACGGTCGCTAACTTGCCCCTCACCTCTATCTATTGGTTCGAATTACACTGGGTGTGCCTAGTGGTTACGATCGCTAACATGCCCCTCACCTCTATTTATAGGTTCGAATCACACTGGGTGTGGACTAGTCGTTACGGTCGCTATCTTGCCCCCCACCTCTATCTATAGGTTCGAATCACACTATGTGTGGCCTAGTGTTTACGATCGCTAACTTGCCCATCACCTCTATCTATAGGTTCAAATCACACTTGGTGTGGCCTAGTGGTTATGGTCGCTAACTTGCCCCTCACCTCTATCTATAGGTTCGATTCACACTTTGTGTGGCCTAGTTGTTACTGTCGCTAACTTGCCCCTAACCTCTATCTATAGGTTCGAATCACACTATGTGTGGCCTAGTGGCTACGGTCGCTAACTTGCCTCTCACCTATATCTATAGGTTCGAATTACACTGGGTGTGCCTAGTGGTTACGATCGCTAACTTGCCCCACCCCCCACCTCTATCTATAGGTTCGAATCACGCTATGTGTGGCCTAGTGTTTACGATCGCTAACTTTCCCCTCACCTCTATCTATAGGTTCAAATCACACTTGGTGTGGCCTAGTGGTTACGGTCGCTAACTTGCCCCTCACCTCTATCTATAGGTTCGATTCACACTGGGTGTGGCCTAGTTGTTACTGTCGCTAACTTGCCCCTAACCTCTATCTATAGGTTCGAATCACACTAGGTGTGGCCTAGTGGCTACGGTCGCTTACTTGCCTCTCACCTCTATCTATAGGTTCGAATCACACTGGGTGTGGCCTAGTGGTTACAGTCGCTAACTTGCCCCTCACCTCTATCTATGGGTTCGAATCACACTTGGTGCAGCCTAGTGTTTACATTCGCTAACTTGCCCCTCACGTCTATCTATAGGTTCGAATCACACATGGTGTGGCCTAGGGGTTACGGTCGCTAACTTGCCCCTCACCTCTATATATAGGTTCAAATCACACTGGGTGTGGCCTAGTGATTACGGTCGCTGACTTACCCCTCACCTCTATCTATAGGTTCGAATCACACTAGGTGTGGCCTACTGGTTACGGTCGCAGACTTACCCCTCACCTCTCTCTATAGGTTCGAATCACACTAGGTGTGACCTAGTGGTTACGGTCGCTAACTTGTCCCTCACCTCTATCTAATGGTTCGAATCACACTAGGTGTGACCTAGTGGTTACGGTCGCTGACCCGCCCTTCACCTCTATCTATAGGTTCGAATCACACTGGGTGTGGCCTAGTGGTTACGGTTGCTAATTTACCCCTCACCTCTATATATAGGTTCAAATCCCACTAGGTGTGCCCTAATTGTTACGGTCGCTAACTTGCCCCTCACCTCTATCTATTGGTTCGAATTACACTGGGTGTGCCTAGTGGTTACGATCGCTAACATGCCCCTCACCTCTATTTATAGGTTCGAATCACACTGGGTGTGGACTAGTCGTTACGGTCGCTATCTTGCCCCCCACCTCTATCTATAGGTTCGAATCACACTATGTGTGGCCTAGTGTTTACGATCGCTAACTTGCCCATCACCTCTATCTATAGGTTCAAATCACACTTGGTGTGGCCTAGTGGTTATGGTCGCTAACTTGCCCCTCACCTCTATCTATAGGTTCGATTCACACTTTGTGTGGCCTAGTTGTTACTGTCGCTAACTTGCCCCTAACCTCTATCTATAGGTTCGAATCACACTATGTGTGGCCTAGTGGCTACGGTCGCTAACTTGCCTCTCACCTATATCTATAGGTTCGAATTACACTGGGTGTGCCTAGTGGTTACGATCGCTAACTTGCCCCACCCCCCACCTCTATCTATAGGTTCGAATCACGCTATGTGTGGCCTAGTGTTTACGATCGCTAACTTTCCCCTCACCTCTATCTATAGGTTCAAATCACACTTGGTGTGGCCTAGTGGTTACGGTCGCTAACTTGCCCCTCACCTCTATCTATAGGTTCGATTCACACTGGGTGTGGCCTAGTTGTTACTGTCGCTAACTTGCCCCTAACCTCTATCTATTGGTTCGAATCACACTAGGTGTGGCCTAGTGGCTACGGTCGCTTACTTGCCTCTCACCTCTATCTATAGGTTCGAATCACACTGGGTGTGGCCTAGTGGTTACAGTCGCTAACTTGCCCCTCACCTCTATCTATGGGTTCGAATCACACTTGGTGCAGCCTAGTGTTTACATTCGCTAACTTGCCCCTCACGTCTATCTATAGGTTCGAATCACACATGGTGTGGCCTAGGGGTTACGGTCGCTAACTTGCCCCTCACCTCTATATATAGGTTCAAATCACACTGGGTGTGGCCTAGTGATTACGGTAGCTGACTTACCCCTCACCTCTATCTATAGGTTCGAATCACACTAGGTGTGGCCTACTGGTTACGGTCGCAGACTTACCCCTCACCTCTCTCTATAGGTTCGAATCACACTAGGTGTGACCTAGTGGTTACGGTCGCTAACTTGTCCCTCACCTCTATCTAATGGTTCGAATCACACTAGGTGTGACCTAGTGGATACGGTCGCTGACCCGCCCTTCACCTCTATCTATAGGTTCGAATCACACTGGGTGTGGCCTAGTGGTTACGGTTGCTAATTTACCCCTCACCTCTATATATAGGTTCAAATCCCACTATGTGTGCCCTAATTGTTACGGTCGCTAACTTGCCCCTCACCTCTATCTATTGGTTCGAATTACACTGGGTGTGCCTAGTGGTTACGATCGCTAACATGCCCCTCACCTCTATTTATAGGTTCGAATCACACTGGGTGTGGACTAGTCGTTACGGTCGCTATCTTGCCCCCCACCTCTATCTATATGTTCGAATCACACTATGTGTGGCCTAGTGTTTACGATCGCTAACTTGCCCATCACCTCTATCTATAGGTTCAAATCACACTAGGTGTGGCCTACTGGTTACGGTCGCAGACTTACCCCTCACGTCTATCTATAGGTTCGAATCACACATGGTGTGGCCTAGGGGTTACGGTCGCTAACTTGCCCCTCACCTCTATATATAGGTTCGATTCACACTTTGTGTGGCCTAGTTGTTACTGTCGCTAACTTGCCCCTAACCTCTATCTATATGTTCGAATCACACTATGTGTGGCCTAGTGGCTACGGTCGCTAACTTGCCTCACACCTATATCTATAGGTTCGAATCACTCTGGGTGTGGCCTAGTGGTTACGGTCGCTAACTTGCCACTCACTTCTATCTATAGGTTCGAATCACACTAGGTGTGACCTACTGGTTACGGTCGCAGACTTACCTATCACCTCTATCTATAGGTTCGAATCACACTTGGTGTGGCCTACTGGTTACGGTCGCTGACTTACCCCTCACCTCTTTCTACAGGTTCGAATCACACTAGGTGTGACCTAGTGGTTACGGTCGCTAACTTGCCCCTCACCTCTATCTATTGGTTCGAATCACACTTGGTGTGGCCTAGTGGTTACGGTCGCTAACCTGCCCTTCACCTCTATCTATAGGTTCGAATCACACTTGGTGTGGCCTAGTGGTTACGGTTGCCCTACTTACCCCTCACCTCTATCTGTAGGTTCAAATCACATTTGGTGTGGCCTAGTGGTTACAGTCGCTAACTTGCCCATCACCTCTATCAATAGGTTAGAATCACACTTGGTGTTGCCTAGTGGTTACGGTCGCTAACATGCCCCTCACCTCTATCTATAGGTTCGAATCACACTTGGTGTGACCTAGTGGTTACAGCCGCTAACTTGCCCCTCACCTCTATCTATAGGTTCGAATCACACTGGGTGTGGCCTAGTGGTTACGGTCGCTAATTTGCTCCTCACCTCTATCTATAGGTTCGAATCACACTTGGTGTGGCCTAGTGGTTACGGTCGCTAACTTGCCCCTCACCTCTATCTATAGGTTCGAATCACACTTGGTGTGACCTAGTGGTTACAGCTGCTAACTTGCCCCTCACCTCTATCTATAGGTTCGAATCACACTGGGTGTGTCCTAGTGGTTACGGTCGCTAACTTGCCCCTCACCTCTATCTATAGGTTCGAATCACACTGGGTGTGGCCTAGTTGTTACTGTCGCTAACTTGCCCCTAACCTCTATCTATAGGTTCGAATCACACTAGGTGTGGCCTAGTGGCTACGGTCGCTAACTTGCCTCTCACCTCTATCTATAGGTTCGAATCACATTGGGTGTGGCCTAGTGGTTACGGTCGCTAACTTGCCCCTCACCTCTATCTATAGGTTCGAATCACACTAGGTGTGGCCTACTGGTTACGGTCGCAGAATTACACCTCACCTCTCTCTATAGGTTCGAATCACACTTGGTGAGGCCTACTGGTTACGGTCGCTAACTTGCCCCTCACCTCTATCTATTGGTTCGAATCACACTAGATGTGACCTAGTGGTTACGGTCGCTAACCTGCCCTTCATCTCTATCTATATGTTCGAATCACACTTGGTGTGGCCTAGTGGTTACGGTTGCCCTACTTACCCCTCACTTCTATCTATAGGTTCAAATCACACTTGGTGTGGCCTAGTGGTTACAGTCGCTAACTTGCCCCTCACCTCTATCAATAGGTTAGAATCACACTTGGTGTGGCCTAGTGGTTACGGTCGCTAACCTGCTCCTCACCTCTATCTATAGGTTCGAATCACATTTGGTGTGGCCTAGTGGTTACGGTCGCTAACTTGCCCCTCACCTCTATCTATAGTTTCGAATCACACTGTGTGTGGCCTAGTGGTTACGGTTGCTAATTTACCCCTCACCTCTATATATAGGTTCAAATCCCACAAGGTGTGCCCTAATTGTTACGGTCGCTAACTTGCCCCTCACCTCTATCTATAGGTTCGAATTACACTGGGTGTGCCTAGTGGTTACGATCGCTAACTTGCCCCCCCCACCTCTATCTATAGGTTCGAATCACACTAGGTGTGGCCTAGTGGCTACGGTCGTATACTTGCCTCTCACCTCTATCTATAGGTTCGAATCACACTGGGTGTGGCCTAGTGGTTACGGTCGCTAACTTGCCCCTCACCTCTATCTATAGGTTCGAATCACACTTGGTGTGGCCTAGTGGTTACGGTCGCTAACTTGCCCCTCACCTCTATCTATAGGTTCGAATCACACTTGGTGTGGCCTAGTGGTTACGGTCGCTAACTTGCCCCTCACCTCTATCTATAGGTTCAAATCACACTTGGTGTGGCCTAGTGGTTACGATCGCTAACTTGCCCCTCACCTCTATCTATAGGTTCAAATCACACTTGGTGTGGCCTAGTGGTTACGGTCGCTAACTTGCCCCTCACCTCTATCTATAGGTTCGAATCACACTAGGTGCGGCTTAGTGGTTACATTCGCTAACTTGCCCCTCACCTCTATCTATAGGTTCGAATCACACTTGGTGTGGCCTAGTGGTTACGGTCGCTAACTTGCCCCTCACCTCTATATATAGGTTCAAATCACACTTGGTGTGGCCTAGTGGTTACGGTCGCTAACTTGCCCCTCACCTCTATCTATAGGTTCGAATCACACTTGGTGTGGCCTAGTGGTTACGGTCGCTAACTTGCCCCTCACCTCTATCTATAGGTTCGAATCACAATTGGTGTGGCCTAGTGGATACGATCGCTAACTTGCCTCTCACCTCTATCTATAGGTTCGAATCACACTGGGTGTGGCCTAGTGGTTACGGTCGCTAACTTGCCCCTCACCTCTATCTATAGGTTCGAATCACACTAGGTATGGCCTAGTGGTTACGGTCGCTAACTTGCCCCTCACCTCTATCTATAGGTTCGAATCACACTTGGTGTGGCCTACTGGTTACGGTCGCTAACTTGCCCCTCACCTCTATCTATAGGTTCGAATCACACTAGGTGTGGCCTAGTGGTTACGGTCGCTAACTTGCCCCTCACCTCTATCTATAGGTTCGAATCACACTTGGTGTGGCCTAGTGGTTACGGTCGCTACTTGCCCCTCACCTCTATCTATAGGTTCAAATCACACTAGGTGTGGCCTAGTGGTTACAGTCGCTAACTTGCCCCTCACCTCTATCTATAGGTTCGAATCACACTTGGTGTGGCCTAGTGGTTACGGTCGCTAACCTTCCCCTCACCTCTATCTATAGGTTCGAATCACACTTGGTGTGGCCTAGTGGTTACGGTCGCTAACTTGCCCCTCACCTCTATCTATAGGTTCGAATCACACTGGTGTGGCCTAGTGGTTACGGTCGCTAACTTGCCCCTCACCTCTATATATAGGTTCGAATCACAGTGTGGCCTAGTGGTTACGGTCGCTAACTTGCCCCTCACCTCTATCTATAGGTTCGAATCACACTAGGTGTGGCCTAGTGGTTACGGTCGCTAACTTGCCCCTCACCTCTATCTATAGGTTCGAATCACACTAGGTGTGGCCTAGTGGTTACGGTCGCTAACTTGCCCCTCACCTCTATCTATAGGTTCGAATCACACTAGGTGTGACCTAGTGGTTACGGTCGCTAACTTGCCCCTCACCTCTATCTATAGGTTCGAATCACACTAGGTGTGGCCTAGTGGTTACGGTCGCTAACTTGCCCCTCACCTCTATCTATAGGTTCGAATCACACTTGGTGTGGCCTAGTGGTTACGGTCGCTAACTTGCCCCTCATCTCTATCTATAGGTTCGAATCACACTGGGTGTGGCCTAGTGGTTACGGTCGCTAACTTGCCCCTCACCTATATCTATAGGTTCGAATCACACTTGGTGTGGCCTAGTGATTACGGTAGCTAACTTGCCCCTCATCTCAATCTATAGGT
>CM026392.1:34641418-34660943 GCA_014843695.1 Archivesica marissinica | reverse complement strand
ATGGAACCACGTTAACCAGGTGATCGAAGAAGGGCTGCAGGCAAAGAACTCCAAACCATTCTGGAAATATGTAAAATCAAAGAAACAAGACAACATCGGCACAGCTCCACTGAAACAAAAAGGCAACCTAATTACAGACTCCAAAGCCAAAGCTGACATCCTGGTTGAACAATTTCAACCAGTTTTCACAAGAGAATCTGATTCATCTAAACCCACCGTCAATACTAAGAAGAACCTACCGAACATCCAAAATTTACATATTAGCACGAAAGGAGTCCAAAAACAACTCGAAAACATCAACACTGCAAAAGCGATGGGCCCAGACTGCATCCAAAATATTGTACTGAAGACCTGCGCTAAGGAACTCTCACCCGGTCTAAGAGACATCTTCCAACACTCCATAGATACAGGTAAACTTCCATCCGACTGGCGGAATGCATTCATCTCCCCAGTGTTCAACAAGGGCGACAGACACCAAGCAGAAAATTACAGACCAGTCTCTCTCACCTCCGTACCATGCAAGCTACTTGAACATATCATCTGTAGCCACATCATGAAATTCTTCGACAAGCACAAGATACTAACCAACTTTAACCATGGCTTTCGATCCGGTTTCTCTACAGAATCTCAACTCTTAGTAACTCTCCATGATCTACTAAAGTCCTTTGACAGCAAACAACAAGTAGATGTGGCCATACTCGACTTCAGTAAAGCCTTTGATACCGTTCCACATAAAAAGCTACTACACAAACTAGACTGCTATGGTATCCGAGGAGAACTTAACGACTGGCTGTCATCCTTCCTGACAGAGAGGATGATGGATGTAGTCTGCGAAGGCGAACATTCCAAGAGCGTCAGAGTTGAGTCCGGTGTTCCCCAGGGCACAGTATTGGGACCTCTTCTCTTCCTGTGCCACATAAACGATCTACCCGAGTATGTATCCTCCCAAGTCCGCCTCTTCGCCGACGACTGTCTTTTATACAGAACTATCCGGTCAGCCAGGGATCACATCATACTGCAAAACGACTTACATGAATTAGAAAAATGGGCAGCCACATGGGGAATGCGCTTCAACGCAAAAAGGTGTTACATCCTCAGCATCCGGAACAAATCATCCAAGTTCTATCAACTCAACAACGTCTTTCTTCAACAAGTACCTTGTAATCCTTACCTCGGTGTCACCATATCCGAAGATCTTCAATGGGGCATCCACATATCCAACATTTGCAAGAAAGCCAATTCCACACTAGGCTTCTTACGCCGTAACCTTCGAAACTGTCCTATGGAATGCAGGAAACTTGCTTACATCTCACTCGTACGATCAAGCCTGGAATACGGATCCACTATTTGGGACCCCTATCTTTCCAAAGATATCAACGCCATCGAGAAGATTCAACGACAGGCCGCATGCTTCATAACGAAGGACTACAAGTCTCGAGACGAGGGATGTGTCACCAGGATGTTACAAGAGCACAACCTGCCAAGCCTCCAACAGCGCCGTGAATTCAACAGGCTAACCTACCTGTTCAAGATAGTGGGGGGTATGGTACCGGCAGTAGACACCTGTGACTACTTAGTCAGAATTAAACCAAAACTCAGGGTTAAACCCGTTAAGTATACAAACTTTGAAGTTAGCAACATTCTTGAAAATCAGGTCACAAACAACTCAAACTGTTTTGTTGTGAATAGTGCTAACAGTGAACAATACAAAAACTCCTTTTTCATAAGAACAGTGGTAAAATGGAACCAACTGGACGAGTGCACTATTAGCGCCCAGACAGTCGAGGCCTTCAAGACAGGCCTCCAGAGCTGCTACTAAGCGCGCACCCCTCCCCGTAGTGAAATACCAGTACATTTGTATTGGGATCTACTACGTAATATACAGATACAGATACAGAAAATAAGTAGTGTAGTAACCGGATATTATTATGTTTTCGGATATGTCGGACAAAGACAAAGAATTGAGTCAGATAGACAGGGATATTGTAGACTTGAAGCTACATAAGGCTAAGGCGAAAACATTCTTCACAAAAACACGAAATAAACTGTTGCGAATAATAGATATTGAGGATGAAGAATCCGTCGACAAACGTCAAGTTGCTGCAATGCAAAATACTTTTGATGAAGCCTTAGCCAAGGTGATAGAGGTAATGAACGAATTGTGTTCTGCTTATAAAAAGAAAGAAGAAATTGATAATGTGCAAAAAGTTACTAAAGAAATAGAAACTATAGATAGAGAATATGGTGAGGCCAACAAAACTGTGCATGATACTTTTACAAAATTGAGAAGTGCATATTCACAGCAGATGAACAATAAAGAGACGAACGACTCAAAACTAGGTCAAGATTTATGGAGACAGATGAAACGTGTAGGCATACCTATATTTCATGGTGACAAACGTAAATATGACGGTTAGAAAGCTGCATTCACCGCTTGCATTGACAATACACCAGCCACTAAAGAGTATAAGTTACTCCAGTTGAGACAATACCTACAGGGTGAGGCTCTACGAGCAGTAGATGATTTGGGTCATTCTGCAGATGCTTATGATGCTGCAAGAGAAAGATTGGAGCGGACGTTTGGCGGTGAACGGCGCAAACTTATGAGATTCATTGAAGATTTGGACAGATTCGAACCCATGAAAAAAGAAGAGGCAAAATTAATAGAAAAAATTGCTGATTTATTAGATGTAGCCGTCCTAAACATGAAAGAAGCTAACCAGGACAATGATTTAGGTTTTGGTTCTTTGTACATATCTCTTCAGAAGAAAATGCCAGAAGAAATGTTGACCCGCTATCATAGATGGGTACACGAGTCACGTGAAAGTGAAAATGTTGAAACGTTGAGAAACTGGGTAGGACAGGAAGCGAATTATATAATGACGGCAGCAGAAACTAAATATGGATTTGAACGTAGTCACAGCACACTAATTCAAAAAAGACACGGATATGGTATTGCTAATAGAACATTCCAATTCCATAGTTATGAGAAAAAGCCAGAGCAATTCAGACAATGTAAAGTATGCAATGGCGAATATGGTGTATGGGAATGTAGACAATTTAGAGCAACATCAGACGTTGAAAGGTGGCAAACGGCAAAAGAATTGCAGTTGTGCTTCCGTTGTCAAGGAACGAATCATTATGGCAAAGATTGTCGAAGAAGTAGAAAGCGTGGTATAGAGGATTGTAAAAATTCACATCATAGACTGCTACATGTACACACTAATGAAAATGCACAAGGAACCAATATAATTGAAAGACCACAGAACAGTCAAAGTGGTATAGAAATACAAAACTGTAACTTGAATAGAACTGAAGCACAACAATTCTTTACAAACAGTCGTAGAACAATAAGTCTGAGAACAGTACCAGTAATTAATGAAAATAATAACAAGCAACTTAAAATCAATGCGTTGTTAGATGATGGTAGTACCACAACATACATCAATGCAGACATAGCGGCAGAGCTAGGATTACGGGCAGAAACACAGAAAGTGAACATAAATGTTTTAAGTGGCAGATCTGAAACTTTTGAAACAATGCCAGTACGAGTAGGAATTCGAAGTTTGTCTGGAAAAGTAAAGATGACTATTGAAGCCAATACAATAAACAATGTCACTGGAAAGCTACAGGTAGTAAACTGGGACAAGCATGCAGATAAGTTTGAACACTTACGCGGTATAGAATTCCCTGAGATTGGAAGCAAACAAACCGTTGATATGTTGATTGGGTTAGACTATATGGAGTTACATTCTGCTGTGCTAGAAATTAAAGGCAGGCCTGGAGAGCCCATAGCTAGATTGACACCCTTGGGATGGACATGTGTAGGTTGTCCATCAACATATGAAACAGAGTACAGTTACCATACATACTTCCAAAAAACTGACGCTGGAGTAGAAGATACCCTTAAGAGATTGTGGGAAATAGAGTCAGAAGGCATTTCCAGTGAATCATTCATACCTACAGAAGACAGAATGGTACTAAAGAAAGTTGAGCAGTGTACCAAATATGATAACACACATTAGGAAGTATCAATGCCATGGAAACCAAACAAGGACTCATTAGTAAACAATTATGAAATGGCATTAAAGAGATTACAAAATACTGGGAAAAGACTTGACAAAAATTCAGAAGTTGCCGAATTTTACAAAAGCACCATTGAAAAATATGTGAAAAAGGGTTACATTAGAAAAGTACCAGAAGACGAACATTCATTAAAACCTGCATGGTATCTGCCGCATTTCCCGGTGATAAGAATGAATCGGGAAACAACCAAAGTCAGAATTGTGTTTGACGCATCAGCTAAATGTGATAATATAAGTCTCAACGATGTCATATTCACCGGACCGAAACTACAACAGCAGCTTTTTAATGTTCTACTTCGTTTTCGCAAAAATAACATAGCTGTTGTATGTGATGTAGAGAAGATGTACCTTAGAGTAGGCATTAACCCAACAGACAGACGGTACCATCGTTTCTTGTGGAACTCAAAAGCAAACCTTCCTGAGAAATACGAATTTAGCAGCCTAGTATTTGGGGTGAACGCATCGCCATTTTTGTCGCAATACGTTTCGCAAAAAAATGCAAGAAAACATGCTGATAAATATCCATTGGCGGCTGAAACAGTGCTGCAAAGTACGTACATGGACGAAAGTATGGATAGTGTAGAGAATGAACAACAAGGTATAGAACTGTACAAACAGCTTCATAAGTTATGGTCGTTAGCGGGTATGAATGCCAAGAAGTGGTTATCCAACTCAAAAGTTGTACTAGATAAAATACCGATAGAGAATCGAGCATATATATGAGATTGATTTATCGAAAGATGAATTGCCAATGGTGAAGACTCTTGGAGTACTATGGATTGCAGAACAAGATCATTTTACTTTCCACTACTGTTCGCCACGACTAGAAAGTATTTGATCCATTAGGCTTCTTAAATCCTTACACAGTTAGAGCCAAAATGATTATGCAACAGTTATGGTTGTGTGGAGTTGACTGGGATGAAAACATTGCACCAGAGTGTAGCATGCAGATTTGTACATGGTTTCAAGAGTTACCTGATTTGAGAGACATTCGCGTACCACGATGTATTCATGAAAACAGAGTTGTTGCATCAGTTACACTACAAGTATGTTGTGATGCTTCAGAGAGTGCTTTCGGTGTGGTTGTTTATGCCAGACATGTATATCAAGATGGTGATGTTTCAGTAAGTCTAGTAGCTTCAAAAAGTAGAGTTACACCATTGAAAACAGTCAGTATACCTAGACTCGAGTTGATGGCGGCTGTGTTAAGTGTAAAACTCAAACACACAGTAAGCAAAGTACTTCAGGTTGACAGTGATAGTTGCACTCTATGGTCAGATAGTATCGATGTACTTTACTGGATAAGAAGTCAGAGTAGACAATATAAACCATTTATCGCAAGCCGAGATCCAACAGATGTCAGCACCAAAACAATGGAAACATGTTCCAGGAAAAGACAATCCAGCAGATGAACTAAGTAGAGGAATAACTGTAAAAAATCTAGGTGATGACAACAGATGGTGGCATGGACCGGAATTCCTCAAACAGGAAGAGAACAAATGGCCATCAACCACTATTCACATCAGTGATGTAGTACAAAAGGAAAATAAGCAGGAACAAACTGATGTCTTGAGAAACGCAGATTGTGTTTATCTTAACAATCTGGAAGTCAAGAGCGATAACGAAAGAGCAGAGTGGCGATTGGATGCTACAATATTTTCAAGCTGGAAACGATTAGTCAGAGTGTACTGTTGGGTGTGTAGGTTTATTGATAATTGTAGAAGCATCAAAAGTAAACATGGGGAAATTGATGCAGATGAGATCAAAGATGTAGAAGAAAAGATTATCAGAGACATGCACGTTGTGGTATTTCCAGAATACAAAGTGTTAAAGAGTGGAGGGAAAGTATCTAGAAACAGCAAATTGTTGCCATTAAAGCCAGTTATAGACTCTGATGGTATTCTGATGTGTGATGGACGATTACAGAATGCAGAATATCTTTCTCATGACAATAGACACCCAATCATCTTACCGAGGAAGAACCATGTAACAAATTTAATCGTGAGACAATGTCATGAAATAAGTAATCATAGTGGCACAAATTATACACTGTCAAAACTATCTTCAAGTTTCTGGGTCATTCATGCACGTGAAGAAATTCGAGAAGTTGAAAAAAATTGTGCTGAGTGTAGAAGACGGAAAGTTCAACCAGCTAGACAGATCATGGCGCCACTACCTTCTATTCGAGTCAACATGCCACTAAGAGCATTCGCGCATACTGCTATATATTTCGGAGGCCCATTCATTACTATCCAAGGACGTGGTAAAAGACGTGAAAAACGCTACTTGTGTCTATTTACATGCATGGCCACAAGAGCTGTTCACCTAGAAATGGCATATGCACTAAATACTAATTCCTTCTTGAATGCTTTCTTTCGAATGACCAATATAAGAGGTCTACCCGTTAGAGTTCTAACAGACAATGGTACAAACTTCGTCGGAGCAGAAAAACAGTTGAAAGAGTTGGTAGATGCTATAGACATCAACAAAATACAGCAAAGAACAGCAGACAAGAATATAAGTTGGCAGTTTAATCCTCCGCTTTCTCCACATTGGGGTGGATTCCATGAGATTATGATAAAGGCAGCCAAGCGGGCTATATATGCTGTGTTGCAAAAGGCGGATGTCACAGATGAAGAGTTGCTGACTTCGTTCACAGGAGCAGAGGCATTAATAAACTCTAGACCTTTGACATATCAGTCATCGAGTCCAGCAGACAACACACCGCTTACACCAAATCACTTCTTAATTGGACAATTAGGTGGTACTTTCGCTCCAGAGACGGTAGATACTACAGATTACAATCCAGCAAAACGTTGGCGACGAATTCAAGAGTTAATACGACACTTCTGGAGTCGATGGCTAAAAGAGTGGCTGCCAAGTCTGAACAGTAGGAAAAAGTGACATGAAGAGCGACGAGACATTGCTGTAGGTGATGTTGTGATTGTAATGTCACCAGATACACCACGAGGTCAGTGGCCATTGGGGCGTGTCAGCGAAACATATCCAGGAAGTGATGGACACGTGCGAGCAGCGAAAGTTCGAGTAAACCAGAAAGATGTCACAAGGCCAATCACAAAGTTGTGTCCGTTAGAACTTGATAGTATCAAATAGTAATAAACAAACAATATGGAAACAAACTATTCTGTGTAAACAGCATTGTATATATACTTGTAAAAAATCTAAGTTTATTAAATGCCTGTGTTAAAGGGGCAAAATACTCCCATGGCATACATGTACTATTACCTAAGACTAACAAGTTGAATATAGTGTTAAAGGTGCATAATTCCGCCATATTAGTGATTGAAAGATAAATATGAAATGAACTTGTTCGTCGTGACTAAAAAGACATCGTTGTGAAAACCACATTGACACCAAGAAGCCTTCATTATTTCATACTTTTATTAATGTATAAACATCATTGTTTATGAAAACGTTTATAAATGAGAAATCGTCATTTCGAAAAGTGATTATTACAGAACTCATTCATTGCAAAAATGACAATTTATGTACATGTACAAGTATGCGTATGTGTGTCTGTTTCAATACGTGAAGATATCAGCTTTGATATAAATTATGATCATGTACATTGTGTATAAGCGGATAAATGGTTAATCAAGCTCTTTGCCATTTACAACTATGTAGTTTCGCTAGGCATGTATGATGTATATACATGTAACTACTAAATGATAAGGTACTAGATTGCATACAATGTAAGAATTCAATAGTGCATGTGTAACAGGGGCCAATATAAAATAGGCACTCTGGCGTAGGTTCGTTATATTTCTTTATTCACAGTTTCCGTATATGGAAAAAGGCCTAAAACATAATTAAATACATACAAGAGCATATAAAAACAAAGTATAAAACATTTCAATCTTTTCATAAAACCAGACATATACCTGTAGAAAATCGAGGTTAATATAATACAAAACTTACCACAGTGTCTGTCTGTAACTACTCAATATAAATTGGTAGACTATTGTATTATAATCTCTCTATAACATTAACATGTTACTCGTAAGAGTTCTCCTGGGTTGTGACCAAGCACGGCGGTATAGTTGTGGGAAGAAATATATTAGTACCCAATCCATGCAAAGCTCTCATCCACGTTCATACAATCTTTCATTCATACAAATACAACAAACAAAACGATTGGACACCGTACAAACAGACTGACAAGTGTTCACGAGATAAAACACGTGCACGGCAAATTGCCCCGGGAAACATCTCTAATTTCCGTCTCCGACGTAGATTGTCGAATATCCCCGATTCAATTCCGTTGCATATGACAAAGAACGAAGATACACGAATTTAAAAGGCGGTAAACGCATGCGCGATGTTTAAGCAGTTTTATATATTAAGCTACGCCGTTCACGGTAAAACACGATTGTACTCCTATAGTACAACCTGTGACACATGTAATAGGTATGTGCACTACCAGTATATAATGACAGTTTGATAGACAATCACTGAATGATAAAAACATTGTTGATATAATTATAGCTTTGAATTTAAGAAAATTCATCAGTGCAAAATAAGCAATTTTGTCATAATTCTATATTGTTTTGAATTTATGAAAATGCATTATTGCAGGATAAGCAATTTTGTCAATAGTACATTATTTTGAATTTAAAGAAATTTATTATCGAAAAGTGAGCAATTTTGCTATCGTACACGGTACATGAATTTCATGTGGAATTGACGGGTTTATTACCCTATAGATATATAATTATATATATGTAAAGATGTTGTTACATGACTATGATTCAAGTACTTTAAGTAAACTAAAATAACTGTTATGCAATTGATAGTTTATTAGTTATAAACTATCAATGAAGGGGAGTATGTTGTAAAGGCTAAGAGTCGATTCGATTAAGAAAAGACAAGATATGAGAATTGTGATAAAAATCAAGTACATCGTAAAGGTCATGGTTTGAGAGATGGAGATCGAGGAAAAATAAAGTAAAAAAATGATAAATAGAAATTCGTCGATATATACCAACCCATTAAACTATAAAGCACCATCGAATAACCAAGACAACACCTTCTATGTCAGGTATACCGAGTTATATATAACTATTTATACAACTAACATTTATACCTTCTATGTCATGTATACCGAGTTATATATAACTATTTATACAACTAACATTTATACCTTCTATGCCATGTATACCGAGTTATATATAACTATTTATACAACTATCATTTATACCTTCTATGCCATGTATACCGAGTTATATATAACTATTTATACAACTAACATTTATACCTTCTATGTCATGTATACCGAGTTATATATAACTATTTATACAACTAACATGTATACCTTCTATGCTATGTTAACCGAGTTATATATATCATGGCGATGGGTTACATCAGTAATGAGGTCTAGATAGTCATTAATATAAGTTGCAATAACTTGTTTCGCACTCGAGCTAAAATAAATTTGTATAAACCATATATATGTATTTATACGGCCAACATCTGGTAGGATATGCATAGCTTCCATGTCATGTATTCCGAGTTATATATAGATATTTTTATACAACAAAAATATATAAGAGCAATGCTCTTATTTCTAAATTTGAACCTCAGTTGTGAGCATTAAACAATATCAAATTATTGTCTGAGTTTTTACAGAGCTTGACTATGAAATGTGTGTAAATTATTTAATATTGTGTAATAAGCAATTTAATATTGTTGCAACGACCTATTTGTCCTATTGAAATTTATCCGGGGGGGTGGGGGTGGGGTGATGCTCTGTGACGAATGATCCGGGATGGGGGTCGTGACCGAATGATCCGGGTGGGCTCTGTGACCAGAATAATCCGGATGGGGCTCTGTGACCGAATGCTCCGGGGGTGGGGCTCTGTGACCGAAATGATCCGGGGGTGGGACTCTGTGAACCGAATGATCCGGGGGTGGGGCTCTGTGACCGAATGATTGACATTACATCACTTTCCCTTCACCACTGTAGGTTGGAATCTCACTGGGGTTGTTGAATTCTTTCCACTCAGGATGATTGTGGAACGTCAGTGGTTCTACCCATGTACCCGCCCGTCCGTGCCTGGACTATTTGCTGAAGTGAACACTTAAGATCGATGACTAGAATAAAGATTAAAACAATATATAGGGGAGGGAACTCTAGAAGCAGAAACCTAATTTGTGAATTAGAATAGCCTCCCTTTGAGCACAAGTTTACGATTTCAGATATAAACGATTGAGCAATTATTATAGACGTGTGTTCGTCATACATCCGTCCGTCCATACATTGGCGAGTTTTTCCAATGAAGTCTCTCTTGATACCGTGTAATCAATTTCGATACAATTTCCCATAAATTATCCTCTGGTTACAAAAACAGTTATAATGACTGTGAATCATCGCCATGGTAACCGCGACAGGAACACAACTTATAGACACTCTTTTGAAACCAATTTCTGTCATCAAAATAATTTCACAGAATTGACTCCATGTTATTTCATGTAACGGTAGCTAAGCTTGGCAACATTTTAAACTATGTGTGTCATGGCACAGCGAGAAGGACAGATGCAGCCATGTTATCTCATGTAACAGTAGCTAAGCTTGGGAACATTGTAGAAATCTGTGTGTCATGGTACAGACAGAGAGATGCAGCCATGCTATCTCATGTAACAATAGCTAAGCTTGGGAACATTGTAGAAATCTGTGTGTCATGGTACAGACAGACAGATGCAGCCATGTTAATTCATGTAACAGTAGCTAAGCTTGGGAACATTGTAGAAATATGTGTGTCATGGTACAGACAGACAGATACAGCCATGTTATCTCATGTAAGAGTAGCTAAGCTTGGCAACATTGTATACCTCTGTTTGTCATGGCACAGCGAGACAGACATATGCAGCCATGTTATCTAATGTAACAGTAGCTAATCTTGGTAACATTGTAGACAACTGGGTGTCATTGCACGGCGAGACAGACATATGCAGCCATGTTGTCTCATGTAGCAGTAGCTAAGCTTGGTAACATTGTAGATCTCTGTGTGTCACGGCCAGGCGAGAAGGACAGATGCAGCCATGTTATATAATGTAACACTAGCTAAGCTTGGTAACATTGTAGAACTCTGTGTGTCATAGTACAGACAGACAGATGCAGCCATGTTATCTCATGTAACAGTAGCTAAGCTTGGCAACATTGTAGAACTCTGTGTGTCATGACACAGTGTGACAGACATATGCAGCCATCTTATCTCATGTAACAGTAGCTAATCTTGGGAACATTGTAGACCTCTGTGTGTCATGACACAGCGAGACAGACAGATGCAGCCATGTTATCTCATGTAACACTAGCTATGCTTAGGAACATTGTAGAACTCTGTGTGTCATGGTACAGACATACAGATGCAGCCATACTATCTCATGTAACACTAGCTAAGCTTAGGAACATTGTAGAACTCTGTGTGTCACGGTACAGACAGACAGATGAAGCCATGCTATCTCATGTAACACTAGCTAAGCTTGGAAACATTGTAGAATTCTTTGTATCACGGTCCAGCGAGACAAACATATGCAGGGATGTTATCTCATGTAACACTAGCTAAGCTTGGGAACATTGTAGAACTCTGTGTGTCATGGTACAGCGAGACAGACAGATGCAGCCATGTTATCTCTTGTAACAGTAACTAAGCTTGGGAACATTATAGAAATCTGTGTGTCAATATTCTTAGAGTCGATGTTCTAAGCGGCCTATGTGTACTGAGACAGAGTTAGGACAATATTACAGTCAACATAGAAGCCTCTCGTTTGCTTTTTGCATGCTGGGTAAACTAAATGCTATAACTAGTCCAAATAATTGTAACAGACGACAAACAGCCTCCGTGGTCTGGTGGTTACGGTCGCTGACTTGTATACATACCACTGTAACTTATCAGCTATAGTGACGGGTTTGAGCCCTGCTCAGACAGTGTCACATTTATATGACACTGTTGGCAGTTTCTTACGGAGGTTAGTGCACTGGTTAACCGTTGGAGCTTGCCCAGGAAAAATGTTGTTTGGTAAACTGCCCCTCGCTCAAATGGGAAACCTGTAGCAACGTTAAATAAACTTAAATAAAACAGACAGCAATTAATGTGTTTATTTTAGTAGCTGATAACTGGACATTTGTCATGGAATCTCATTAGAAATGTGTCTTAACGATGCAATTCTAATGAACTTACGATATATTTGACTGTTATTTTCACAACTAGCGTTCACCGAGTTCATGCTTACATACAGTTTTGGGGCAGCGTCCGTGATCCAGTGGTTAAGGTCGTTTATTTCAAATCACTTGCTCCTCACATATGAAGGTACGGATCCCGCTAAGGGTATCGAATTATTTCATGTGAGCAAGTTATCCATCTGACTTGCGGTAGGTCGATGGTTCTACACGGCTACCAGTCCGTGCTTGAATTACTGCTTGGGCGGGGCATCCGGCGTCTTTCCCCACTAATTACCCAGCTGGACGGGGCATCCGGCGTCTTTCCCCACTAATTACCCAGCTGGACGGGGCATCCGGCGTCTTTCCCCACTAATTACCCAGCTGGACGGGGCATCCGGCGTCTTTCCCCACTAATTACCCAGCTGGACGGGGCATCCGGCGTCTTTCCCCACTAATTACCCAGCTGGACGGGGCATCCGGCGTCTTTCCCCACTAATTACACAGCTGGACGGGGCATCCGGCGTCTTTCCCCACTAATTACCCAGCTGGACGGGGCATCCGGCGTCTTTCCCCACTAATTACCCAGCTGGACGGGGCATCCGGCGTCTTTCCCCACTAATTACACAGCTGGACGGGGCATCCGCCGTCTTTTCCCACTAATTACCCAGCTGGACGGGGCACCCGGCGTCTTTCCCCACTAATTACCCAGCTGGTGAGTCGCCATATGACCCAAGCTGGCGGTGCGACTTTATACCCCACAAAGAACCACAACAAAAACACGTATATTTGTGCTGACTATATATTTATATTTCTGTAGAAATGTACACTATAGTGCTATGCATTATATATTTATAATTATTATATATATAATATGCCTATAACACACGTATATTATGAAAAACACCCGAGTTCTAAATTATCTAAAATATTACAACATAGTAATAGCAGAATGTTACTAGACAAGTTATAGCAGAATGTTACATTAAAATGTCTACAACATAGTTTCTAGACAGTTATAGCAGAATGTTACATTTAAATGTCTACAACATAGTTTCATGACAGTTATAGCAGAATATTACATTAAAATGTCTACAACATAGTTTCACGACAGTTATAGCAGAATGTTGCATTAAAATATCTACAACATAGTTTCATGCTAGTTGTAGGAGAATGTTACATTAAAATGTCTACAACATAGTTTCATGACAGTTATAGCAATATATTATTGTCTACAACATAGTTTCATGACAGTTATAGCAGAATATTACATTAAAATGTCTACAACATAGTTTCACGACAGTTATAGCAGAATGTTGCATTAAAATATCTACAACATAGTTTCATGCTAGTTGTAGGAGAATGTTACATTAAAATGTCTACAACATAGTTTCATGACAGTTATAGCAATATATTATTGTCTACAACATAGTTTCATGACAGTTATAGCAATATATTACTATCTACAACATAGTTTCATGACAGTTATAGCAATATATTACTGTCTACAACATAGTTTCATGACAGTTATAGCAGAATATTACATTAAAATACCTACAACATAGTTTCATGTCAGTTATTGCAATATATTACTGTCTACAACATAGTTTCATGACAGTTATAGTAATATATTACTGTCTACAACATAGTTCCATGACAGTTATAGCAATATATTACTGTCTACAACATAGTTTCATGTCCGTTATAGCAATATATTACTATCTACAACATAGTTTCATGTCAGTTATAGCAATATATTACTGTCTACAACATAGTTTCATGTCCGTTATAGCAATATATTACTGTCCAAAACATAGTGTCATGACAGTTATAGCAATATATTACTATCTACAACATAGTTTCATGGCAGTTATAGCAATATATTACTATCTACACCATAGTTTCATGACAGTTATAGCAATATATTACTATCTACAACACAGTTTCATGAGAGTTATAGCAATATATTACTATCTACAACATAGTTTCATGACAGTTATAGCAGAATATTACATTAAAATACCTACAACATAGTTTCATGTCAGTTATAGCAATATATTACTGTCTACAACATAGTTTCATGTCAGTTATTGCAATATATTACTGTCTTCAACATAGTTTCATACAGTTATAGCAATATATTACTGTCTACAACATAGTTTCATGTCCGTTATAGCAATATATTACTATCTACAACATAGTTTCATGACAGTTATAGCAATGTATTACTATCTACAACATAGTTTCATGACAGTCATAGCAATATATTACTATCTACAACATAGTTTCATGACAGTTATAGCATAATATTACACTAAAATATCTACAACCGTAATTCCTTACAATTAGAATCCTGTGATATTATTTTAACTGATATACTTTTATGAAATTGCAAAACTCGGCCTCGCTACTTCTGCTGCTTATGTAGAGACGTTGTTTTCCCACATTGATGCATAGTGCACGCGGGTATTCCAGGCCATCACGTCGTCCCAGTAGTACTGTGGCTTCACTCAGATCCCTCTGCATCTTATACACGACATGCTGGTCTGAGCTGCAGATGTAGAGCGAGCCGAAAGGGGAACATATGATACCACAGGGATGCTTCAGTTCATGCTCGTATCTAGCTATCATATTCCCAACCATACCCATGCACAACACGTTGTTAGTCTGCCAATCAGATATATAGATGGAGCTCTCATCCGGACTTACTGCAATGTTTCGTGGAATAATGCAGTGTTCTAGTACTTTAGAGTCTGGTTGTATCGTCTTGTGTACTGTACCTGTCAGACGTAATATCTGGAATGTGACAGGGTTGTGGAATGCAACGTATAGTTTCTCATTACAATAATCCACTTCTACACATGCACCGTTAACTTTCAGCGTTCTTACTACAGATAGTACGCTACCGGTTGTGGATACAAGCTGTATCATGCTTTCATTGGGGAATGCTATAGCTAGCTGGTCGCTGGGTAACGGTGTCAGTCCTGATGGTTCTGTTTGAAATTGCATGTATCCTTTAACTACATTAGTTTCCATGTCCACGAGTTTCAACGATTTATTGTAATAATCAATTAGAGCCAGTTCGGTTTCCGACACAACTGCTATATCTGTAATTAAACAATCATTCTCGTCATGCGCAGATCTAACATTGATATCCCGGATGTAGGTAAACTCCTCGTGGCACTGTTGGCCCGCATTCCCAGATTCTGCGGCTATATTCATGGCAGCGACGGAAGTGGAAAGTGACCTAGTTTTCTTTATTGGCATACTGGCTTTGTCCAGCAAAGTGTGGTGTTTAGAGGCTCTGTTCATCGGATGATTTCGGATACACTGAGCACACAGATATTCTTCACAATCGGAACAGAATCCGTTGGCTTCTATATTTTCACCTGCTGTGCTACACGAGTCACACGTTATAACCGACTTTCCCGGCATATTGTCTTTGTCCAGTAAGGTGTGATGTCGCGATGCTTTGTTCCTAGCATGACTTCTGAAGCACGAGCTACATAGGTAATCGTTGCATACCGTGCAATATCCCTCGGCCTCGACATGATCTCCGACGCCACTACACAGATCACAGCTGAACTCGAAATATTCCGCAGAGCTCTTGTAGACTGACGAGACTGTACTGGGCTTAACTTGCCTTTTCGGTCTTGCGGATTCATCTGCGGAACTTTTATTCACGGATGAAACATGACTACTAGCCCCCTTTTCTCTCGGAACCCCTCTTCCAGCACCAGTGGTCTGACTAACATTTCTTACTATTTTTCTTCCCGGTACGGCGTTGGACATGTTGACACACGAATGCAATAAAATAATGAAAATGAAATAAAACCGAGTCGCTTAGTGTATATACTGTTAATGGCTCACACAGAAGCTCGTATTTTGTAGCGATATTTTTATTATCAGCATTTATTATTTGGTTGTGAAACTTGTCGCATCTTTACTATTTCTGAATTCTGTTTTCCCACTCTATCGTTTTTGAAAAATTAATAAATCACAATCTACTAACATGCCACGTCTCCCTGACTACCGTACATTACATTGTTCTTATCCAGTGATAAATTATGCTCTTAATTCACTTGTTCTGATTTACCACATCATAATGTTGCAAATCCATCTTTTTACTTAAACCTGCTTATTTCGTCCTTGTAAATCTAAAACGTACTTAATCCGCCATTGTAAAGGACGAAATGTTTGAACAATTTTAATATATATATCATACGTTCTGCACTAGAGGACATAGAAAACGCACACCTACATTATATGATTATTAATACATGAAAACGAGGTACGTATAGCCTGTATATAGATTGCAAGATAACGTATTATATTTTCTGAGCTACGTCATATAAATCATGTTTATACCTGTTGACATAATTATGTTTATATCTACTGACAAACTGTGTTCAACTTAAAAATAGAAGAAAAAAGAATAAACTTTTATTTATTTTACAACGATTGCGAAACAAGCTGTAACATCGTATATTAACCGCTCACGTTGGCGCTGATGAAAGTGTAGTTGTGGTCATTCGGTTGGGATGAAACCGGAATACCCTGAGGAACCCACCTGTGCGATCTGGTAGCAACCGTACCATCTCACATATTTCCCATTCCTAGGATCGAACCCGGATTGCATTGGTGAGAGGCGATCATGCTAACCACTGCGCTAATCGTATGCAACACTATCATACCCTAATTGCATTAAGTAATTGCTATTGGAGAAGACCTCTACAAGTTATAATAGCTTTCGGTTCTAATCCCTTTTCACTCATATATCTAAATTGTGTGTAAACTGTATATTTGTATATGCTGTATGGTTAGAAATAAACTGTGTTTAAACTAATCGGATATCTTAACATTAAGATCAAACTGTTTAAACTGTTTAAACTAATCGGATATCTTAAAGGGACATTACATTGCAAAAAGCAAATAAAATGCATTTTTTTCACGTATAAATGCATTGCTACTACACATTCTTCTGAATACATTCGAAAACTAAAACTGAATAAATAAACAGTGTTTTGTGGTATACAAACTGTCACAAATGAAATTAGGATTCCATATAACGGTCATCCGTGCTCCTGAATTGACGTTTGTTTGTCATTAGAATCAATACTAAACACGCGATACTTTCGATTAGAGCTAATTTAACTAAGATTAATCTACACATAGATATGCATAGGCACACGTGTGAGATATCACGGTAAATCTGTACCATAACTCGTGTTATTCAGAATACACGCGTTGTATTACGCATAAATGTCTACCCTATTTACATTATTTTGCTATGTCAACAAACCGCGTGTACGACGTTTGTTTATCTGTTCAAATACTCAGTTTTTGAGGCAAATATTTGGAAAACAATAATACCATATAATAGCAAATTACATTCTGCAGACATTTGCGTTTTCACCGATGTAGTGTCGCTTTAACATTAAGATCATACTCGGAAGTCGTGATATCGCAGTGGTAGCAGCGTTCGCTTCAGGTGCGAACTGCCCGGAGTTCGCGCCCAACTGGAACCGTTACGATTATGCCCTTATGCAAGGCATTTAAATACCACATGCTTCTCTCTCCCTCGTGGCGATGGATTACATCAGGAATGAGATCTCGAGAGTGATTAATATAAGTTGTAAGAACTTGCTTCGCAATCGAGCTAACATAAATTTGTATAAAACACAACATTAATCTCTTAGTTAAATGCACGTTTCTTTTAGCTCAATTGTGAAATTATTCGCGATCGAGACCCCCTTCCTAATGGAATTCATCGCCAGGAGGAAAGAGAGAAGAGGAAATGTGGATTTAAAGCGACACTACAGTCACTTCAGTGAAAACGCAAATTTCTACAGAATGTATTTTCCTATTATATGGTATAATTTGTTTCCAAATATTTGCCTCAAAAACTGAGTATTTCAACTAATAAACAAACGTCGTATACGCCGTTTGTTGACATAACAAAATAATGTAAATAGGGTCGACATCCATGCGTAATACAACTCGTGTATCCTGAATAACACGATTTATGGTACATATTTACCGCTATATCTCACATGTATGCATATTTATTTGTAGACTACTCTTAGTTAAATTATCTCTAAACGACATTATATCGCTCTTAGTATTGACTCCGATGACAAACAGACGTCAATTCAGGAGTATGGATGACACTTATATGAAATCCTACTTTCAATTTGAATGTTTGTAGACCACAAACACACTGTTTATTGATTCAATGTTAGAGTTCGAATGTATTCGGACGCATGTGTAGCAGCAATGCAATTTATACGTGACATAAATGCATTTGATTTGATTTTTGCCATGTAATGTCGCTTTAAGTGTGATGCTTAAGAGCACCATGGTGCTTGGTCTGGTGGCATGGCACGAACCCACGACCCCTCTGCCACCAGCAAGGGTGCAACTGAGCTTGAATTGTCGTGAAGACCTTGGGGGAAATCATGGATCAACGGAATTGGAAGTGTGTTAGGGAGGTATCGGGGCAGCATGCTCATCCTGAATAATTTAATCGTTGCATCGTTTTATGTGCTTTGTGTAATGTTGGTTTTAACTTTAATCAACAAAGAACACTGTAGCTATTTTAAGATTGGCTATCCGATTAGCGCAGTGGTTATGCCGCTCGCTTCTCACCAATGCAACCTGGGTTCGATCCTCGAACCGGGAAGTATGTGAGATGGTACGGTGGTCGCCAGATCGGACAGGTGCGTTTTCTCCGCGGTACTTCGGTTTCCTCCCACAGGAATGACCACATAATACGCTTTCATACGCGCCAACGAGAGTGATTAATATAAGTTGTTAGAACTTGCTTTGCAATCGTTATAAAATAAATAAAGTTTAAACGTTAAACATTTTAGTTCTTAGAAACGTACACTTGTATATCCATAGTATATTTATATACTGGTGTTTTATGACATTTGGGTAAAATCCCAACATGAAAAACTCCAGTGGTAACACGGGCAACACTACATGAAAGAAAGTTCTGTAATGAAGGGGCCTCTGTGGCCTAGTGGTTACGATCGCTAACTTGCCACTCACCTCTATCTATAGGTTCGAATCACACTAGGTGTGCCCTAATGGTTACGGTTGCTAACTTGCCCCTCACCTCTATCTATAGGTTCGAATCACACTGGGTGTGGCCTAGTGGTTACGGTCGCTAACTTGCCCCTCACCTCTATCTATAGGTTCGAATCACAGTAGGTGTGGCCTAGTGGTTACGGTCGCTAACTTGCCCCTCACCTCTATCTAT
>CM026392.1:34583030-34640418 GCA_014843695.1 Archivesica marissinica | reverse complement strand
CACTGTAGGCCTACAGGTGAGTTGCCAAACAATATAAATTTAATAAATTCGTTACTTCTTACGGAAATGTAACTAAAAGATCAACAATGGTTTCATTTTGTATAAATAACGACAACACAATATGCCTCGACTTCCGCATAATATTCGGACCAGCGCTATCGCCCGATCTTGCACCAATATAACATGTATGGGCAGATCTTAAGGATAGGATGTACAAGCGAGTACCACCACCAGCAAACATCCAGGACCTGCGTGTTGCATTAAATCAAGAGTGAAGGAACATTCCACTGACTAGGATTAGCAACATAGATACCTCTATGAGAAGTAGATGTGTTGCTTGTGTGGCAGCTCTCGGCGGACATACCAAATACTGAACATACCGGCTTTTGTGAATTTTGATTTGGAGGGTGACGTTTTTAATGGGACAAAATGAACAGTTTTTGTTAACCGATATTTGTTAAATTTTACTTGTTTATGTACCAGATAATGAATTTAAGTATTCACATAAAATAATGGAATTGCTATGTAGAATAAAACATTTATGACCTATTTTCTGAGTGGAGACTTTCTTTTGAGTATCGGTGTAGATATCGCCACTTACTGGGTGTGTTATAGCCGCTACCATTAATTGTTGGCGTAGTTTGTGATTTATATTTCGAAACGTAATTATTTCTATTTTCAGGTAATAGCAGATGGTCATCTGGATACAGAAACATTGGGAGAACTGACATTTCAATGTGAAGAAGGTTAGTGCTGATACGACTTTCATGTACAATAGCATGACCGAATAATACTTTGGGATGGACAGACTTCAGGAAATTCTAAATAAGAATTAAATATTTGTTCTTGGACTAGTCGAGACATTGTCTTTGACAGTGGCCTTGTACAATATATGGTGAATTCATGGTTGTATGAGGATTGTAATTAATTAAATTTGGGTATCTTTACGCCATAGTGGTTATGGCGTCCGCCTACGGAGCGGGAGGTCGAAGGTTCGAATCTCGTCAGGGGTTCGTTCTGATGTGGCCGGTTGGTTAGCCGCCATCTAGTTAAATAATGGTTACCGATTGCCTACCAGCCTGATGTCTGGCACACAAACATAGGATTCGGGAAGTACTGATGTTCATAAAAAAGAGGTGTATCATAAGTCAGAAATGGCTGGCCCTTTAAATAGGGGTGACACTATAATAAACAAACACTTTACTTGTTACTTTTATAGTAGTGTAGTAGAATACTAATATTACGTTTCTTTTATTTATATGCCGTGATTATTTTAATACTCGATAAGATGACAACACTCGATCAAGAAATATACAATTTTATTACGTACTAGCATTGTATCTATGATATCTACTAAAATATATGTGTGGATAGAATAGGCCGCTCAAGACAATACCGGATACCCGTGAATGTCAGTGTAAATCATGTCGACCGAAAGGAAAACGGATGTTATATGCTATTTGTTTATAAGATCTCACTTATTAATCTATTACTTTTCGAGATGTACCACGTTATGAACGGTGCGAGCCACAAGCCGTGGCTGTGCATAACATACCGACCCAACTGTACATCGATCAACAATCAGATCCCGATCCCATCCACACCGGATACCACGTGAGTGAATGAGACCGCAATCCGAAGCCGATCGAATATACAGCATGGAAAGCATCACACCGATGCAACAACACCGAACCACCAACCGTGGCCGTATCATACCAACTTACTTTGCCACACGCCGTGGCAGTGAGTACATAACCAACTTACTTTGCCACATGCCGTGGTAGTGAGTACACAACCAACTTATTTTGCCACACGCCGTGGCAGTGAGTACACAACCAACTTATTCTGCCACAAGCCGTGGCAGTGCGTGAATCAACGTCGGTCCAAAAGTATCACGCAACTATACTACAGCGTATAGCAATATAAGCAAAGCAAACACAACGCAGGAATTGCCATTAGAGGAGGGCAAAACCTATTACTACCCAGCGGACACACTCACTGATCAACCGTATGATACCTTTCCGTAGTAGATCGTAAAATATCAACCAATTTAGATTCCCTATCAGAGGTCCCTCATTCCCAAGTTGGATTGATTCCCAGAAACGAGAAGAGGAGCCCTGATCGGTTAAACATATTTAAACTACATTAATTATTTAATGTTATAAGAAGAAACCTATGAAGGATCCGTTTGCCTCTCTGTCGACTGAATTTTTTCCGGCCACAATAAATTTCTAAATTTATACCCCAAAAATTCCTAAAAGAACAATCTTAATTATTTAACATGATATCTCTAATATAGTGGAGATAGAACTCGATCCCGATCCCAGCCCCACATCATTAAGATGAATTCCGTCATGACGGAAGAAACCAGTTTTTGTGTTGTTATTTTTTGTTTGTAATGAATGAATGAATGATGTTTTACGGCGCATCGACATCTAAGGTCATGTAGCGCGAATTAAAGTTATGTTTATTGTCGAGTGTATGAAATAAAATTCTATATAAGTATATGCATTACGTAAAAATTAATACTAAGAAGTTATAAAGACGTAAGATTAATTACAGGTAATATATGAATGAATGATTACTACAAAGGCATGATTAACAATTGATATCACAGCTTATTATAAATTCCTACTGCCTTGATAAATGATATGATGGACTCTACTCTGATAGAGTCGAAGAGTTTTTTAATGTTGTCCACATTGAAGTACTGCAACCGGATTTGTTTGTTATTTGTTGTTTTGTTGTTTTGTTTTAAAAAAAAATGAAAAACCCCAATATATTCCGTGGTCTATACACGCATGACGCTACATGCCGTTGTCACAGCTACATGCCGTTGTCACAGCTACATGCCGTTGTCACACACTTGACGCTACATGCCGTTGTCACACACGTGACGCTACGTGCCGTTGTCACACACGTGATGATACGTGCCGTTGTCACACACGTGACGCTACATGCCGTTGTCACACACGTGACGCTACATGCCGTTGTCACACATGTGAGGCAACATGCCATTCTCTATATACACACACGTGACGCTACGTGCCGTTGTCACACACGTGACGCTACGTGCCGTTGTCACACACGTGACGCTACATGCCGTTGTCACACACGTGATGCTATGGATAGAGGTGAGGGGCAAGTTAGCGACAGTAACAACTAGGCCACACCCAGTGTGATTCGAACCTATAGATAGAAGTGAGGGGCAAGTTAGCGACCGTAACAACTATGCCACACCCAGTGTGATTCGAACCTATAGATAGAGGTGAGGGGCAAGTTAGCGACCGTAACCACTAGGCCACACCTAGTGTGATTCGAACATATAGATAGAGGTGAGAGGCAGTTTAGCGGCCGTAACCACTAGGCCACAACCAGTGTGATTCGAACCTATAGATAGAGGTGAGGGGTAAGTCAGCGACCGTAACCAGTAGGCCACACCTAGTGTGTTTCGAACCTATAGATGGAAGTGAGGGGCAAGTTAGCGACCGTAACCACTAGGCCACACCTAGTGTGATTCGAACCTATGGATAGAGGTGAGGGGCAGGTTAGCGAGCGTAACCATTAGGCCTCACCTAGTGGGATTCGAACCTATAGATAGAGGTGAGGGGCAAGTTAGCGACCGTAACCACTAGGCCACACCAAGTGTGATTCGAACCTATACATAGAGGTTAGGGGCAAGTTAGCGACCGTAACCACTAGGCCACACCTAGTGGGATTTGAACCTATATATAGAGGTGAGGGTAAGTAGGGCAACCGTTACGACTAGTCCACATCAAGTGTGATTCGAACCTGTAGATAGAGGTGAAGGGCAAGTTAGCGACCATAACCACTTGGCCACACCAAGTGTGATTCGAACCAATAGATAGAGGTGAGGGGCAAGTTTGAGGGGCAAGTTAGCGACCGTAACCACTAGGCCACACCTAGTGTGATTCGAACCTATAGATAGAGGTGAGTGGCAAGTTAGCGACCGTAACCACTAGGCCACACCTAGTGGGATTTAAACCTATAGATAGAGGTGAGGGGCAAGTTAGCGACCGTAACCACTAGGCCACACCTAGTGTGATTCCATCCTATAGATAGAGGTGAGGGGCAAGTTAGCGACCGTAACCACTAGGCCACACCCAGTGGGATTTGAACCTATAGATAGAGGTGAGGGGCAAGTTAGCGACCATAACCACTAAGCCATACCCAGTGTGATTCGAACCTATAGATAGAGGTGAGGGGCAAGTTAGCGACCGTAACAATTAGGCCACATCCAGTGTGATTCGAACCTATAGATAGAGGTGAGGGGCAAGTTAGCGACCGTAACCACTAGGCCACACATAGTGTGATTCGAACATATAGATAGGGTGAGAGGCAGTTTAGCAACCGTAACCACTAGTCCACAACCAGTGTGATTCGAACCTATAGATAGAGGTGAGGGTCAAGTTAGCGACCGTAACCATTAGGCCACACCAAGTGTGATTCGAACCTATAGATAGAAGTGAGGGGCAAGTTAGCCACCGTAACCATTAGGCCACACCAAGTGTGATTTGAACCTATAGATAGAGGTGAGGGGTAAGTTAGCGACCGTAACCACCAGACACACCCAGTGTGATTCGAACCTATAGATAGAGGTGAGGGGCAAGTTAGCCACCGTAACCATTAGGCCACACCAAGTGTGATTTGAACCTATAGATAGAGGTGAGGGGTAAGTTAGCGACCGTAACCACCAGACACACCCAGTGTGATTTGAACCTATAGATAGAGGTGAGGGGCAAGTTAGCGACCGAAACCACTAGGCCACACCTAGTGTGATTCGAACCTATATATAGAGGTGAGGGGTAAGTAGGGCAACCGTAACCACTAGGCCACACCAAGTGTGATTCGAACCTATAGATAGAGGTGAAGGGCAAGTTAGCGATCGTAACAACTAGGCCACGGAGGCACCTTCATTACGTTACTTTGTTTCGTGTAGTGTTGCCCTTGTTATCACTGGAGTTTTTCATGTTGGGATTTTACCCAAATGTCATAAAACACCAGTATATAAATATACTATGGATATACAAGTGTAAGTTTCTAAGGGCTAAAATGTTTAAAGTTTAAACGCTATTTATTTTATAACGATTGTGAAGATGGTTCTAGCAACTTATATTAATCACTCTCATTGATGGGAATGAAAGCGTATATGTGGTCATTCGTGTGGGAGGAAACCGAAGTAACCGGAGAAAACCCACCTGTCCGATCTGGCGACCACCGTACCATCTCACATACTTCCCGGTTCGAGGATCGAACCCGGATTGTATTGGTGAGAAGCGAGCGGCATAACCACTGCGCTAATCGGATTGCCAATCTTAAAATAGCTACAGTGTTCATTGTTGAATAAAGTTAAATCCAACATTACACAATGCACATAAAACGATGCAATGATTAATTTATTCAGGATGAGCATGCTGCCCCGTTACCTCCTAGCACACTTCCAATTTCGTTGATCCATGATTTCCCCCAAGGTCTTCACAACAATTCAAGCTCAGTTGCACCCTTGCTAGTGACAGAGGGGTCGTGAGTTCGAGCCATGCCACCAGACCAAACACCATGGTGCTCTTAAGCATCACACTTAAATCCACATTTCCTCTTCTCTCTCCCTCCTGGCGATGGATTCCACCAGGAAGGGGGTCTCGATCGCGATTAATTTCACAATTGAGCTAAAAGAAACGTCCATTTAACTAAAATATTAATGTTGTATTTTATACACATTTATGTTAGCTCGATTGCGAAGCTGGGAAATATGTGAGATGGTACGGTTGTTACCAGATCGCACAGGTGGGTTCCTCCGGGTATTCCGGTTTCCTCCCAAACGAATGATCAAAACTACACTTTCATCAGCGCCAACGTGAGCGATTAATATACGATGTTACAGCTTGTTTCGCAATCATTGTAAAATAAATAAAAGTTTATTCTTTTTTCTTCTATTTTTAAGTTGAACACAGTTTGTCAGTAGATAAACATAATTATGTCAACAGGTATAAACATGATTTATATGACGTAGCTCAGACAATATAATACGTTATCTTGCAATATATATACAGGCTATACGTACCTCGTTTTCATGTAATAATAATCATATAATGTAGGTGTGCGTTTTCTATGTCATCTAGTGTAATATATATATTAAAATTGTTCAAACATTTCGTCCTTTACAATGACGGATTAAGCACGTTTGGGAATTATAAGGACGAAATAAGCAGGTTTAAGTAAAACTATGAACATGCAACATTATGATGTGGTAAAACAGAACAAGTGAATTAAGAGCATAATTTATCACTGGATAAGAACAATGTAATGTAAGGTAGTCAGGAAAATGTGGAATATTAGTAGACTATGATTTATTAATTTTTCAAAAACGATAGAGTGGGAAAACAGAATTCAGAAATAGTAAAGATGCGACAAGTTTCACAACCATCGCTACAAAATACGAGCTTCTGTGTGAGCCATTAACAGTATATACACTAAGAGACTCGGTTTTATTTCATTGTCATTATTTTATTGCATTCGTGTGTCAACATGTCCAACGCCGTACCGGGAAGACAAATAGCAAGAAATGTTAGTGAGACCACTGGTGCTGGAAGTGGGGTTCCGAGAGAAAAGGGGGCTAGTAGTCATGTTTCATCCGTGAATAAATGTTCCGCAGATGAATCCGCAAGACCGAAAAAGCAAGTTAAGCCCAGTACAGTCTTGTCAGTCTACAAGAGCTCTGCGGAATATTTCGAGTACAGCTGTGACGTGTGTAGTCGCGTCGGAGATCATGTCGAGGCCGAGGGATATTGCACGGTATGCAACGATTACCTATGTAGCTCGTGCTTCAGAATTCATGCTAGGAACAAAGCATCGCGACATCACACCTTACTGGACAAAGACAATATGCCGGGAAAGTCGGTTATAACGTGTGACTCGTGTAACACAGCAGGTGAAAATATAGAAGCCAATGGATTCTGTTCCGATTGTGAAGAATATCTGTGTGCTCAGTGTGTTCGAAATCATCCGATGAACAGAGCCTCTATGCACCACACTTTGCTGGACAAAGACAGTATGCCAACAAAGAAAACTAGGTCACTTTCCACTTCCGTCGCTGCCATGAATATAGCCGCAGAATCTGGGAACGCGGGCCAACAGTGCCAAGAGGAGTTTACCTACATCCGGGATGTCAATGTTAGAACTGCGTATGACGATAATGATTGTCACATTACAAGTATAGCAGTTATGTTGGAGACCGAACTGGCTCTGATTGATTCTGACATTAACTTGTTGAGACGCGTGGATATGGAAATTAATGTAGTTAAAGGATACATGAAATTTCAAACACAACCATTTGGACTGACACCGTTACCCAGCGACCAGCTAGCTATATCATTCCCCAATGAAAGAATGATACAGCTTGTATCCACAGCCGGTAACGTTCTATCTGCAGTAAGAACGCTGAAAGTTAACGGTGCATGTTTAGCAGTGGATTATTGTAATGAGAAACTATACGTTTCATGCGGCAAGCCTGTCACATTCCAGATATTACGTCTGACCGGTGCAATACACAAGACTATACAACCAGACTCTAAAGTACTAGAATACTGCACTGATCCATGGTACATTGCAGTAAGTCCGGATGAGAGCTCCATCTATATATCTGATTGGCAGGCTAACAACGTGTTGTGCATGGATATGAATGGGAATATGGTAGCTAGGTATGAAGACGAACTGAATAGTCCGCGTGGTATCATATTCTCCCCTTCCGGCTCCCTCTACCTCTGCAGCGCTAGCCAGCATGTCGTGTACAAGATGCAGAGGGATCTGAGTGAAGCCACAGTGATACTGGGACCACGTGATGGCCTGCAATACCCAGTTGCAATATGCTTCAATGTGGGAAAACAACATCTCTACATAAGCAGCAGAAGTGGCAGTGCCGAGTTTCGCAATTTCATAAAAGTATATCAGTTTAAATAATATCACAGGATTGTAATTGTAAGGAATTACGGTTATAGATATTTTAATTTAACATTCTGCTATAACTGTCATGAAACTATGTTGTAGACAGTAATATATTGCTATAATTGTCAAGAAACTATGTTGTAGGAGTAATATATTGTTATACTTGTCAAGAAACGATGTTGTAGACAATGTTGTAGACAGTAATATATTGCTATAACTGACATGAAACTCTGTTGTAGAGAGTAATATATTGCTATAACTGTCATGAAACTATGTTGTAGATAGTAATATATTGCTATAACTGTCATGAAACTATGTTGTAGGAGTAATATATTGCTATACTTGTCAAGAAACTATGTTGTAGACAGTAATATATTGCTATAACTGACATGAAACTATGTTGTAGACAGTAATATATTGCTATAATTGTCAAGAAACTATGTTGTAGATAGTAATATATTGCTATAACTGTCATGAAACTATGTTGTAGATAGTAATATATTGCTATAACTGTCATGAAACTATGTTGTAGGAGTAATATATTGCTATACTTGTCAAGAAACTATGTTGTAGACAGTAATATATTGCTATAACTGACATGAAACTATGTTGTAGACAGTAATATATTGCTATAATTGTCAAGAAACTATGTTGTAGATAGTAATATATTGCTATAACTGTCATGAAACTATGTTGTAGATAGTAATATATTGCTATAACTGTCATGAAACTATGTTGTAGGAGTAATATATTGCTATACTTGTCAAGAAACTATGTTGTAGACAGTAATATATTGCTATAACTGTCATGAAATATGTTGTAGACATAATTATTTCTAAATGTCAGAAACTATGTTGTAGATAGTAATATATTGCAATAACTGTCATGAAACTATGTTGTAGAAATTGTAATGTAATATTCTGCTTTAACTGTCATGAAACTATAATGTAGACATTTTAATGTAACATTCTGCTATTACTGTCTAGAAACTATGTTTTAGACATTTTAATGTAACATTTTGCTATAGCTGTCATTAAACTATGTTGTAATATTTTAGATAATTTAGAACTCGGGTTTTTTTCATAATATACGTGTGCTATATGCATATTATATATATATAAAGTTATAATGTATAGCACTATAGTGTACATTTCTATAGAAATATATAATCAGCACAAATATACGTGTTTTTGTTGTGTTTCTTTGTGGGCTTTAAAGTCGCACCGCCAGCTTGGGTCATATGGCGACTCACCTGCTGGGTAATTAGTGGGGAAAGACGCCGGATGCCCAGTCCAGCTGGGTAATTAGTGGGGAAAGACGCCGGATGCCCCGTCCAGTTGGGTAATTAGTGGGGAAAGACGCCGGATGCCCTGTCCAGCTATGTAAATAGTGGGGAAAGACGCCGGATGCCCCGTCCAGCTGTGTAATTAGTGGGGAAAGACGCCGGATGCCCAGTCCAGCTGTGTAATTAGTGGGGAAAGACGCCGGATGCCCCATCCAGCTGGGTAATTAGTGGGGAAAGACGCCGGATGCCCAGGCCAGCTGGGTAATTAGTGGGGAAAGACGCCGGATGCCCCGTCCAGTTGGGTAATTAGTGGGGAAAGACGCCGGATGCCCCGTCCAGCTGGGTAATTAGTGGGGAAAGACGCCGGATGCCCCGTCCAGCTGGGTAATTAGTGGGGAAAGACGCCGGATGCCCCGTCCAGCTGGGTAATTAGTGGGGAAAGACGCCGGATGCCCCGTCCAGCTGGGTAATTAGTGGGGAAAGACGCCGGATGCCCCGTCCAAGCAGTAATTCAAGCACGGACGGGTATCCGGGTAGAACCATCGACCTACCGCAAGTCAGATGGATAGCTTACTCACATGAAATAATTCGATACCCTTAGCGGGATTCGTACCTTCATAGGTGAGGAGCAAGTGATTTGAAATAAACGACCTTAACCACTGGATCACGGACGCTGCCCCAAAACTGTATGTAAACATGAACTCGGTGAACGCTAGTTGTGAAAATAACAGTCAAATATATCGTACAAGTTCATTAGAATTGCATCGTTAAGACACATTTCTAATGAGATTCCATGACAAATGTCCAGAGTTATCAGTTACTAAAATAAACACATTAATTGTCGTCTGTTTTATTTAAGTTTATTTAACGTCGCTACCGGTTTCCCATTTGAGCGACGGGCAACAACACCTTTCCTGGGCAAGCTCCAACGGTTAACCAGTACTTGGTGCACTAACCTCCGTAAAATAACTGCCAACATTGTCATATAAATGTGACACTGTCTGAGCGGGGCTCGAACCCGTCACTATAGCTGATAGGTTACAGTGGTATGTATACAAGTCAGCGACCGTAACCACTCGACCACGGAGGCTGTTTGTCGTCTGTTACAATTATTTGGACTAGTTATAGCATTTAGTTTACCCAGCATGCAAAAAGCAAACGTGAGGCTTCTATGTTGACTGTAATATTGTCCTAACTATGTCTCAGTACACATAGGCCGCTTAGAACATCGACTCTAAGAATATTCATTGGGTGCAATCTTAACTTTGTTTTGTTGATATCAGATAGTAACCGGATGACAATGTTCGTGACATATTTACCATCGCATTTAGAAAGTTATTGTGTTTGGCTACATATATCTGTCTCGCTGTGCCATGACACCCATAATTCTACAATGTCACCAAGATTAGCTACTGTTGCATGAGATAACATGGCTACATATGTCTGTCTCGCTGTGCCATGACACACATAGTTCTACAATGTTCCCAAGCTTAACTGCCGTTACATGAGATAACATGGGCATATGTCTGTCAAGCTGTGTCACGACACACATAGTTCTACAATTGCCAAGCTTAGCTACTGTTACATGAGATAGCATGGCTGCATCTGTCTGTCTGCACATGACACACAGAGTTCTACAATGTTGCCAAGCTTAGCTACTGTTACATGAGAAAACATGGCTGCATATGTATGTCTGTACCATGACACACAGAGTTCTACAATATTGCCAAGCTTAGCTACTGTTACATGAGATAGCATGGCTGCATCTGTCTGTCTGCATATGACACACAGAGTTCTACAATGTTGCCAAGCTTAGCTACTGTTACATGAGAAAACATGGCTGCATATGTATGTCTGTACATGACACACAGAGTTCTACAATGTTGCCAAGCTTAGCTACTGTTACATGAGATAGCATGGCTGCATCTGTCTGTCTGCACATGACACACAGAGTTCTACAATGTTGCCAAGCTTAGCTACTGTTACATGAGAAAACATGGCTGCATATGTATGTCTGTACCATGACACACAGAGTTCTACAATATTGCCAAGCTTAGCTACTGTTACATGAGATAGCATGGCTGCATCTGTCCTTCTCGCTTCCACACAGAGCTTATAATGTTTTCAAACTTAGCTACTGTTACATGAAATAACACGGAGTCAATTCTGTGAAATTATTTGATGAAGAAATTGGTTTCAAAAGAGTGTCTATAAGTTGTGTTCCTGTCGCGGTTACCATGGCGATGATTCACAGTCATTATAACTGTTTTTGTAACCAGGGGATAATTCATGGGAAATTGTATCGAAATTGATTACACGGTATCAAGAGAGACTTCGTTTGAAGAACTCGCCAATGTACGGACGGACGGATGTATGACGAACACACGTCTATAATAATTGCTCAATCGTTTATATCTGAAGTGAGACCTAATCGTAAACTTGTGATCAAAGGGAGGCTATTCTAATTCACAAATTAGGTTTCTGCTTCTAGAGTTCACTCCCCTATATATATTTTTTAATCTTTATTCTAGTCATCGATCTTAAGTTTTAACTTCAGCAATAGTCCAGGCACGGAAGGGCGGGTACATGGGTAGAACCACTGACCTTCCACAATCACCCTGAGTTGAAAGAATTCAACAACCCAAGTAAGATTCCAACCTACATTTTAGTTGTATAAAAATACCTATATATAACTCGGAATACATGACATGGAAAATATACATATCCTACCAGATGTTGGCTGTATAAATACCTATATATAACTCGGAATACATGACATGGAAGATATACATATCCTACCAGATGTTGGCTGTATAAATACCTATATAAAACTCGGAATACATGACATGGAAGATATACATATCCTACCAGATGTTGGCTGTATAAATACCTATATATAACTCGGAATACATGACATGGAAGTTATACATATCCTACCAGATGTTGGCTGTATAAATACCTATATATAACTCGGAATACATGACATGGAAGATATACATATCCTACCAGATGTGGCTGTATAAATACCATATAACTCGGAATACATGACATGGAAGATATACATATCCTACCAGATGTTGGCTGTATAAATACCTATATATAACTCGGAATACATGACATGGAAGATATACATATCCTACCAGATGTTGGCTGTATAAATACCTATATATAACTCGGAATACATGACATGGAAGATATACATATCCTACCAGATGTTGGCTGTATAAATACCTATATATAACTCGGAATACATGACATGGAAGATATACATATCCTACCAGATGTTGGCTGTATAAATACCTATATATACCTCGGAATACATGACATGGAAGATATACATACCCTACCAGATGTTGGCTGTATAAATACCTATATATGGTTTATACAAATTTATATTAGCCCGAGTGAGAAACAAGTTATTACAACTTATATTAATGATTATCGAGACCTGATTACTGATGTAACCCATTGCCATGATATATGACCTTAGATGTCGATGCGCCGTAAAACACCATTCATTCATTCATTCATATATATAACTCGGTTAACATAGCATAGAAGGTATAAATGTTAGTTGTATAAATAGTTATATATAACTCGGTATACATGACAGAGAAGGTATAACTATACTACACGATTTACAATTGCAGTGCAGTGTTCATATATATGGAACGTTAGGCTCGTACGTTATCTCTAATCATTGAACTAGCCCCAACACCAACAACTACTAATCTCTCTAGGAGACTGCGGCCATGCGGCAAGCGGGTATCGTAGCTAGCAGTTCAACATTTATCACTGATTCCAGACGCTGATATGATAGTGTCGTCTGCATGATCTAGACTATGGTTACTCTAACCGGAAGTCAATGTGTGAATAAGTCCAGTGACTTGTTTTGACCGAGCGAAAGGTCAATGGTTCTACTCGGTGTCTTCCTCCACCAATCATATCTGGCGAGAGTCGTCACATGACTTAAGCTATTAGACCCAAAATAAACAAACAAATTAATCATACATAATATTTAGAAGACATACTATATAACATGTTGTGATAAATACAAATTCAATATTATTATTTAGCGGCAGCGAAGCTATTTAATATAAAAGCTATCAATTATCATTATTACATTTACCGAAAACTGTTCCTACATTTGTTGTTTGTTTTACATTTACCGAAAACTGTTCCTACATTTGTTGTTTGTTATTACATTTACCGAAAACTGTTCCTACATTTCTTGTTTGTTAATACATTTACCGAAAACTGTTCCTACATTTGTTGTTTGTTATTACGTTTACCGAAAACTGTTCCTACATTTGTTGTTTGTTATTACGTTTACCGAAAACTGTTCCTACATTTGTTGTTTGTTAATACATTTACCGAAAACTGTTCCTACATTTGTTGTTTGTTTTACATTTACCGAAAACTGTTCCTACATTTGTTGTTTGTTAATACATTTACCGAAACCTGTTCCTACATTTGTTGTTTGTTATTACATTTACCGAAATCTGTTCGTACATTTGTTGTTAGTTATTGCTGTCCGATTAGCGCAGTGGTTAGCGGGCTCGCTTCTTACCAATGCAATCCGTGTTCGATTCTCGGACCGGGAAGTATGTGAGATGGTACGGTAGTCGCCAGATCAGACAGGTTGGTGTCCTCCGTGTACTCCGGTTTCATCTCACACGAATGACCACATTTACGCTTTCATCCGCGCCAACGTGAGTGATTAATATAAGTTACTAAAACTTTCTTCGCAATCGATGTAAAATAAATATAGCTTATTTGTTGTTACATTTACCGAAAACTGGTCCTACATTTGTTGTTCGTTATTAGATTTAAAGTCCCCTACGAAAGACTGTCCAGGGTCAGACGATGGGATCGAATCTGCGATCCCTAGATTACCAGTCCAACGTGATAACCACTGTACTACAGATCCGTCTGTAATTATGAAGTGAGTTTATATCATCCTAATCAGGCGTTACATCATCCGTACCTTGGCGTCGTTCGATCCATAAAATTAACTCCAGTATCAATGTTACCATCCGCTCTGCTTGGCAACATATTGGTGGCAATCGTAAGAGGGCCGTTCAACAATCCGTTCTGCTTGGCAACCTATTGGTGGCAATCGTAAGAGGGCCGTTCAACAATCCGTTCTGCTTGGCAACCTATTGGTGGCAATCGTAAGAGGGCGTTCAACAATCCGTTCTGCTTGGCAACCTATTGGTGGCAATCGTAAGAGGGCCGTTCAACAATCCGTTCTGCTTGGCAACCTATTTGTGGCAATCGTAAGAGGGCCGTTCAACAATCCGCTCTGCTTGTCAACCTATTGGTGGCAATCGTAAGAGGGTCGTTCAACAAGTATCTCAACTACATTGCTGCTATGGGGATGACCGAATCTAATGTTGTTATAACTTGTGGTCCAACTTATTTGTTCGATCCCCCGTATGACCCTAATAAAATTAAAATTCTTTCAGATGAGACTTTAAACCGAGGTATCGTGTCGGTGCTTTACACCGTGCACGTAAACGAATCAGAGGAGACTCTGGAATGTGTTTCTGTCTGTATCACTGCACTATAATCCAACAATCTAAAATGACTTATCTCTTCAGGAGGCGTCGCTCATATGGGTAACCAGTAGCGACGATAACTAAACTAAAAACACACACTCACACTTAATTACTGTGCTGCTAAAATTGAACACACTATTTAGGTCACATGGCAGTTATCAAGCTGTTAATGGTGAATGAGGATCCCAGGTGCCCTTCTGGGTATTCCAGCCACGTCCGGAACCCGGATATAACCATCGACCTTTTGCAAGCCATATACAAGGCTTCCTCATTAGAAATAAGTAGACACACCCTGTGTGATTCGAACCTATATATATAGGTGAGGGGCAAGTTAGCGATCGTAACCACTAGTCCACACCTAGTGTGATTCGAACCTATAGATAGAGGTGAGGGGCTAGTTAGCGACCGTAACAACTAGGCACACCAAGTGTGATTCGAACCTATAGATAGAGGTGAGGGGCAAGTTAGCGACCGTAACCACTAGGCACACCCAGTGTGATTCGAACCTATAGATAGAGGTGAGGGGCAAGTAGCGACCGTAACCACTAGGCCACACCAAGTGTGATTCGAACCTATAGATAGAGGTGAGGGGCAAGTTAGCGACCGTAACCACTAGGCCACACCTAGTGTGATTCGAACCTATAGATAGAGGTGAAGGGCAAGTTAGCGTAACCACTAGGCCACACCAGTGTGATTCGAACCTATAGATAGAGGTGAGGGGCAAGTTAGCGACCGTAACCACTAGGCACACCTAGTGTGATTCGAACTATGATAGAGGTGGGGCAAGTTAGCGATCGTAACCACTATGCCACACCCAGTGTGATTCGAACCTATAGATAGAGGTGAGGGGCAAGTTAGCGACCGTAACCACTAGGCCACGGAGGCCCCTTCATTACGGTACTTTGTTTCATGTAGTGTTGCCCGTGTTACCACTGGAGTTTTTCATTTTGGGATTTTACCCAAATGTCATAAAACACCAGTATATAAATATAATATGGATATACAAGTGTACGTTTCTAAGAGCTAAAATGTTTAAGGTTTAAACTTTATTTATTTTATAACGATTGTGAAGCAAGTTCTAACAACATATATTAATCACTCTCGTTGGCGAGGATGAAAGCGTATTATGTGGTCATTCGTGTGGGAGGAAACCGAAGTACCCTAGAAAACCCACCTGTCCGATCTGGCGACCACCGTACCATCTCACATACTTCCCGGTCCGAGGATCGAACCCGGATTGCATTTGTGAGAAGCGAGCGGCCTAACCACTGCGCTAATCGGATAGCCAATCTTAAAATAGCTACAGTGTTCATTGTTGAAAAAAGTTAAAACCAACATTACACAATGCACATAAAACGATGCAACGATTAAATTATTCAGGATGAGCATGCTGCTCCGTTACCTCCCTAACACACTTCCAATTTCGTTGATCCATGATTTCCCCCAGGTCTTCACAACAATTCAAGCTCAGTTGCACCCTTGCTAGTGACAGAGGGGTCGTGAGTTCGAGCCATGCCACCAGACCAACCACCATGGTGCTCTTAAGCATCACACTTAAAGCGACATTACATCGCAAAAATCAAATCAAATGCATTTATTTCACGTATAAATGCATTGCTGCTACACATTATGTCCGAATACATTCGAACTCTAACATTGAATCAGTTATAGCAATGTATTACTGTGTACAACATAGTTCCATGACAGTTATAGCAATATATTACTGTCTACAACATAGTTTCATGACAGTTATGGCAATATATTATTGTCTACAACATAGTTTCATGTCAGTTATAGCAATATATTACTATCTACAACATAGTTCCATGACAGTTATAGCAATATATTACTCTCTACAACATAGTTTCATGACAGTTATAGCAATATATTACTGTCTACAACATAGTTTCATGTCAGTTATAGCAATATATTACTCTCTACAACATAGTTTCATGACAGTTATAGCAATATATTACTGTCTACAACATAGTTTCATGACAGTTATAGCAATATATTACTGTCTACAGCATAGTTTCATGTCAGTTATAGCAATATATTACTCTCTACAACATAGTTTCATGACAGTTATAGCAATATATTTCTGTCTACAGCATAGTTTCATGTCAGTTATAGCAATATATTACTATCTACAACATAGTTTCATGTCAGTTATAGCAATATATTACTGTCTACAACATAGTTTCATGTCAGTTATAGCAATATATTACTGTCTACAACATAGTTTCATGTCAGTTATAGCAATATATTACTGTCTACAACATAGTTTCATGTCAGTTATAGCAATATATTACTGTCTACAACATAGTTTCATGACAGTTATAGCAATATATTACTGTCTACAACATAGTTTCATATCAGTTATAGCAATATATTACTATCTACAACATAGTTTCATGTCAGTTATAGCAATATATCACTGTCTACAATAGGTTGACAAGCAGAACGGATGGTAACATTGATACAGAAGGTAATTTTATGGATCGAACGACGTTAGGTAGGGATGATGTAACGCCTGATGATATAAACTCACTTCATATACAGATCAAATATTACCACACATGTCCCAAGCAATTGTCACCAAGTATTGTCTAAGGGAGTAGCGTTAATTTAATGTAAATTGTAACAATGTGTTCACATATAGCAAACTGTTATGTTAATGCAATTACAGACGGATCTGTAGTCCAGTGGTTAACATGTTGGACTGGTAATCTAGGGATCGCAGGTTCGATCGGTAAATGTAATAACAAAATAACAAATGTAGGAACAGTGTTCGGTAATGTAATAACAAACAAGAAATGTAGGAACAGTTTTCGGTAAATGTAATAACAAACAAGAAATGTAGGAACAGTTTTCGGTAAATGTAATAACAAACAAGAAATGTAGGAACAGTTTTCGGTAAATGTAATAACAAACAAGAAATGTAGGAACAGTTTTCGGTAAATGTAATAACAAACAAGAAATGTAGGAACAGTTTTCGATAAATGTAATAACAAACAAGAAATGTAGGAATAGTTTTTATCACATGTTATATAGCATGTCTTCTAAATATTATGTATGATTAATTTGTTTGTTTATTTTGGGTCTAATAGCTTAAGTCATGTGACGACTCTCGCCAGATATGATTGGTGGAGGAAGACACCGAGTAGAACCATTGACCTTTCGCTCGGTCAAAACATTTCACTGGACTTATTCACACATTGACTTCCGGTTAGAGTAACCATAGTCTAGATCATGCAGACGACACTATCATATCAGCGTCTGGAACCAGCGATAAGTGTTGAACTGCTAGCTACGATACCCGCTGGCCGCATGACCGCAGTCTCCTGGAGAGATTAGTCGTTGTTGGTGTTGGGGCTAGTTCAATGATTAGACATAACGCAATTCCAGATGCTCATCTGGTTATTTTACGTTTACGATATAAAACACCGACACGATACTTTGATTTAAATTCTATAATATTAATAATGTTAGCATGGTATAGTAGGTATAGCAGGTTGTCGAACCTTAGATTACGAGCCTAACGTTCCATATATATGAACACTGCACTGTAATTGCAAATCTGGTAGTATAGTTATACCTTCTATGTCATGTATACCGAGTTATATATAACTATTTATACAACTAACATTTATACCTTCTATGTCATGCCGTATACCGAGTTATATATAACTATTTATACAACTAACATTTATACCTTCTATGTCATGCCGTATACCGAGTTATATATAACTATTTATACAACTAACATTTATACCTTCTATGTCATGTCTGCTCATGTATACCGAGTTATATATAACTATTTATACAACTAACATTTATACCTTCTGTGCTATGTTAACCGAGTTATATATAACTATTTATACAACTAACATTTATACCTTCTATGCCATGTATACCGAGTTATATATAACTATTTATACAACTAACATTTATACCTTCTGTTGTAAAGGCTAAGAGTAGATTCGATTAAGAAAAGACAAGATATGAGAATTGTGATAAAAATCAAGTACATCGTAAAGGTCATGGTTTGAGAGATGGAGATCGAGGAAAAATAAAGTAAAAAATGATAAATAGAAATTCGTCGATATATACCAACCCATTAAACTATAAAGCACCATCGAATAACCAAGACAACAAATGGTAGCAGAGCGAGGTTAAATATATCCATTCCGTTATGAACTAAGTATAGTGAGCTCGTAACGATCGATGAAAGGGATGGGAGTGCGCATGCGCGAGAGTAAAGTCGTGTTTTTCATCGGCGTGAAGAAATTTTATAAAATAAATTAAATTAGTTATCTACAAGAACTGTTTATACAATATAGTGTTAACAGGTGTATTGGTAAAAAATCCCTGATTCAATTTCATGTGACCTACTTACTATACCGGTTTATAATGTCTGACTAAACACTTTCTGCTGTCGGCTGCCATACCCCACCCACCAACTTTCCATGATGGCCGCCAGGTTTGTCAACAAGAAGTCGGATTCCATCCTGACATTGAGCATCTTACTACTTCTATGTTTATTCATGTACTACAAAACAACCCAAGACAACCAAACCTACTTGCTACTGTAAATCTTTCACTAGCGGTAAAATCAACCAGAATCGGACTTCATAAATGTAAGATCGAACCGGTCCGCCCATCACAACGTCGAGTTATTTTGACATTGATAATGGTACTATCTGGAGATATAGAACTGAACCCTGGCCCTGTATGGCCAAGTGGTATTTGCCAATACCCAGTCAACTGGTCCCAGGAAGGAATTGCCTGCGATGGATGCAACATGTGGCACCATCGAACATGTTTATCCATGTGCACCGAAGACTATCATACACTAGAAAGATCGAGCGTAGTATGGAAATGCTACATATGTGACAGTCTTAATTGTGATAGCTTCACATTCCATAGTTATGAACTACAGACTTCAAACTCATTCTCTCCGTTGTCATTTATCGATTCCACCATTGATTATGTCCATTCGAATGTTTTCGACCCATTACTCACCAGCAGCCCAAGGACCAGAATTAGCTCAGATCCATCAGGACCACGGAACGACATCAGACGTAGGGAGTCTTCAACTACTAGTAACTGTAACAGCAATAACCCATATCCTGACCTGCCAGGTAAACAGAACCTACGTATTCTTAACATCAACTGCAGAAGCGTCAAAGAAAACAATGCTGAATTCAAGGCAGCTTTAGACTATATTAAGCCTGACATCATATGTGGGACTGAATCCTGGCTGAAAGGTATCAAACCCGGGAAACCACCAGCTTCAGACACCATCAAGAATGCTGAGATATTCCCAAGCAACTATAATGTCTTCAGGAACGACAGAGGTACTAGAGGAGGAGGAGGAGTCTTCATAGCTGTCCAGAACAACCTGACATCAATCGAATGTATCGATTTTATCACAGACTGCGAAATAGAATACGCAAAAATCACATTGAAATCTAAAAACCTTCTGTATGTCGGTGAATTTTACATGCCTAAGAGAAATACGCCAGATCTCGACCAACTTGAAGATTCTTTAAAACGCCTAAACTCTACAAAACCTAAACATCTTATATTGTGCGGCGATTTCAACTGCCCCGATATCAACTGGGAAACTCTCTCCGTCTCTAATGCTCCTGGCGTGCAAGATCGAAATGTCCAACAGCAACTAATAGACATCATGAACGAACACAACCTAGTCCAAATCCATGAGGAACCCACAAGGAATGAGAATATACTGGACTTGGTTGTTACCACCAACCCCTCCTTAATCAAGACATCAGTAAACGCCCCTGGTATATCCGACCATGCTATGGTCATCGTCGACTCCGACATCCGCCCGGTCTATAGCAGCCAGAAACCTCGTAAGACGTACCAATTCTCCTAGGCAAATTGGGAGTCCATTAAGACTGACTGCACAGCCATATCATCGAGCATCAACAACGAATTATCACCAACCACTAATATAGAAGAACTTTGGTCTCTCTTCAAGAACAATTTATTCAAGTCTATAAATAAAAATATTCCATCTAAAACCTGTAAACATAAACAATCTCTACCCTGGGTGAACCGTATACTGCGCAGCACACTAAGGAAGAAAGCCAGTTTCTACAAGTACGCCAAGAAGCATAACAGTTGGTCAAAATATAGGCACTTCCAGAAGGAATGCAAACGACAATTTAGAGCTGCAGAATGGAACCACGTTAACCAGGTGATCGAAGAAGGGCTGCAGGCAAAGAACTCCAAACCATTCTGGAAATATGTAAAATCAAAGAAACAAGACAACATCGGCACAGCTCCACTGAAACAAAAAGGCAACCTAATTACAGACTCCAAAGCCAAAGCTGACATCCTGGTTGAACAATTTCAATCAGTTTTCACAAGAGAATCTGATTCATCTAAACCCACCGTCAATACTAAGAAGAACCTACCGAACATCCAAAATTTACATATTAGCACGAAAGGAGTCCAAAAACAACTCGAAAACATCAACACTGCAAAAGCGATGGGCCCAGACTGCATCCCAAATATTGTACTGAAGACCTGCGCTAAGGAACTCTCACCCGGTCTAAGAGACATCTTCCAACACTCCATAGATACAGGTAAACTTCCATCCGACTGGCGGAATGCATTCATCTCCCCAGTGTTCAAGAAGGGCGACAGACACCAAGCAGAAAATTACAGACCAGTATCTCTCACCTCCATACCATGCAAGGTACTTGAACATATCATCTGTAGCCACATCATGAAATTCTTCGACAAGCACAAGATACTAACCAACCTTAACCATGGCTTTCGATCCGGTTTGTCTACAGAATCTCAACTCTTAGTAACTCTCCATGATCTACTAAAGTCCTTTGACAGCAAACAACAAGTAGATGTGGCCATATTCGACTTCAGTAAAGCCTTTGATACCGTTCCACATAAAAAGCTACTACACAAACTAGACTGATATGGTATCCGAGGAGAACTTAACGACTGGCTGTCATCCTTCCTGACAGAGAGGATGATGGATGTAGTCTGCGAAGGCGAACACTCCAAGAGCGTCAGGGTTGAGTCCGGTGTTCCCCAGGGCACAGTATTGGGACCTCTTCTCTTCCTGTGCCACATAAACGATCTATCCGAGTGTGTATCCTCCCAAGTCCGCCTCTTCGCCGACGACTGTCTTTTATACAGAACTATCCGGTCAGCCAGGGATCACATCATACTGCAAAACGACTTACATGAATTAGAAAAATGGGCAGCCACATGGGGAATGCGCTTCAACGCAAAAAGGTGTTACATCCTCAGCATCCGGAACAAATCATCCAAGTTCTATCAACTCAACAACGTCTTTCTTCAACAAGTACCTTGTAATCCTTACCTCGGTGTCACCATATCCGAAGATCTTCAATGGGGCATCCACATATCCAACATTTGCAAGAAAGCCAATTCCACACTAGGCTTCTTACGCCGTAACCTTCGAAACTGTCCTATGGAATGCAGGAAACTTGCTTACATCTCACTCGTACGATCAAGCCTGGAATACGGATCCACTATTTGGGACCCCTATCTTTCCAAAGATATCAACGCCATCGAGAAGATTCAACGACAGGCCGCATGCTTCATAACGAAGGACTACAAGTCTCGAGACGAGGGATGTGTCACCAGGATGTTACAAGAGCACAACCTGCCAAGCCTCCAACAGCGCCGTGAATTCAACAGGCTAACCTACCTGTTCAAGATAGTGGGGGGTATGGTACCGGCAGTAGACACCTGTGACTACTTAGTCAGAATTAAACCAAAACTTAGGGTTAAACCCGTTAAGTATACAAACTTTGAAGTTAGCAACATTCTTGAAAATCAGGTCACAAACAACTCAAACTGTTTTGTTGTGAATAGTGCTAACAGTGAACAATACAAAAACTCCTTTGTCATAAGAACAGTGGTAAAATGGAACCAACTGGACGAGTGCACTATTAGCGTCCAGACAGTCGAGGCCTTCAAGACAGGCCTCAAGAGCTGCTACTAAGCGCGCACCCCTCCCCGTAGTGAAATACCAGTACATTTGTATTGGGATCTACTACATAACATACAGATACAGATACAGAAAATAAGTAGTGTAGTAACCGGATATTATTATGTTTTCGGATATGTCGGACAAAGACAAGGAATTGAGTCAGATAGACAGGGATATTGTAGACTTGAAGCTACATAAGGCTAAGGCGAAAACATTCTTCACAAAAACACGAAATAAACTGATGCGAATAATAGATATTGAGGATGAAGAATCCGTCGACAAACGTCAAGTTGCAGCAATGCAAAATACTGTTGATGAAGCCTTAGCCAAGGTGATAGAGGTAATGAACGAATTGTGTTCTGCTTATAAACAGAAAGAAGAAATTGATAATGTGCAAAAAGTTACTAAAGAAATAGAAACTATAGATAGAGAATATGGTGAGGCCAACAAAACTGTGCATGATACTTTTACAAAATTGAGAAGTGCATATTCACAGCAGATGAACAATAAAGAGACGAACGACTCAAAACTAGGTCAAGATTTATGGAGACAGATGAAACGTGTAGGCATACCTATATTTCATGGTGACAAACGTAAATATGACGGTTGGAAAGCTGCATTCACCGCTTGCATTGACAATGCACCAGCCACTAAAGAGTATAAGTTACTCCAGTTGAGACAATACCTACAGGGTGAGGCTCTACGAGCAGTAGATGATTTGGGTCATTCTGCAGATGCTTATGATGCTGCAAGAGAAAGATTGGAGCGGAAGTTTGGCGGTGAACGGCGCAAACTTTTGAGATTCATTGAAGATTTGGACAGATTCGAACCCATGAAAAAAGAAGAGGCAAAATTAATAGAAAAAATTGCTGATTTATTAGATGTAGCCGTCCTAAGCATGAAAGAAGCTAACCAGGACAATGATTTAGGTTTTGGTTCTTTGTACATATCTCTTCAGAAGAAAATGCCGGAAGAAATGTTGACCCGCTATCATAGATGGGTACACGAGTCACGTGAAAGTGAAAATGTTGAAACGTTGAGAAACTGGGTAGGACAGGAAGCGAATTATATAATGACGGCAGCAGAAACTAAATATGGATTAGAACGTAGTCACAGCACACTAATTAAAAAAAGACACGGATATGGTATTGCTAATAGAACATTCCAATTCCATAGTTATGAGAAAAAGCCAGAGCAATTCAGACAATGTAAAGTATGCAATGGCGAACATGGTGTATGGGAATGTAGACAATTTAGAGCAACATCAGACGTTGAAAGGTGGCAAACGGCAAAAGAATTGCAGTTGTGCTTCCGTTGTCTAGGAACGAATCATTATGGCAAAGCTTGTCGAAGAAGTAGAAAGTGTGGTATAGAGGATTGTAAAAATTCACATCATAGACTGCTACATACTAGTGAAAATGCACAAGGAACCAATAGAATTGAAAGACCACAGAACAGTCAAAGTGGTATAGAAATACAAAACTGTAACTTGAATAGAACTGAAGCACAACAATTCTTTACAAACAGTCGTAGAACAATAAGTCTGAGAACAGTACCAGTAATTATTGAAAATAATAACAAGCAACTTAAAATCAATGCATTGTTAGATGATGGTAGTACCACAACATACATCAATGCAGACATAGCGGCAGAGTGGGATTACGGGCAGAAACACAGAAAGTGAGCATAAATGTTTTAAGTGGCAGATCTGAAACTTTTGAAACAATGCCAGTACGAGTAGGAATTCGAAGTTTGTCTGGAAAAGTAAAGATGACTATTGAAGCCAATACAATAAACAATGTCACTGGAAAGCTACAGGTAGCAAACTGGGACAAGCATGCTGATAAGTTTGAACACTTACGCGGTATAGAATTCCCTGAGATTGGAAGCAAACAAACCGTTGATATGTTGATTGGGTTAGACTATATGGAGTTACATTCTGCTGTGCTAGAAATTAAAGGCAGGCCTGGAGAGCCCATAGCTAGATTGACACCCTTGGGATGGACATGTGTAGGTTGTCCATCAACATATGAAACAGAGTACAGTTACCATACATACTTCCAAAAAACTGACGCTGGAGTAGAAGATACCCTTAAGAGATTGTGGGAAATAGAGTCAGAAGGCATTTCCAGTGAATCATTCATATCTACAGAAGACAGAATGGTACTAAAGAAAGTTGATCAGTGTACCAAATATGATAACAAACATTAGGAAGTATCAATGCCATGGAAACCAAACAAGGACTCATTAGTAAACAATTATGAAATGGCATTAAAGAGATTACAAAATACTGAGAAAAGACTTGACAAAAATTAAGAAGTTGCCGATTGTACAAAAGCACCATTGAAAAATATGTGAAAAAGGGTTACATTAGAAAAGTACCAGAAGACGAACATTCATTAAAACCTGCATGGTATCTGCCGCATATCCCGGTGATAAGAATGAATCGGGAAACAACCAAAGTCAGAATTGTGTTTGACGCATCAGCTAAATGTGATAATATAAGTCTCAATGATGTCATATTCACCGGACCGAAACTACAACAGCAGCTTTTTAATGTTCTACTTCGTTTTCGCAAAAATAACATAGCTGTTGTATGTGATGTAGAGGAGATGTACCTTAGAGTATGCATTAACCCAACAGACAGACGGTACCATCGTTTCGTGTGGAACTCAAAAGCAAACCCTCCTGAGAAATACGAATTTAGCAGCCTAGTATTTGGGGTGAACGCATCGCCATTTTTGATAAATATCCATTGGCGGCTGAAACAGTGCTGCAAAGTACGTACATGGACGATAGTATGGATAGTGTAGAGAATGAACAACAAGGTATAGAACTGTACAAACAGCTTCATAAGTTATGGTCGTTAGCGGGTATGAATGCCAAGAAGTGGTTATCCAACTCAAAAGTTGTACTAGATAAAATACCGATAGAGAATCGAGCATATGAGATTGATTTATCGAAAGATGAATTGCCAATGGTGAAGACTCTTGGAGTACTATGGATTGCAGAACAAGATCATTTTACTTTCCACTACTGTTCGCCACGACTGGAAAGTCACTGGACCAAAAGTTCCATACTTAGGAAGATTGCAACAGTATTTGATCCATTAGGCTTCTTAAATCCTTACACAGTTAGAGCCACAATGAGTATGCAACAGTTATGGTTGTGTGGAGTTGACTGGGATGAAAACATTGCACCAGAGTGTAGCATGCAGATTCGTACATGGTTTCAAGAGTTACCTGATTTGAGAGACATTCGCGTACCACAATGTATTCATGAAAACAGAGTTGTTGCATCAGTTACACTACAAGTATTTTGTGATGCTTCAGAGAGTGCTTTCGGTGCGGTTGTTTATGCCAGACATGTATATCAAGATGGTGATGTTTCAGTAAGTCTAGTAGCTTCAAAAAGTAGAGTTACACCATTGAAAACAGTCAGTATACCTAGACTCGAGTTGATGGCGGCTGTGTTAAGTGTAAAACTCAAACACACAGTAAGCAAAGTACTTCAGGTTGACAGTGATAGTTGCACTCTATGGTCAGATAGTATCGATGTACTTTACTGGATAAGAAGTCAGAGTAGACAATATAAACCATTTATCGCAAACCGAATAGCCGAGATCCAACAGATGTCAGCACCAAAACAATGGAAACATGTTGAAGGAAAAGACAATCCAGCAGATGAACTAAGTAGAGGAATAACTGTAAAATATCTAGGTGATGACAACAGATGGTGGCATGGACCGGAATTTCTCAAACAGGAAGAGAATAAATGGCCATCAACCACTATTCACACCAGTGATGTAGTACAAAAGGAAAAGAAGCAGAAACAAACTGATGTCTTGAGAAACGCAGATTGTGTTTATCTTAACAATCTGGAAGTCAAGAGTGATAACGAAAAAGCAGAGTGGCGATTGGATGCTACACGATTTTCAAGCTGCAAACGATTAGTCAGAGTGTACTGTTGGGTGCATAGGTTTATTGATAATTGTAGAAGCATCAAAAGTAAACATGGGGAAATTGATGCGGATGAGATCAAAGATGCAGAAGAAAAGATTATCAGAGACATGCAAGTTGTGGTATTTCCAGAATACAAAGTGTTAAAGAGTGGAGGGAAAGTATCTAGAAACAGCAAATTGTTGCCATTAAAACCAGTTATAGACTCTGATGGTATTCTGAGGTGTGATGGACGATTACAGAATGCAGAATATCTTTCTCATGACAATAGACACCCAATCATCTTACCGAGGAAGAACCATGTAACAAATTTAATCGTGAGACAATGTCATGAAATAAGTAATCAAGTAGTGGCACAAATTATACACTGTCAAAACTATCTTCAAGTTTCTGGGTCATTCATGCACGTGAAGAAATTCGAGAAGTTGAAAAACATTGTGCTGAGTGTAGAAGACGGAAAGTTCAACCAGCTAGACAGATCATGGCGCCACTACCGTCTATTCGAGTCAACATGCCACTAAGAGCATTCGCGCATACTGCTATAGATTTCGGAGGCCCATTCATTACTATCCAAGGACGTGGTAAAAGACGGGAAAAACGCTACTTGTGTCTATTTACATGCATGGCCACAAGAGCTGTTCACCTAGAAATGGCCTATGCACTAGATACTAATTCCTTCTTGAATGCTTTCTTTCGAATGACCAATAGAAGAGGTCTACCCGTTAGAGTTCTAACAGACAATGGTACAAACTTCGTCGGAGCAGAAAAACAGTTGAAAGAGTTGGTAGATGCTATAGACATCAACAAAATACAGCAAAGAACAGCAGACAAGAATATAAGTTGGCAGTTTAATCCTCCGCTTTCTCCACATTGGGGTGGAGTCCATGAGATTATGATAAAGGCAGCCAAGTGGGCTATATATGCTGTGTTGCAAAAGGCGGATGTCACAGATGAAGAGTTGCTGACTTCGTTCACAGGAGCAGAGGCATTAATAAACTCTAGACCTTTGACATATCAGTCATCGAGTCCAGCAGACAACACACCGCTTACACCAAATCAATTCTTAATTGGACAATTAGGTGGACTTTCGCTCCAGAGACGGTAGATACTACAGATTACAATCCAGCAAAACGTTGGCGACGAATTCAAGAGTTAATACGACACTTCTGGAGTCGATGGCTAAAAGAGTGGCTGCCAAGTAGGAAAAAGTGACATGAAGAGCGACGAGACATTGCTGTAGGTGATGTTGTGATTGTAATGTCACCAGATACACCACGAGGTCAGTGGCCATTGGGGCGTGTCAGCTAAACATATCCAGGAAGTGATGGACACGTGCGAGCAGCGAAAGTTCGAGTAAACCAGAAAGATGTCACAAGGCCAATCACAAAGTTGTGTCCGTTAGAACTTGATAGTATCAAATAGTAATAAACAAACAATATGGAAACAAACTGTTCTGTGTAAACAGCATTGTATATATACGTGTAAAAAATCTAAGTTTATTAAATGCCTGTGTTAAAGGGGCAAAATACTCCCCTGGCATACTATTAACTAATTGGTTACATCTTGAGTTTATGCCTGTGTTAAAGGGGCAAAATACTCCCCTGGCATACTATTAACTAATTGGTTACATCTTGAGTTTATGCCTGTGTTAAAGGGGAAATATACTCCCTTGGCATACTATTAACTAATTGGTTACATCTTGAGTTTATGCCTGTGTTAAAGGGGAAAAATACTCCCCTGGCATACTATTAACTAATTGGTTACATCTTGAGTTTATGCCTGTGTTAAAGGGGAAAAATACTCCCCTGGCATACTATTAACTAATTGGTGACATATTGAGTTTATGCCTGTGTTAAAGGGGCAAAATACTCCCCTGGCATACTATTAACTAATTGGTTACATCTTGAGTTTATGCCTGTGTTAAAGGGGCAAAATACTCCCCTGGCATACTATTAACTAATTGGTTACATCTTGAGTGTATGCCTGTGTTAAAGGGGCAAAATACTCCCCTGGCATACTATTAACTAATTGGTTACATCTTGAGTTTATGCCTGTGTTAAAGGGGAAAAATACTCCCCTGGCATACTATTAACTAATTGGTTACATCTTGAGTTTATGCCTGTGTTAAAGGGGAAAAATACTCCCCTGGCATACATGTACTATTACCTAAGACTAACAAGTTGAATATAGTGTTAAAGGTGCATAATTCCGCCATATTAGTGATTGAAAGATAAATATGAAATGAACTTGTTCGTCGTGACTAAGAAGACATCGTTGTGAAAACCACATTGACACCAAGAAGCCTTCATTATTTCATACTTTTATTAATGTATAAACATCATTGTTTATGAAAACGTTTATAAAAGAGAAATCGTCAGTTCGAAAAGTGATTATTACAGAACTCATTCATTGCAAAAATGACAATTTATGTACATGTACAAGTATGCGTATGTGTGTCTGTTTCAATACGTGAAGATGTCAGCTTTGATATAAATTATGATCATGTACATTGTGTATAAGCGGATAAATGGTTAATCAAGCTCTTTGCCATTTACAACTATGTAGTTTCGCTAGGCATGTATGATGTATATACATGTAACTACTAAATGATAAGGTACTAGATTGCATACAATGTAAGAATTCAATAGTGCATGTAATAGGTATGTGCACTACCAGTATATAATGACAGTTTGATAGACAATCACTGAATGATAAAAACATTTTTGATATATAGCTTTGAATTTAAGAAAATTCATCAGTGCAAAATAAGCAATTTTGTCATAATTCTATATTGTTTTGAATTTATGAAAATTCATTATTGCAGGATAAGCAATTTTGTCATAATTCTATATTGTTTTGAATTTATGAAAATTCATTATTGCAGGATAAGCAATTTTGTCATAATTCTATATTGTTTTGAATTTATGAAAATTCATTATTGCAGGATAAGCAATTTTGTCAATAGTACATTATTTTGAATTTAAAGAAATTCATTATCGAAAAGTGAGCAATTTTGCTATCGTACACGGTACATGAATTTCATGTGGAATTGACGGGTTTATTACCCTATAGATATATAATTATATATATGTAAGGATGTTGTTACATGACTATGATTCAAGTACTTTAAGTAAACTAAAATAACTGTTATGCAATTGATAGTTTATTAGTTATAAACTATCAATGAAGGGGAGTATGTTGTAAAGGCTAAGAGTCGATTCGATTAAGAAAAGACAAGATATGAGAATTGTGATAAAAATCAAGTACATCGTAAAGGTCATGGTTTGCGAGAGGAGATCGAGGAAAATTAAAGTAAAAAAATGATAAATAGAAATTCGTCGATATATACCAACCCATTAAACTATAAAGCACCATCGAATAACCAAGACAACACCTTCTATGTCATGTATACCGAGTTATATATAACTATTTATACAACTAACATTTATACCTTCTATGTCATGTATACCGAGTTATATACAACCATTTATACAACTAACATTTATACCTTCTATGTCATGTATACCGAGTAATATATAACTATTTATACAACTAACATTTATACCTTCTGTGCTATGTTAACCGAGTTATATATAACTATTTATACAACTAACATTTATACCTTCTGTGCCATGTATACCGAGTTATATATAACTATTTATACAACTAACATTTATACCTTCTGTGCCATGTATACCGAGTTATATATAACTATTTATACAACTAACATTTATACCTTCTATGTCATGTATACCGAGTTATATATAACTATTTATACAACTAACATTTATACCTTCTATGTCATGTATACCGAGTTATATATAACTATTTATACAACTAACATTTATACCTTCTATGTCATGTATACCGAGTTATATATAACTATTTATACAACTAACATTTATACCTTCTATGTCATGTATACCGAGTTATATATAACTATTTATACAACTAACATTTATATCTTCTATGTCAAGTATACCGAGTTATATATAACTATTTATACAACTAACATTTATATCTTCTATGTCATGTATACCGAGTTATATATAACTATTTATACAACTAACATTTATATCTTCTATGTCATGTATACCGAGTTATATATAACTATTTATACAACTAACATTTATACCTTCTATGTCATGTATACCGAGTTATATATAACTATTTATACAACTAACATTTATACCTTCTATGTCATGTATACAGAGTTATATATAACTATTTATACAACTAACATTTATACCTTCTATGCTATGTTAACCGAGTTATATATATCATGGCGATGGGTTACATCATTAATGAGGTCTAGATAGTCATTAATATAAGTTGCAATAACTTGTTTCGCACTCGAGCTAAAATAAATTTGTATAAACCATACATATGTATTTATACAGCCAACATCTAGTAGGATATGTATAGCTTCCATGTCATGTATTCCGAGTTATATATAGATATTTTTATACAACAAAAATATATAAGAGCAATGCTCTTATTTTCTAAATTTGAACCTCAGTTGTGAGCATTAAACAATATCAAATTATTGTCTGAGTTTTTACAGAGCTTGACTATGAAATGTGTGTAAATTATTTAATATTGTGTAATAAGCAATTTAATATTATTGCAACGACCTAGTTTGTCCTATTGAATTTATCCGGGGGGGTGATGCTCTGTGACCGAATGATCCGGGGGTGGGGCTCTGTGACCGAATGATCCGGGGGTGGGGCTCTGTGACCGAATGATCCGGGGGGTGGGGCTCTGTGACCGAATGATCCGGGGGTGGGGCTCTGTGACCGAATGATTGACATTACATCACTTTCCCTTCACCACTGTAGGTTGGAATCTCACTGGGGTTGTTGAATTCTTTCAACTCAGGATGATAGTGGAAGGTCAGTGGTTCTACCCCTGTACCCGCCCGTCCGTGCCTGGACTATTTGCTGAAGTGAACACTTAAGATCGATGACTAGAATAAAGATTAAAACAATATATAGGGGAGGGAACTCTAGAAGCAGAAACCTAATTTGTGAATTAGAATAGCCTCCCTTTGAGCACAAGTTTACGATTAGGTCACACTTCAGATATAAACGATTGAGCAATTATTATAGACGTGTGTTCGTCATACATCCGTCCGTCCGTCCGTACATTGGCGAGTTTTTCCAACGAAGTCTCTCTTGATACCGTGTAATCAATTTCGATATAATTTCCCATGAATTATCCCCTGGTTACAAAAACAGTTATAATGACTGTGAATCATCGCCATGGTAACCGCGACAGGAACATAACTTATAGACACTCTTTTGAAACCAATTTCTGTCATAAAAATAATATCACAGCGTTGACTCCATGTTATTTCATGTAACAGTAGCTAAGCTTGGCAACATTATAAACTATGTGTGTCATGGTACAGCGAGACAGACAGATGCAGCCATGTTATCTCATGTAACAGTAGCTAAGCTTGGGAACATTGTAGAACTCTGTGTGTCATGGTACAGACAGACAGATGCAGCCATGCTATCTCATGTAACAGTAGCTAGGCTTGGGAACAGTTTAGAACTATATGTGTAATTGCACAGCGAGACAGATGCAGCCATGTTATCTCATGTAACAGTATCTAAGCTTGGGAACAGTGTAGAAATCTGTGTGTCATGGTACAGACATACAGATGCAGCCATGTTATCTCATGTAACAGTAGCTAAGCTTGGCAACATTATAAACTATGTGTGTCATGGCACAGCGAGACAGACATATGCAGCCATGTTATCTAATGTAACAGTAGCTAATCTTGGTAACATTGTAGAACTATGTGTGTCATGGTACAGCGAGACAGACAGATGTAGCCATGTTATCTCATTCAATGATTAGACATAACGCAATTCAAGATGCTCATCTGGTTATTTTACGTTTACGATATAAAACACCGACACGATACCTTGATTTAAATTCTATAATATTAATAATGTTAGCATGGTATAGTAGGTATAGTAGGTTGTCGAACCTTAGATTACGAGCCTAACGTTCCATATATATGAACACTGCACTGCAATTGCAAATCTTGTAGTATATTTATACCTTCTATGTCATGTATACCGAGTTATATATAACTATTTATACAACTAACATTTATACCTTCTATGTCATGTATACCGAGTTATATATAACTATTTATACAACTAACATTTATACCTTCTGTGCTATGTATACCGAGTTATATATAACTATTTATACAAAAACATTTATACCTTCTATGCTATGTTAACCGAGTTATATATAACTATTTATACAACTAACATTTATACCTTCTGTGCCATGTATACCGAGTTATATATAACTATTTATACAACTAACATATATACCTTCTATGTCATGTATACCGAGTTATATATAACTATTTATACAACTAACATTTATACCTTCTGTGCTATGTTAACCGAGTTATATATATCATGGCGATGGGTTACATCAGTAATCAGGTCTAGATAGTCATTAATATAAGTTGTAATAACTTGTTTCTCACTCGAGCTAATATAAATCTGTATAAACCATATATAGGTATTTATAAAGCCACCATCTGGTAGGATATATATAACTTCTATGTCATGTATTCCGAGTTATATATAGGTATTTTTACAGCCAACATCTGGTAGGATATGTATATCTTCCATGTCATGTATTCCGAGTTATATATAGGTATTTTTACAGCCAACATCTGGTAGGATATGTATATCTTCCATGTCATGCATTCCGAGTTATATATAGGTATTTATACAGCCAACATCTGGTAGGATATGTATATCTTCCATGTCATGTATTCCGAGTTATATATAGGTATTTTTATACAACTAAAATGTAGGTTGGAATCTCACTGGGGTTGTTGAATTCTTTCAACTCAGGTTGATTGTGGATGGTCAGTGGTTCTACCCATGTACCCGCCCGTCCGTGCCTGGACTATTGCTGAATTGAAAACTTAAGAAAGATGACTAGAATAAAGATTAAAATAATATATAGGGGAGGGAACTCTAGAAGCAGAAACCTAATTTGTGAATTAGAATAGCCTCCATTTGAGTACACGTTTACGATTAGGTTTCGCTTCAGATATAAAGATTGCACAATTATTATAGACATGTGTTCGTCATACATCCGTCCGTCCGTACATTGGCGAGTTCTTCCAACGAAATCTCTCTTGATACCGTGTAATAAATTTCGATACAATTTCCCATGAATTATCCTCTGGTTACAAAAACAGTTAAAATGACATGAATCATCGCCATGGTAACCGCGACAGGAACACAACGTATAGACACTCTTTTGAAACCAAGGTCTGTCATCAAAATAATTTCACAGAATTGACTCCATGTTATTTCATGTTACAGTAGCTAAACTTGGCAACATTATAAACTCTGTGTGTCATTGCACAGCGAGGACAGATGTAGCCATGTTAGTTCATGTAACAGTAGCTAAGCTTGGCAACATTATAAACTCTGTGCATCATTGTACAGTGAGACAGACAGATACAGCCATGTTATCTCATGTAACAGTAGCTAAGCTTGGAAACACTGTAGAACTATGTGTGTCATGGCACAGCGAGACAGACAGATGCAGCCATGTTATCTCATGTTACAGTAACTAAGCATGGCAACTTTGTAGAAATATGTGTGTCATGACACAGATAGACAGATGCAGCCATGTTATCTCATGTAACAGTAACTAAGCTTGGGAACACTGTAGAACTATGTGTGTCATGGCACAGCGAGACAGACAGATGCAGCCATGTTATCTCATGTAACAGTAGCTAAGCATGGCAACTTTGTAGAACTCTTTGTGTCATGACATAGATAGACAGATGCAGCCATGTTATCTCATGTAACAGTAGCTAAGCTTGGCAACATTGTAGAACTATGTATGTCATGGCACAGCGAGACAGATATATGTAGCCAAACACAATAACTTTCTAAATGCGATGGTAAATATGTCACGAAAATTGTGATCATGTTACTATCTGATATCAATAAAACAAAGTTAAGACTGCACCCAATGAATAGTCTTTGAGTCGATGTTCTAAGCGGCCTATGTGTACTGAGACCTAAGTAGGACAATATTCTTAGAGTCGATGTTCTAAGCGGCCTATGTGTACTGAGACATAGTTAGGACAATATTCTTAGAGTCGATGTTCTAAGCGGCCTATGTGTACTGAGACATAGTTAGGACAATATTCTTAGAGTCGATGTTCTAAGCGGCCTATGTGTACTGAGACATATTTAGGACAATATTCTTAGAGTCGATGTTCTAAGCGGCCTATGTGTACTGAGACATATTTAGGACAATATTCTTAGAGTCGATGTTCTAAGCGGCCTATGTGTACTGAGACATAGTTAGGACAATATTCTTAGAGTCGATGTTCTAAGCGCCTATGTGTACTGAGACATAGTTAGGACATATTCTTAGAGTCGATGTTCTAAGCGGCCTATGTGTACTGAGACATATTTAGGACAATATTCTTAGAGTCGATGTTCTAAGCGGCCTATGTGTACTGAGACATATTTAGGACAATATTCTTAGAGTCGATGTTCTAAGCGGCCTATGTGTACTGAGACATAGTTAGGACAATATTACAGTCAACATAGAAGCCTCACGTTTGCTTTTTGCATGCTGGGTAAACTAAATGCTATAACTAGTACAATAATTGTAACAGACGACAAACAGCCTCCGTGGTCTGGTGGTTACGGTCGCTGACTTGTATACATACCACTGTAACATATCAGCTATAGTGACGGGTTCGAGCCCCGCTCAGACAGTGTCACATTTATATGACAATGTTGGCATTTTCTTACGGAGGTTGGTGCACCAAGTACTGGTTAACCGTTGGAGCTTGCCCAGGAACGGTGTTGTTGCCCGTCGCTCAAATGGGAAATCGGTAGCGACGTTAAATAAACTTAAATAAAACAGACGACAATTAATGTGTTTATTTTAGTAACTGATAACTCTGGACATTTGTCATGGAATCTCATTAGAAATGTGTCTAAACGATGCAATTCTAATGTACTTGTACGATATATTTGACTGTTATTTTCACAACTAGCGTTTACCGAGTCCATGTTTACATACAGTTTTGGGGCAGCGTCCGTGATCCAGTGGTTAAGGTCGTTTATTTCAAATCACTTGCTCCTCACCTATGAAGGTACGAATCCCGCTAAGGGTATCGAATTATTTCATGTGTGTAAGCTATCCATCTGACTTGCGGTAGGTCGATGGTTCTACACGGATACCCGTCCGTGCTTGAATTACTGCTTGGGTGGGGCATCCGGCGTCTTTCCCCACTAATTACCCAGCTGGACTGGGCATCCGGCGTCATTCCCCACTAATTACCCAGCTGGACTGGGCATCCGGCGTCTTTGCCCACTAATTACCCAGCTGGACGGGGCATCCGGCGTCTTTCTACACTAATTACCCAGCTGGACGGGGCATCCGGCGTCTTTCCCAACTAATTACCAAGCTGGACTGGGCATCCGGCGTCTTTCCCCACTAATTACTCAGCTGGACGGGACATCCGGCGTCTCTCCCCACTAATTACCCAGCTGGACGTGGCATCCGGCGTCTTTCCCCACTAATTACCCAGCTGGACGGGGCATCCGGCGTCTTTCCCCACTAATTACCCAGCTGGACGGGGCATCCGGCGTCTTTCCCCACTAATTACCCAGCTGGACGGGGCATCCGGCGTCTTTCCTGTGGGGTTTCCCCACTAATTACCCAGCTGGACGGGGCATCCGGCGTCTTTCCCCACTAATTACCCAGCTGGACTGGGCATCCGGCGTCTTTCCCCACTAATTACCCAGCTGGACGGGGCATCCGGCGTCTTTCCCCACTAATTACCCAGCTGGACGGGGCAACCGGCGTCTTTCCCCACTAATTACCCAGCTGGACGGGGCATCCGGCGTCTTTCCACACTAATTACCCAGCTGGACGGGGCATCCGACGTCTTTCCCCACTAATTACCAAGCTGGACTGGGCATCCGGCGTCATTCCCCACTAATTACTCAGCTGGACGGGGCATCCGGCGTCTCTCCCCACTAATTACCCAGCTGGACGGGGCATCCGGCGTCTTTCCCAACTAATTACCCAGCTGGACGGGGCATCCGGCGTCTTTCCCCACTATTTACCCAGCTGGAATGGGCATCCGGCGTCTTTCTCCACTAATTACCCAGGCGTCTTTCCCCACTAATTACCCAGCTGGTGAGTCGCCATATGACCCAAGCTGGCGGTGCGACTTTAAAGCTCACAAAGAAACACAACAAAATCACGTATATTTGTGCTGGCTATATATTTATATTTCTATAGAAATGTACACTATAGTGCTTTACATTATATATATATATATATTATATATAATATGCCTATAACACACGTATATTATGAAACACACCCGTTTCTAAATTATCTAAGATATTACAACATAGTTTCTAGACAGTTATAGCAGAATGTTACATTAAAACGTCTACAACATAGTTTCATGACAGTTATAGCAGAATATTACATTAACGTGTCTACAACATAGTATCATTACAGTTATAGCAGAATATTACATTAAAATATCTATACAATAGTTTCATGACAGTTATAGCAGAATGTTACATTAAAATGTATACAACATAGTTTCGTGATAGGTATAGCAGAATGTTACATTAAAATGTATACAACATAGATTCATGATAGTTATAGCAGAATGTTACATTGAAATGTCTACAACATAGTTTCATGACAGTTATAGCAGAATATTACATTAACATGTCTACAACATAGTTTCTAGATAGTTATAGCAATGTATTACTCTCTACACCATAGTTTCATGACAGTTATAGCAATATATTACTCTCTATAACATAGTTTCATGACAGTTATAGCAATATATTACTGTCTACAACATAGTTTCTTGACAGTTATAGCAATATATTACTGTCTACAACATAGTTTCATGACATTTATAGCAATATATTACTGTCTACAACATAGTTTCATGACAGGTATTGCAATATATTACTGTCTACAACATAGTTTCATGACAGGTATAGCAATATATTACTGTCTACAACATAGTTTCATGACATTTATAGCAATATATTACTATCTACAGCATAGTTTCATGACAGTTATAGCAATATATTTCTCTCTATAGCATAGTTTCTTGACATTCATAGCAATATATTACTATCTACAACATAGTTTCATGACAGTTATAGCAATATATTACTATCTACAACATAGTTTCATGACAGTTATAGCAATATATTACTGTCTACAACATAGGTTCATGACAGTTATAGCAATATATTACTGTCTACAACATAGGTTCATGTCAGTTATAGCAATATATTACTGTCTACAACATAGGTTCATGACAGTTATAGCAATATATTTCTCTCTACAACATAGTTTCATGATAGTTATAGCAATATATTACTCTCTATAACATAGGTTCATGACAGTTATAGCAATATTATACTGACTACAACATAGGTTCATGACAGTTATAGCAGAATATTACTTTAAAATATCTACACAATAGTTTCATGACAGTTATAGCAGAATGCTACATTAAAATATCTACACCATAGTTTCATGACAGTTATAGCCGAATGTTACATTAACATGTCTATAACATAGTTTCATGATAGTTATAGCAGAATGTTACATTAACATGTCTACAACATAGTTTCATGACAGTTATAGCAGAATATTACATTAACATGTCTACAACATAGTTTCTAGATAGTTATAGCAATGTATTACTCTCTACACCATAGTTTCATGACAGTTATAGCAATATATTACTCTCTACAACATAGTTTCATGACAGTTATAGCAATATATTACTGTCAACAACATAGTTTCTTGACAGTTATAGCAATATATTACTGTCTACAACATAGTTTCATGACAGTTATAGCAATATATTACTGTCTACAACATAGTTTCATGACAGGTATAGCAATATATTACTGTCTACAACATAGTTTCCTGACAGGTATAGCAATATATTACTGTCTACAACATAGTTTCATGACATTTATAGCAATATATTACTATCTACAACATAGTTTCTTGACAGTTATAGCAATATATTACTATCTACAGCATAGTTTCATGACAGTTATAGCAATATATTTCTCTCTATAGCATAGTTTCTTGACATTCATAGCAATATATTACTATGTACAACATAGTTTCATGACAGTTATAACAATATATTACTATCTACAACATAGTTTCATGACAGTTATAGCAATATATTACTGTCTACAACATAGGTTCATGACAGTTATAGCAATATATTACTGTCTACAACATAGGTTCATGTCAGTTATAGCAATATATTACTGTCTACAACATAGGTTCATGACAGTTATAGCAATATATTACTGTCTACAACATAGGTTCATGACAGTTATAGCAATATATTACTGTCTACAACATAGGTTCATGACAGTTATAGCAATATATTACTCTCTACAACATAGTTTCATGACAGTTATAGCAATATATTACTCTCTACAACATAGTTTCATGACAGTTATAGCAATATATTACTGTCTACAACATAGTTTCATGACAGTTATAGCAATATATTACAATCTACAACATAGTTTCATGACAGTTATAGCAATATATTACTATCTATAACATAGTTTCATGACAGTTATAGCAATATATTACTCTCTATAACATAGTTTCATGACAGTTATAGCAATATATTACTGTCTACAACATAGTTTCATGACAGTTATAGCAATATATTACTGTCTACAACATAGTTTCATGACAGTTATAGCAATATATTACTCTCTACAACATAGTTTCATGACAGTTATAGCAATATATTACTCTCTACAACATAGTTCTGCAGTTATAGCAATTCTACAACATAGTTTCATGACAGTTATAGCAATATATTACTATCTACAACATAGTTTCATGACAGTTATAGCAATATTACTTTACAACATAGTTCAGACATTATAGCATATATTACTTCTAACATAGTTACAGTTATAGCAATATTACTTCTACAACATAGGTTCATGACAGTTATAGCAATATATTACTTTTGTTCATGACAGTTTGTTTTATCTACAACATAGTTTCATGACAGTTATAGCAATATATTACTATCTACAACATAGTTTCATGACAGTTATAGCAATATATTACTGTCTACAACATAGTTTCATGACAGTTATAGCAATATATTACTATCTACAACATAGTTTCATGACAGTTATAGCAATATATTACTATCTACAACATAGTTTCATGACAGTTATAGCAATATATTACTGTCTACAACATAGTTTCATGACAGTTATAGCAATATATTACTATCTACAACATAGTTTCATGACAGTTATAGCAATATATTACTATCTACAACATAGTTTCATGACAGTTATAGCAATATATTACTGTCTACAACATAGGTTCATGACAGTTATAGCAATATATTACTGTCTACAACATAGGTTCATGTCAGTTATAGCAATATATTACTGTCTACAACATAGGTTCATGACAGTTATAGCAATATATTACTCTCTACAACATAGTTTCATGACAGTTATAGCAATATATTACTCTCTATAACATAGTTTCATGACAGTTATAGCAATATATTACTATCTACAACATAGTTTCATGACAGTTATAGCAATATATTACAATCTACAACATCGTTTCATGTCAGTTATCGCAAACTATTACTATCTATAACATAGTTTCATGACAGTTATAGCAATATATTACTCTCTATAGCATAGTTTCTTGACAGTTATAGCATTATATTTCTCTCTACAACATAGTTTCATGACAGTTATAGCAATATATTACTATCTACAACATAGTTTCATGTCAGTTATAGCAATATATTACTATCTACAACATAGGTTCATGACAGTTATAGCAATATATTACTATCTACAACATAGTTTCATGACAGTTATAGCAATATATTACTCTCTACAACATAGTTTCATGACAGTTATAGCAATATATTACTCTCTACAACATAGTTGTTCATGACAGTTATAGCAATATATTACTGTCTACAACATAGTTTCATGACAGTTATAGCAATATATTACTGTCTACAACATAGTTTCATGACAGTTATAGCAATATATTACTGTCTACAACATAGGTTCATGACATTTATAGCAATATATTACTATCTACAACATAGTTTCATGACAGTTATAGCAATATATTACTGTCTACAACATAGGTTCATGACAGTTATAGCAATATATTACTGTCTACAACATAGTTTCATGTCAGTTATAGCAATATATTACTGTCTACAACATAGGTTCATGACAGTTATAGCAATATATTACTATCTACAACATAGTTTCATGACAGTTATAGCAATATATTACTGTCTACAACATAGGTTCATGACAGTTATAGCAATATACTATTGTCTACAACATAGGTTCATGTCAGTTATAGCAATATATTACTGTCTACATCATAGGTTCATGACAGTTATAGCAATAAATTACTGTCTACAACATAGTTTCATGACAGTTATAGCAATATATTACTGTCTACAACATAGTTTCATGTCAGTTATAGCAATATATTACTGTCTACAACATAGGTTCATGACATTTATAGCAATATATTACTATCTACAACATAGTTTCATGTCAGTTATAGCAATATATTACTGTCTACAACATAGTTTCATGACAGTTATAGCAATATATTACTGTCTACAACATAGGTTCATGACAGTTATAGCAATATATTACTATCTACAACATAGTTTCATGACAGTTATAGCAATATATTACTCTCTACAACATAGTTTCATGACAGTTATAGCAATATATTACTGTCTACAACATAGTTTCATGTCAGTTATAGCAATATATTACTATTTACAACATAGATTCATGACAATTATAGCAATATATTACTGTCTACAACATAGTTTCATGTCAGTTATAGCAATATCTTACTGTCTACAACATAGTGTCATGTCAGTTATAGCAATATATTACTATCTACAACATAGTTTCATGTCAGTTATAGCAATATCTTACTGTCTACAACATAGTTTCATGTCAGTTATAGCAATATATTACTATCTACAACATAGTTTCATGACAGTTGTAGCATTATATTTCTCTCTACAACATAGTTTCCCGACAGTTATAGCAATATTATACTGACTACAACATGTCAGTTATAGCAATATATTACTCTCTACAACATAGTTTCATGACAGTTATAGCAATATTATACTGACTACAACATGTCAGTTATAGCAATATATTACTGTCTACATCATAGGTTCATGACAGTTATAGCAATATATTACTGTCTACAACATAGTTTCATGACAGTGATAGCAATATTATACTGACTACAACATAGGTTCATGACAGTTATAGCAATAAATTACTCTCTACAACATAGTTTCATGACAGTTATAGCAATATATTACTCTCTACAACACAGATTCATGTCAGTTATAGCAATATATTACTATCTACAACATAGGTTAATGACAGTTATAGCAATATATTACTATCTACAACATAGGTTCATGTCAGTTATAGCAATATATTACTGTCTACTACATAGGTTCATGACAGTTATAGCAATATATTACTGTCTACAACATAGTTTCATGACAGTTATAGCAATATATTACTGTCTACAACATAGGTTCATGACAGTTATAGCAATATATTACTTTCTACAACATAGTTTCATGACAGTTATAGCAATATATTACTCTCTACAGCACAGATTCATGTCAGTTATAGCAATATATTACTCTCTACAACATAGATTCATGACAATTATAGCAATATATTACTGTCTACAACATAGTTTCATGTTAGTTATAGCAATATCTTACTGTCTACAACATAGTGTCATGTCAGTTATAGCAATATATTACTATCTACAACATAGTTTCATGACAGTTATAGCAATATCTTACTGTCTACAACATAGTTTCATGTCAGTTATAGCAATATATTACTATCTACAACATAGTTTCATGACAATTATAGCAATATCTTACTGTCTACAACATAGTTTCATGACAGTTATAGCAATATCTTACTATCTACAACATAGTTTCATGACAGTTATAGCAATATAGTACTGTCTACAACATAGTATCATGTCAGTTATAGCAATATATTACTATTTACAACATAGATTCATGACAATTATAGCAATATATTACTGTCTACATCATAGTTTCATGTCAGTTATAGCAATATCTTACTGTCTACAACATAGTGTCATGTCAGTTATAGCAATATATTACTATCTACAACATAGTTTCATGTCAGTTATAGCAATATCTTACTGTCTACAACATAGTTTCATGTCAGTTATAGCAATATATTACTGTCTACAACATAGTTTCATGACAGTTATAGCAATATATTACTATCTACAACATAGTTTCATGACAGTTGTAGCATTATATTTCTCTCTACAACATAGTTTCCCGACAGTTATAGCAATATTATACTGACTACAACATGTCAGTTATAGCAATATATTACTCTCTACAACATAGTTTCATGACAGTTATAGCAATATTATACTGACTACAACATGTCAGTTATAGCAATATATTACTGTCTACATCATAGGTTCATGACAGTTATAGCAATATATTACTGTCTACAACATAGTTTCATGACAGTGATAGCAATATTATACTGACTACAACATAGGTTCATGACAGTTATAGCAATAAATTACTCTCTACAACATAGTTTCATGACAGTTATAGCAATATATTACTCTCTACAACACAGATTCATGTCAGTTATAGCAATATATTACTATCTACAACATAGGTTCATGACAGTTATAGCAATATATTACTCTCTACAACATAGGTTCATGACAGTTATAGCAATATATTACTATCTACAACATAGGTTCATGTCAGTTATAGCAATATATTACTGTCTACAACATAGGTTCATGACAGTTATAGCAATATATTACTGTCTACAACATAGTTTCATGACAGTTATAGCAATATATTACTGTCTACAACATAGGTTCATGACAGTTATAGCAATATATTACTGTCTACAACATAGTTTCATGACAGTTATAGCAATATATTACTCTCTACAGCACAGATTCATGTCAGTTATAGCAATATATTACTATCTACAACATAGGTTCATGACAGTTATAGCAATATATTACTCTCTACAACATAGGTTCATGTCAGTTATAGCAATATATTACTGTCTACAACATAGGTTCATGACAGTTATAGCAATATATTACTGTCTACAACATAGTTTCATGTCAGTTATAGCAATATATTACTGTCTACAACATAGTTTCATGACAGTTATAGCAATATATTACTGTCTACAACATAGTTTCATGACAGTTATTGCAATATATTACTGTCTACAACATAGGTTCATGACAGTTATAGCAATATATTACTGTCTACAACATAGTTTCATGACAGTTATAGCAATATATTACTGTCTACAACATAGGTTCATGACAGTTATAGCAATATATTACTGTCTACAACATAGTTTCATGACAGTTATAGCAATATATTACTGTCTACAACATAGGTTCATGACAGTTATAGCAATATATTACAATCTACAATTTGTGAATTAGAATAGCCTCCCTTTGAGCACACGTTTAAGATTAGGTCACACTTCAGATATAAACGATTGAGCAATTAGTATAGACGTGTGTTCGTCATACATCCGTCCGTCCGTCCGTACATTGGCGAGTTCTTCAAACGAAGTCTCTCTTGATACCGTGTAATCAATTTCGATATAATTTCCCATGAATTATCCCCTGGTTACAAAAACAGTTATAATGACTGTGAATCATCGCCATGGTAACCGCGACAGGAACACAACTTATAGACACTCTTTTGAAACCAATTTCTGTCATCACAATAATTTCACAGAATTGACTCCATGTTATTTCATGTAACAGTAGCTAAGCTTGGCAACATTATAAACTATATGTGTCATGGTACAGACAGACAGATGCAGCCATGTTATCTCATGTAACAGTAGCCAAGCTTGGTAACATTGTAGAACTATGTGTGTCATGGTACAGCGAGACAGACAGATGCAGCCATGTTATCTCATGTAACAGTAGCCAAGCTTGGTAACATTGTAGAACTATGTGTGTCATGGTACAGCGAGACAGACAGATGCAGCCATGTTATCTCATGTAACAGTAGCCAAGCTTGGTAACATTGTAGAACTATGTGTGTCATGGTACAGCGAGACAGACAGATGCAGCCATGTTATCTCATGTAACAGTAGCCAAGCTTGGTAACATTGTAGAACTATGTGTGTCATGGTACAGCGAGACAGACAGATGCAGCCATGTTATCTCATGTAACAGTAGCCAAGCTTGGTAACATTGTAGAACTATGTGTGTCATGGTACAGCGAGACAGACAGATGCAGCCATGTTATCTAATGTAACAGTAGCCAAGCTTGGTAACATTGTAGAACTATGTGTGTCATGGTACAGCGAGACAGACAGATGCAGCCATGTTATCTCATGTAACAGTAGCTAAGCTTGGTAACATTATAAACTATATGTGTCATGGCACAGCGAGACAGACATATGCAGCCATGTTATCTCATGTAACAGTAGCTAAGCTTGGTAACATTGTAGAACTATGTGTGTCATGGTACAGCGAGACAGACAGATGCAGCCATGTTATCTCATGTAACAGTAGCCAAGCTTGGTAACATTGTAGAACTATGTGTGTCATGGTACAGCGAGACAGACAGATGCAGCCATGTTATCTCATGTAACAGTAGCCAAGCTTGGTAACATTGTAGAACTATGTGTGTCATGGTACAGCGAGACAGACAGATGCAGCCATGTTATCTCATGTAACAGTAGCCAAGCTTGGTAACATTGTAGAACTATGTGTGTCATGGTACAGCGAGACAGACAGATGCAGCCATGTTATCTCATGTAACAGTAGCCAAGCTTGGTAACATTGTAGAACTATGTGTGTCATGGTACAGCGAGACAGACAGATGCAGCCATGTTATCTCATGTAACAGTAGCCAAGCTTGGTAACATTGTAGAACTATGTGTGTCATGGTACAGCGAGACAGACAGATGCAGCCATGTTATCTAATGTAACAGTAGCCAAGCTTGGTAACATTGTAGAACTATGTGTGTCATGGTACAGCGAGACAGACAGATGCAGCCATGTTATCTCATGTAACAGTAGCTAAGCTTGGTAACATTATAAACTTTATGTGTCATGGCACAGCGAGACAGACATATGCAGCCATGTTATCTCATGTAACAGTAGCTAAGCTTGGTAACATTGTAGAACTATGTGTGTCATGGTACAGCGAGACAGACAGATGCAGCCATGTTATCTCATGTAACAGTAGCTAAGCTTGGTAACATTGTAGAACTATGTGTGTCATGGTACAGCGAGACAGACAGATGCAGCCATGTTATCTCATGTAACAGTAGCTAAGCTTGGTAACATTATAAACTATATGTGTCATGGCACAGCGAGACAGACATATGCAGCCATGTTATCTCATGTAACAGTAGCTAAGCTTGGCAACATTATAAACTATATGTGTCATGGCACAGCGAGAAGGACATATGCAGCCATGCTATCTCATGTAACAGTAGCTAAGCTTGGCAACATTATAAACTATGTGTGTCATGGCACAGCGAGACAGATGCAGCCATGTTATCTCATGTAGCAGTAGCTAGGCTTGGGAACAGATTAGAACTATATGTGTAATTGCACAGCGAGGCAGACATATGCAGCCATGTTATCTAATGTAACAGTAGCTAATCTTGGTAACATTGTAGAACTATGTGTGTCATGGTACAGCGAGACAGATGCAGCCATGTTATCTCATGTAACAGTAGCTAATCTTGGTAACATTGTAGAACTCTGTGTGTCCTGGCACAGCGAGACAGACATATGTAGCCAAATACAATAACTTTCTAAATGGGATGGTAAATATGTCACGACAATTGTCATCAGGTTACTATCTGATATCAACAAACAAAGTTAAGATTGCACCCAATGAATAGTCTTAGAGTCGATGTTCTAAGCGGCCTATGTGTACTGAGACATAGTTAGGACAATATTCTTAGAGTCGATGTTCTAAGCGGCCTACGTGTACTGAGACATATTTAGGACAATATTCTTAGAGTCGATGTTCTAAGCGGCCTATGTGTACTGAGACATAGTTAGGACAATATTCTTAGAGTCGATGTTCTTAGCGGCCTATGTGTACTGAGACTGTTGTTAGGTAAACTGCCCGTCGCTCAAATGGGAAACCGGTAGCAACGTAAAATAAACTTAAATAAAACAGACAGCAATTAATGTGTTTATTTTTGTAGCTGATAACTCTGGACATTTGTCATGGAATCTCATTAGAAATGTGTCTTAACGATGCAATTCTAATGAACTTGTACGATATATTTGACTGTTATTTTCACAACTAGCGTTCAAGGAGTTCATGCTTACATACAGTTTTGGGGCAGCGTCCGTGATCCAGTGGTTACGGTCGTTTATTTCAAATCACTTGCTCCTCACCTATGAAGGTACGAATCCCGCTAAGGGTATCGAATTATTTCATGTGAATAAGCTATCCATCTGACTTGCGGTAGGTCGATGGTTCTACCCGGATACCCGTCCGTGCTTGGTGGGGGCATCCGGTGTCTTTCCCTACTAATTACCCAGCTGGACGGGGCATCCGGCGTCTTTCCCTACTAATTACCCACCTGGACGGGGCATCCGGCGTCTTTCCCCACTAATTACCCAGCTGGACGGGGCATCCGGCGACTTTCCCCACTAATTACCCAGCTGGACGGGGCATCTGGCGTCTTTTCCCACTAATTACTCAGCTGGACGGGGCATCCGGCATCTTTCCCCACTAATTACCCAGCTGGAGGGGGCATCCGGCGTCTTTCCCCACTAATTACCCAGCTGGACGGGGCATCCGGCGTCTTTCCCCACTAATTACCCAGCTGGACGGGGCATCCGGCGTCTTTCCCCACTAATTACCCAGCTGGACGGGGCATCCGGCGTCTTTCCCCACTAATTACCCAGCTGGACGGGGCATCCGGCGTCTTTCCCCACTAATTACCCAGCTGGACGGGGCATCCGGCGTCTTTCCCCACTAATTACCCAGCTGGACGGGGCATCCGGCGTCTTTCCCCACTAATTACACAGCTGGACGGGGCATCCGGCGTCTTTCCCCACTAATTACCCAGCTGGACGGGGCATCCGGCGTCTTTCCCCACTAATTACCCAGCTGGACGGGGCATCCGTCGTCTTTCCCCACTAATTACCCAGCTGGACGGGGCATCTGGCGTCTTTCCCACTAATTACTCAGCTGGACGGGGCATCCGGCGTCTTTCCCCACTAATTACCCAGCTGGAGGGGCATCCGGCGTCTTTTCCCACTAATTACCCAGTGGACGGACATCCGGCGTCTTTCCCACTAATTACCCAGCTGGACGGGACAACCGGCGTCTTTCCCCACTAATTACCCAGCTGGACGGGGCATCCGGCGTCTTTTCCCACTAATTACCCAGCTGGACGGGGCATCCGGCGTCTTTCCCCACTAATTACCCAGCTGGACGGGGCATCCGGCGTCTTTCCCCACTAATTACCCAGCTGGACGGGGCATCCGGCGTCTTTCCCCACTAATTACCCAGCTGGACGGGGCATCCGGCGTCTTTCCCCACTAATTACCCAGCTGGACGGGGCATCCGTCGTCTTTCCCCACTAATTACCCAGCTGGACGGGGCATCCGGCGTCTTTCCCCACTAATTACCCAGCTGGACGGGGCATCCGGCGTCTTTCCCCACTAATTACCCAGCTGGTGAGTCGCCATATGACCCAAGCTGGCGGTGCGACTCTATACCCCACAAAGAACCACAACAAAAACACGTATATTTGTGCTGACTATATATTAATATTTCTGTAGAAATGTACACTATAGTGCTATACATTATATATTTATAATTATTATATATATAATATGCCTATAACACACGTATATTATGAAAAAAACCCGAGTTCTAAATTATCTAAAATATTACAACATAGTAATAGCAGAATGTTACTATACAAGTTATAGCAGAATGTTACATTAAAATGTCTACAACATAGTTTCTTGACAGTTATAGCAGAATGTTACATTACAATGTCTACAACATAGTTTCATGACAGTTATAGCAGAATGTTACTGTAACAAAATGAAAGTGACCATTTTAACTAATGTGTAGTTGGGGCCTCTTTATCAATGGATTTCAGAGCATTTTGCCGTACCATTGAAACATTTATTCAGTGATTTTATCATAAATTGGGACGAATGTATCTATACTAGATAAAGGACAGTGGTGTATTATTATAGATCACTTATAAGGGAAATTCCCGTTTATTTGATATAAATCCGACTAGTATTAGCATATTTGGGTTTATTCTTTTCAAAACACTGTTCCCTTTATCAGTGAAATTAACCTCCAGGGCCTGATAAAGAATGCGCAGTCAATATGGTATGTTTCATATCGGCTGATAAAATTCATGAGAAAAGCGTGCGTATACTCAGGTGAAGGCTCTATATATTCGGCCCCGTACAGTGCACTGACATTGCTTTCGGAACATCACACTTGACTGTTGTGGAATTGTACATGCGACAGATTTGGGTATGTAAATATATATTATATTGTTAGTAGCTGTCATTAGGTTATTTTATCTGAACGTCGTCTAAAGCAACTGTCCGAGACGTTACCAGAAACATGTTGTAGTAAATCGTTATTAAATGTAGTTCTAGTGATTTACGACGATGGATATCTACTGTTCATTACATACATAATAATTAACTAATAACTACTGTTGAATCCAGTGTTGAATATATGGCTGGGGCAGAGTGGTGATCAGCTGTTATTGAAAGGGGTGTCATGTACGCTCAAATTGCAGGAGCGGAGTAATAGGTTATCGAGTGGTTCTAAGTTTGTGTATATATATATAGATATACCATATGAGGTCATGATGAGTCCGGAGTCGTTGTATATTTAGACCGTGAAGGTCACCATATGTATTGATTCTACATAGACGTGTGTGTATCTATGTCTAAGCATTATGGTAACTATTGTCTTGTTGTTGTACCACAATGCTATAATATAAGGTGGTAAGAAGAGCCGAGTAGATTGACGTAGCACAAGGGTTTTATATGTGGTATTGTTGTAGTCGCTTCATGCCTGAGCCGTGAGATGTGTAGCTCAGGGGCGTAGATCCTGTTCGGAACAATCAAGATAACAAGCTGGGGCACGAGCCGACTGGGATAGTTTGCCGGCGTGAGCTGGTTACGTCCATATACTGGAGTGTCAGCGGTTAGCAGTAGCTGTACAGCATCGAGTCCGCAGTCAGTGGACAGGGTCCTTAGGACGCAGGGAGTTAATGATAGTGTGTATTGTTAAAGTGTGCATTATAGCACTGTGACGGCAATACTTGCCAAGCTTTTAATGTGTGCATTATAGCACTGTGATGGCCATACCTGCCAATGTTTAAATAGGTGTATTATAGCCTAAAGTTAAAGCAGAGTGTGGAACGGCAGAGATTTAGATCTCGGAACTGTGACATAAATTAACGGCATTATCAGCCGTATACCGGACTCTATACCGGAAGTGAAGCAATCATCTGTGAAGAGCCAAACTACGGACACACATACGTCTCTTGCCATCCATTGTCTGTGTAGCAAGTGTTGTTTGATGTGTATTAAAAATTGTAAATCTACTTAGTCTGTATGCATACACTTGATCCTGGTATCCGTGACCCTGAGATAAGCTGGCCCTCGTGTCATTCTGTGACAGTTACATTAAAATGTCTACAGCATAGTTTCATATTTGTGCTGACTATATATTTATATTTCTGTAGAAATGTACACTATAGTGCTATACATTATATATTTATTAAATTATCTAAAATATTACAACATAGTAATAGCAGAATGTTACTAGACAGTCATAGCAGAATGTTACATTAAAATGTCTACGACATAGTTTCATGGGTGTTATAGCAGAATATTACTTTAACATGTCTACAACATAGTTTCTAGACGGTGATAGCAGACTGTTACATTAAAATGTCTACAACATAGTTTCATGACAGTTATAGCAATATATTACTCTATACAACACAGTTTCATGACAGTTATAGCAATATATTACTCTATACAACATAGTTTCATGACAGTTATAGCAATATATTACTCTATACAACATAGTTTCATGACAGTTATAGCAATATATTACTGTCTACAACATAGTTTCTAGACAGTTATAGCAGAATGTTGCATTAAAATATCTACAACATAGTTTCATGCGAGTTGTAGGAGAATGTTACATTAAAATGTCTACAACATATTTTCATGACAGTTATAGCAATATATTACTGTCTACAACATAGATCCATGACAGTTATAGCAATATAATTATTATTGTCTACAACATAGTTTCTTGACAGTTATAGCAATATATTACTGTCTACAACATAGATCCATGACGGTTATAGCAATATAATTATTATTGTCTACAACATAGATCCATGACGGTTATAGCAATATAATTATTATTGTCTACAACATAGTTTCTTGACAGTTATAGCAGAATATTACATTAAAATATCTACAACCGTAATTCCTTACAATTACAATCCTGTGATATTATTTTAACTGATATACTTTTATGAAATTGTGAAACTCGGCCGTGTCACTTCTGCTGCTTATGTAGATACGTGGTTTTCCCACATCGAAGCATATTGCACCTGGGTATTCCAGGCCATCACGCCATCCCAGTAGTACTGTGGCTTCACTCAGATCCCTCTGCATCTTGTACACGACATGCTGGCGAGAGCTACATAGGTAGAGGGAGCCGGAAGGGGAGAATATGATACCACTCGGATGATTCAGTTCGTCCTCGTACCTAGCTATCATATTCCCATTCATATCCATGCACAACACGTTGTTAGTCTTCCAATCAGATATATAGATGGAGCTCTCATCCGGACTTACTGCAATGTACAATGGATTAGTGCAGTGTTCTAGTACTTTAGAGTCTGGTTGTATCGTCTTGTGTACTGTACCGGTCAGACGTAATATCTGGAATGTGACAGGACCGTAGAATGAAACGTATAGTTTCTCATTACAATAATCCACTTCTAAACATGCACCGTTAACTTTCAGCGTTCTTACTGCAGATAGTACGCTACCGGTTGTGGATACAAGCTGTATCATGCTTTCTTTGGGTAATGTTATAGCTAGCTGGTCGCTGGGTAACGGTGTCAGTCCAAATGGTTCTGTTTGAAATTGCATGTATCCTTTAACTACATTAGTTTCCATGTCCACGAGTTTCAACAAGTTATTGTCAACATCAATTAGAGCCAGTTCGGTCTCCGACACTACTGCAATACCTGTAATGTTACAATAATTCTCGTCTTGCACAGATCTAGCATTGATATCCCGGATGTAAGTATACTCCTCGTGGCACTGTTGGCCCGCGTTCCCGGATTCTGCGGCTATATTCATAGGAAAGTGGAAAGTGACCTAGTTTTCTTTGTTGGCATACTGTCTTTGTCTAGCAAAGTGTGGTGTTTAGAGGCTCTGTTCATCGGATGATTTCGAACACACTGAGTACACAGATATTCTTCACAATCGGAACAGAATCCGTTGGCTTCTATATTTTCACCTGCTGTGTTACACGAGTCACACGTTATAACCGACTTTCCCGGCATATTGTCTTTGTCCAGTAAGGTGTGATGTCGCGATGCTTTGTTCCTAGCATGACCTCTGAAGCACAAGCTACATAGGTAATCGTTACATACCGTGCAATATCCCTCGGCCTCGACATGATCTCCGACGCCACTACACAGATCACAGCTGAACTCGAAATATTCAGGTACGGCGTTGGACATGTTGACACACGAATGCAATAAAATAATGAAAATGAAATAAAACCGAGTCTCTTAGTGTATATACTGTTAATGGCTCACACAGAAGCTCGTATTTTGTAGCGATATTTTTATTATCAGCATTTATTATTTGGTTGTGAAACTTGTCGCATCTTTACTATTTCTGAATTCTGTTTTCCCACTCTATCGTTTTTGAAAAATTAATAAATCGCAGTCTACTAATATGCCACGTTTCCCTGACTACCTTACATTACAGTGTTCTTATCCAGTGATAAATTATACTCTTAATTCACTTGTTCTGTTCTACCACATCATAATGTTGCTAGTTCATCTTTTTACTTAAACCTGCTTATTTCGTCCTTGTAATTCCCAAACGTGCTTAATCCGTCATTGTAAAGGACGAAATGTTTGAACAATTTTAATATATAAATTATATTATACGTTCTACACTAGAGGACATAGAAAACACACACCAACATTATATGATTATTATTACATGAAAACGAAATACGAAGGATTCCATCAAAGATATATCACAGCTTTATTTCAAAACACAAACTGAACAACTCAAAATATTCCAAACTATGTATTTATATAGTTATTGTTTTTCATGTAAAACACACACTTATCCGAAGTGTGCGTTTTCTATGTCCTCTAGTATCTTTGTAATGAAAAGATCAATCCTGTATATAGATTGCAAGATAACGTATTATATTGTCTGAGCTATGTCATATAAATCATGTTTATACCTGTTGACATAATTATGTTTATATCTACTGACAAACTGTGTTCATCTTACAAAAAGAAGAATAAACGTTTATTTATTTTACAATGATTGCGAAACAAGCTGTAACATCGTATATTAACCACTCACGTTGGCGCTGATGAAAGTGTAGTTGTGGTCATTCGGTTGGGATGAAACCGGAATACCCTGAGGAACCCACCAGTTCGAGCTGGTAACAACCGTACCGGGTTCGTACCGGTACAATCCGGTTTCGATCCTAGGAATGGGAAATATGTGAGATGGTACGGTGGTCGCCAGATCGGACAGGTGGGGTTTCTCCGGATACTTCGGTTTCCTCCCACATGAATGACCACATAATACGCTTTCATCCCCGCCAACGAGAGTGATTAATATAAGTTGTTAGAACTAGCTTCACAATCGTTATAAAATAAATAAATTTTAAACTTTAAACATTTTAGCTCTTAGAAACTTACACTTGTATAACCATAGTATATTTATATACTGGTGTTTTATGACATTTGGGTAAAATCCAAACATGAAAAACCCCAGTGGTAACACGGGCAACATTACATGAAACGAAGTACCTTAATGAAGGTGCCTCCTTGGACTAGTGGTTACGATCGCTAACTTGCCCCTCACCTCTATCTATATGTTCGAATCACACTAGGTGTGCCTAGTGGTTACAGTCGCTAACTTGCCCCTCACTTCTATCTATAGGTTCGAATCACACTAGGTGTGGCCTAGTGGTTACTGTGGCTAACTTGCCTCTCACCTCTATCTATAGGTTCAAATCCCAATGGGTGTGGCATAGTAGTTACGGTCGATAACTTGCCCCTCACCTCTATCCATAGGATCGAATCACACTAGGTGTGGCCTAGTGGTTACGGTCACTAACCTGCCTCTCACCTCTATGTATAGGTTCGAATCACACTTGGTGTGGCCTAGTGGTTACGGTCGCTAACTTGCCCCTCACCTCTATCTATAAGTTCAAATCCCACTAGGGGTGGCCTAGTGGTTACGGTCGCTAACTTGCACCTCGCCTCTATCTATAGGTTCGAATCACACTAGGTGTGGCCTAGTGGTTACGGTCGCTAACTTGCCCCTCACTTCTATCTATAGGTTCGAATCACACTAGGTGTGGCCTAGTGGTTACTGTGGCTAACTTGCCTCTCACCTCTATCTATAGGTTCAAATCCCAATGGGTGTGGCATAGTAGTTACGGTCGATAACTTGCCCCTCACCTCTATCCATAGGATCGAATCACACTAGGTGTGGCCTAGTGGTTACGGTCACTAACCTGCCTCTCACCTCTATGTATAGGTTCGAATCACACTTGGTGTGGCCTAGTGGTTACGGTCGCTAACTTGCCCCTCACCTCTATCTATAAGTTCAAATCCCACTAGGGGTGGCCTAGTGGTTACGGTCGCTAACTTGCACCTCGCCTCTATCTATAGGTTCGAATCACACTAGGTGTGGCCTAGTGGTTACGGTCGCTGACTTACCCCTCACCCCTATCTATAGGTTCGAATCACACTTGGTGTGGCCTACTGGTTACGGTCGCTAACTTGCCCCTCACCTCTATCTATAGGTTCAAATCCCACTGGGTGTGGCCTAGTGGTTACGGTCGCTAACTTGCCCCTCACCTCTATCTATAGGTTCGAATCACACTAGGTGTGGCCTATTGGTTACGGTCGCTAACTTGCCCCTCACCTCTATCTATAGGTTCGAATCACACTTGGTGTGGCCTAGTGGTTACGGTCGCTAACTTGCCCCTCACCTCTATCTATAGGTTCGAATCACACTAGGTGTGGCCTAGTGGTTACGGTCGCTAACTTGCCCCTCACCTCTATCTATAGGTTCGAATCACACTAGGTGTGGCCTAGTGGTTACGGTCGCTAACTTGCCCCTCACCTCTATATATAGGTTCGAATCACACTTGGTGTGGCCTAGTGGTTACGGTCGCTAACTTGCCCCTCACCTCTATCTATAGGTTCGAATCACACTGGGTGTGGCCTAATGGTTACGGTCGCTAACTTGCCCCTCACCTCTATCAATAGGTTCGAATCACACTAGGTGTGGCCTAGTGGTTACGGTCGCTAACTTGCCCCTCACCTCTATCTATAGGTTCGAATCACACTTGGTGTGGCCTAGTGGTTACGGTCGCTAACTTGCCCCTCACCTCTATCTATAGGTTCGAATCACACTTGGTGTGGCCTAGTGGTTACGGTCGCTAACTTGCCCCTCACCTCTATCTATAGGTTCGAATCACACTAGGTGTGGCCTAGTGGTTACGGTCGCTAACTTGCCCCTCACCTCTATCTATAGGTTCGAATCACACTAGGTGTGGCCTAGTGGTTACGGTCGCTAACTTGCCCCTCACCTCTATCTATAGGTTCGAATCACATTGGTGTGCCTAGTGGTTACGGTCGCTAACTTGCCCTTCACCTCTATCTATAGGTTCGAATCACACTAGGTGTGGCCTAGTGGTTACGGTCGCTAACTTGCCCCTCACCTCTATCTATAGGTTCGAATCACACTTGGTGTGGCCTAGTGGTTACGGTCGCTAACTTGCCCCTCACCTCTATCTATAGGTTCGAATCACACTTGGTGTGGCCTAGTGGTTACGGTCGCTAACTTGCCCCTCACCTCTATCTATAGGTTCGAATCACACTTGGTGTGGCCTAGTGGTTACGGTCGCTAACTTGCCCCTCACCTCTATCAATAGGTTCGAATCACACTAAGTGTGGCCTAGTGGTTACGGTTGCTACCTTGCCCCTCACCTCTATCTATAGGTTCAAATCCCACTAGGTGTGGCCTAATGGTTACGGTTGCTAACTTACCCCTCACCTCTATCTATAGGTTCAAATCCACTAGGTGTGTCTAGTGGTTACGGTCGCTAACTTGCCCCTCACCTCTATCTATAGGTTCGAATCACACTTGGTGTGGCCTAGTGGTTACGGTCGCTAACTTGCCCCTCACCTCTATCTATAAGTTCGAATCACACTTGGTGTGGCCTAGTGGTTACAGTCGCTAACTTGCCCCTCACCTCTATCTATAGGTTCGAATCACACTTGGTGTGGCCTAGTGGTTACAGTCGCTAACTTGACCCTCGCCTCTATCTATAGGTTCATATCACACTTGGTGTGGCCTAGTGGTTACGGTCGCTAATTTGCCCCTCAACTCTATCTATAGGTTCGAATCACACTAGGTGTGGCTTAGTGCTTACGGTCGCTAACTTGCCCCTCACAGCTATCTATAGGTTCGAATCACACTGGGTGTGGCCTAGTGGTTACGGTCGCTACCTTGCCCCTCACCTCTATCAATAGTTTCGAATCACACTTGGTGTCCCCTAGTGGTTGCGGTCGCTAACTTGCCTCTCACCTCTATCTATATGTTCGAATCACAATGGGTGTGTCTAGTGGTTACGGTCGCTAACTTGGCCCTCACTACTATCAATAGGTTCGAATCACACTAAGTGTGGCCTAGTGGTTATGGTTGCTACCCTGCCCCTCACCTCCATATATAGGTTCAAATCCCACTATGGGTGGCCTAGTGGTTACGGTCGCTAACTTGCCCTTCACCTCTATCTACAGGTTCGAATCACACTTGGTGTGGCCTAGTGGTTACGGTTGCCCGACTTACCTCTCACCTCTATCTATAGGTTCGAATCACACTGGTTGTGGCCTAGTGGTTACGGTCGCTAACTTGCCCCTCACCTCTTATCTATAGGTTCGAATCACACTTGATATGGCCTAGTTGTTACGGTCGCTAACTTGCCCCTCACCTCCATCTATAGGTTCAAATCCCACTGCGTGTCCTAGTGGTTACGGTCGCTAACTTGCCCCTC
>CM026392.1:34561313-34582030 GCA_014843695.1 Archivesica marissinica | reverse complement strand
GGCTGTATAAATACCTATATATAACTCGGAATACATGACATGGAAACTATACATATCCTAACAGATGTTGGCTGTATCAATACATATATAAAACTCGGAATACATGACATGGATGATATACATATCCTACCAGATGATGGCTGTATAAATACCTATATATAACTCGGAATACATGACATGGAAACTATACATATCCTACCAGATGTTGGCTGTATAAATACCTATATATAACTCGGAATACATGACATGGAAGATATACATATCCTACCAGATGTTGGCTGTATAAATACCTATATATAACTCGGAAAACATGACATGGAAGATATACATATCCTACCAGATGTTGGCTGTATAAATACCTATATATAACTCGGAATACATGACATGGAAGATATACATATCCTACCAGATGTTGGCTGTATAAATACCTATATATACCTCGGAAAACATGACATGGAAGTTATACATATCCTACCAGATGTTGGCTGTATAAATACCTATATATAACTCGGAATACATGACATGGAAGATATACATATCCTACCAGATGTTGGCTGTATAAATACCTATATATAACTCGGAAAACATGACATGGAAGTTATACATATCCTACCAGATGTTGGCTGTATAAATACCTATATATAACTCGGAATACATGACATGGAAGATATACATATCCTACCAGATGTTGGCTGTATAAATACCTATATATAACTCGGAATACATGACATGGAAGTTATACATATCCTACCAGATGTTGGCTGTATAAATACCTATATATAACTCGGAATACATGACATGGAAGATATACATATCCTACCAGATGTTGGCTGTATAAATACCTATATATAACTCGGAATACATGACATGGAAGATATACATATCCTACCAGATGTTGGCTGTATAAATACCTATATATAACTCGGAATACATGACATGGAAGTTATACATATCCTACCAGATGTTGGCTGTATAAATACCTATATATAACTCGGAATACATGACATGGAAGATATACATATCCTACCAGATGTTGGCTGTATAAATACCTATATATAACTCGGAATACATGACATGGAAGATATACATATCCTACCAGATGATGGCTGTATAAATACCTATATATAACTCGGAATACATGACATGGAAGCTATACATATCCTACCAGATGTTGGCTGTATAAATACCTATATATAACTCGGAATACATGACATGGAAGTATACATATCCTACCAGATGTTGGCTGTATAAATACCTATATATAACTCGGAAAACATGACATGGAAGATATACATATCCTACCAGATGTTGGCTGTATAAATACCTATATATAACTCGGAATACATGACATGGAAGATATACATATCCTACCAGATGTTGGCTGTATAAATACCTATATATACCTCGGAAAACATGACATGGAAGTTATACATATCCTACCAGATGTTGGCTGTATAAATACCTATATATAACTAGGAATACATGACATGGAAGATATACATATGATACTAGATGTTGGCTGTATAAATACCTATATATAACTCGGAAAACATGACATGGAAACTATACATATCCTACCAGATGTTGGCTGTATAAATACCTATATATACCTCGGAATACATGACATGGAAGATATACATATCCTACCAGATGTTGGCTGTATAAATACCTATATAAAACTCGGAATACATGACATGGAAGATATACATATCCTACCAGATAATGGCTGTATAAATACCTCTATATAACTCGGAATACATGACAAGGAAACTATACATATCCTACCAGATGTTGGCTGTATAAATACCTATATACAACTCGGAAAACATGACATGGAAGATATACATATCCTACCAGATGTTGGCTGTATAAATACCTATATAAAACTCGGAATACATGACATGGAAGATATACATATCCTACCAGATAATGGCTGTATAAATACCTATATATAACTCGGAATACATGACAAGGAAACTATACATATCCTACCATATGTTGGCTGTATAAATACCTATATAGAACTCGGAAAACATGACATGGAAGATATACATATCCTTCCAGATGTTGGCTGTATAACTATCTATATATAACTCGGAATACATGACATAGAAGTTAAACATATCCTACCAGATGTTGGCTGTATAAATACCTATATATACCTCGGAATATATGACATGGAAGTTATACATATTCTACCAGATGTTGGCTGTATAAATACCTATCTATACCTCGGAAAACATGACATGGAAGTTATACATATCCTACTAGATGTTGGCTGTATAAATACCTATATATAACTCGGAATACATGACATGGAAGATATACATATCATACTAGATGTTGGCTGTATATATACCTATTTATACCTCGGAATACATGACATGGAAGCTATACATAGCCTACCAGATGTTGGCTGTATAAATACCTATATATATCTCGGAATACATGACATGGAAACTATACATATGCTACCAGAGGTTGGCTGTATAAATACCTATATATAACTCGGAATACATGACATGGAAGATATACATATCCTACCAGATGATGGTTGTATAAATACCTATATATAACTCGGAATACATGACAAGGAAACTATACATATCCTACCAGATGTTGGCTGTATAAATACCTATATATAACTCGGAAAACATGACATGGAAGATATACATATCCTACTAGATGTTGGCTGTATAAATACCTATATATAACTCGGAAAACATGACATGGAAGATATAAATATCCTACCAGATGTTGGCTGTATAAATACCTATTTATAACTCGGAATACATGACATGGAAGATATACATATCCAACTTCATGTTGGCTGTATAAATACCTATATATACCTCGGAAAACATGACATGGAAGTTATACATATCCAACCAGATGTTGGCTGTATAAATACCTATATATAACTCGGAATACATGACATGGAAGATATACATATCCAACCAGATGTTGGTTGTATAAATACCTATTTATACCTCGGAAAACATGACATTGAAGATATACATATCCAACCAGATGTTGGCTGTATAAACACCTATATATAACTCGGAATACATGACATGGAAGATATACATATCCTACCAGATGTTGGCTGTATAAATACCTATCTATAGCTCGGAAACCATGACATGGAAGTTATACATATCCTACCAGATGTTGGCTGTATAAATACCTATATATACCTCGGAATACATGACATTGAAGATATACATATCCAACCAGATGTTGGCTGTATAAATACCTATTTATAACTCGGAATACATGACATGGAAGATATACATATCCAACTTCATGTTGGCTGTATAAATACCTATATATACCTCGGAAAACATGACATGGAAGTTATACATATCCAACCAGATGTTGGCTGTATAAATACCTATATATAACTCGGAATACATGACATGGAAGATATACATATCCAACCAGATGTTGGTTGTATAAATACCTATTTATACCTCGGAAAACATGACATTGAAGATATACATATCCAACCAGATGTTGGCTGTATAAACACCTATATATAACTCGGAATACATGACATGGAAGATATACATATCCTACCAGATGTTGGCTGTATAAATACCTATCTATAGCTCGGAAACCATGACATGGAAGTTATACATATCCTACCAGATGTTGGCTGTATAAATACCTATATATAACTCGGAATACATGACATGGAAACTATACATATCCTACCAGATGTTGGCTGTATAAATACCTATATATAACTCGGAATACATGACATGGAAGATATACATATCCTACCAGATGTTGGCTGTATAAATACCTATCTATAGCTCGGAAACCATGACATGGAAGATATACATATCCTACCAGATATTGGCCGTATAAATACCTATATATACCTCGGAAAACATGACATGGAAACTATACATATCCTACCAGATGTTGGCTGTATAAATACATATATATACCTCGGAATACATGACATGAAACACAATACATATCCTACCAGATGTTGGCTGTATAAATACCTATATAAAACTCGGAATACATGACATGGAAGATATACATATCCTACCAGATAATGGCTGTATAAATACCTATATATAACTCGGAATACATGACAAGGAAACTATACATATCCTACCAGATGTTGGCTGTATAAATACCTATATATAACTCGGAAAACATGACATGGAAGATATACATATCCTACCAGATGTTGGCTGTATAAATACCTATCTATTCCTCGGAAAACATGACATGGAAGTTATACATATCCTACCAGATGTTGGCTGTATAAATACCTATATATAACTCGGAATACATGACATGGAAGATATACATATCATACTAGATGTTGGCTGTATAAATACCTATATATACCTCGGAATACATGACATGGAAGATATACATATCCTACCAGAGGTTGGCTGTATAAATACCTATATATAACTCGGAAAACATGACATGGAAGATATACATATCCTACCAAATATTGGCTGTATAAATACCTATATATAACTCGGAAAACATGACATGGAAGATATACATATCCAACCATATGTTGGCTGTATAAATACCTATTTATAACTCGGAATACATGACATGGAAGTTATACATATCCTACCAGATGTTGGCTGTATAAATACCTATATATAACTCGAAATACATGACATGGAAGATATACATATCCTAACAGAGGTTGGCTGTATAAATACCTATCTATACCTCGGAAAACATTACATGGAAGTTATACATATCCTACCAGATGTTGGCTGTATAAATATCTATATATAACTAGGAATACATGACATGGAAGATATACATATCATACTAGATGTTGGCTGTATAAATACCTATATATACATCGGAAAACATGACATGGAAACTATACATATCCTACCAGATGTTGGCTGTATAAATACCTATATATACCTCGGAATACATGACATGACAACAATACATATCCTACCAGATGTTGGCTGTATAAATACCTATATATTACTCGGAAAACATGACATGGAAGATATACATATCCTACCAGATGTTGGCTGTATAAATACCTATCTATTCCTCGGAAAACATGACATGGAAGTTATACATATCCTACCAGATGTTGGCTGTATAAATACCTATATATAACTCGGAATACATGACATGGAAGATATACATATCATACTAGATGTTGGCTGTATAAATACCTATATATACCTCGGAATACATGACATGGAAGATATACATATCCTACCAGAGGTTGGCTGTATAAATACCTATATATAACTCGGAAAACATGACATGGAAGATATACATATCCTACCAAATATTGGCTGTATAAATACCTATATATAACTCGGAAAACATGACATGGAAGATATACATATCCAACCATATGTTGGCTCTATAAATACCTATTTATAACTCGGAATACATGACATGGAAGTTATACATATCCTACCAGATGTTGGCTGTATAAATACCTATATATAACTCGAAATACATGACATGGAAGATATCCATATCCTAACAGATGTTGGCTGTATAAATACCTATCTATACCTCGGAAAACATTACATGGAAGTTATACATATCCTAACAGATGTTGGCTGTATAAATACCTATCTATACCTCGGAAAACATTACATGGAAGTTATACATATCCTACCAGATGTTGGCTGTATAAATACCTATATATAACTCGGAATACATGACATGGAAGATATACATATCATACTAGATGTTGGCTGTATAAATACCTATATATACATCGGAAAACATGACATGGAAACTATACATATCCTACCAGATGTTGGCTGTATAAATACCTATATAAAACTCGGAATACATGACATGGAAACTATACATATCCTACCAGATGTTGGCTGTATAAATACCTATATAAAACTCTGAATACATGACATGGAAGATATACATATCCTACCAGATGATGGCTGTATAAATACCTATATATAACTCGGAATACATGACAATGAAACTATACATATCCTACCAGATGTTGGCTGTATAAATACCTATATATAACTCGGAAAACATGACATGGAAGATATACATATCCTACCAGATGTTGGCTGTATAAATACCTATATATAACTCGGAAAACATAACATGGAAGATATACATATCCTACCAGATGTTGGCTGTATAAATACCTATTTATAACTCGGAACACATGACATGGAAGATATACATATCCTACCAGATGTTGGCTGTATAAATACCTATATATACCTCGGAAAACATGACATGGAAGCTATACATATCCTACCAGATGTTGGCTGTATAAATACCTATATATAACTCGGAATACATGACATGGAAGATATACATATCCTACTAGACTTAGGACAATATTCTTAGAGTCGATGTTCTAAGTGGCCTATGTGTACTGATACATAGTTAGGACAATATTACAGTCAACATAGAAGCCTCACGTTTGCTTTGTGCATGCTGGGTAAACTAAATGTTATAACTAGTCCAATTGTAACAGACGACAAACAGCCTCCGTGGTCGAGTGGTTATGGTCGCTGACTTGTATGCATACCACTATTGACTATATATATATATATATATATATCTAGGCTACTGTTTATTCGGGAGTACATATCTAGGCTACTGTTTATTCGGGAGTACATATCTAGGCTACTGTTTATACGGGAGTACATATCTAGGCTACTGTTTATTCGGGAGTACATATCTAGGCTACTGTTTATACGGGAGTACATATCTAGGCTACAGTTTATACGAGAGTACATATCTAGTCTACTGTTTATACGGGAGTACATATCTAGGCTACTGTTTATACGGGAGTACATATCTAGGCTACTGTTTATTCGGGAGTACATATCTAGGCTACTGTTTATACGGGAGTACATATCTAGGCTACTGTTTATTCGGGAGTACATATCTAGGCTACTGTTTATTCGGGAGTACATATCTAGGCTACAGTTTATTCGGGAGTACATATCTAGGCTACTGTTTATTCGGGAGTACATATCTAGGCTACTGTTTATACGGGAGTACATATCTAGGCTACTGTTTATTCGGGAGTACATATCTAGGCTACTGTTTATACGGGAGTACATATCTAGGCTACAGTTTATACGGGAGTACATATCTAGGCTACTGTTTATACGGGATAAATAATCGCACGCACGCACACACACATAATTGTTCTGACATTGGAATGTTGTCAATTCCCAGGATATGTATTGATTTGGATTGTCTCAGGTTACCATAAAATACACGGAATCAATACAAACCTGTTTGACGATGTCTTAACACCGCACAATCAGCTGATGCTTACAATTATCAATTATGTAAATATAGGAACAAAATAATGTATATAGTTTTAGAAATCTGTTTCGGCTTCCACAACTTCCTTTGTACTTACTAATTGGTGATACGGACACACTAGCGTTGTTGTGTGTTTCAATTCAAGACACGCCCGATGTATTGAACCCGCACAGCAACGGCAACCTGACCACTATATCACTGCGGCCCCTGACCACTATATCACTGCGTCCCCTGACCACTATATCACTGCGGCCCCTGACCACTATATCACTGCGGCACCTGGTCACTCTATCACTGCGGCACCTGACCACTCTATCACTGCGGCACCTGACTACTCTATCACTGCGGCACCTGACCATTCTATTACTGCGGCACCTGACCACTGTATCACTGCGGCACCTGACCACTCTATCACTGCGGCACCTGACCACTCTATCACTGCGGCACCTGACCACACTATGACTGCGGTAACTGACCACTATATCACTGACATTACACACAAACATATTACAATATACCTGACATTACATACCGACATATTACAATATACCTGACATTGCATACAAACATACTACTATATACCTGACATTACACACAAACATATTACAATATACCTGACATTACAAACAACATACTACACTATACATGACATTACATACCGAAATATTACAATATACCTGACATTACACCCACACATATTACAATATACCTGACATTACATACAAACATATTACAACATACCTGACATTACACACACATACTACAATATACCTGACATTACATACAATCATATTACAATATACCTGACATTACACCCAAACATATTACAATATACCTGACATTACACACACACATACAACAATATACCTGACATTACATACCGACATATTACAATATACCTGACATTACACACACACATACTGCAATATACCTGACATTACACACAAACATATTACAATATACCTGACATTACACACACACATACTACAATATACCTGACATTACATACCGACATATTACAATATACCTGACATTACACACACACATACTGCAATATACCTGACATTACACACAAACATATTACAACATACCTGACATTACACACACACATACTACAATATACCTGACATTACATACAATCATATTACAATATACCTGACATTACACCCAAACATATTACAATATACCTGACATTACACACACACATACTACAATATACCTGACATTACATACCGACATATTACAATATACCTGACATTACACCCAAACATATTACAATATACCTGACATTACACCCAAACATATTACAATATACCTGACATTACACCCAAACATATTACAATATACCTGACATTACACACACACATACTACAATATACCTGACATTACATACACACATACTGCAATATACCTGACATTACACACACACATACTACAATATACCTGACATTACACACACACATACTGCAATATACCTGACATTACACACACACATATACTACAATATACCTGACATTACATACCGACATATTACAATATACCTGACATTACACACACACATACTGCAATATACCTGACATTACATACAATCATATTACAATATACCTGACATTAAACACACATACTACAATATACCTGACATTACATACCGACATATTACAATATACCTGACATTACACACACACATACTGCAATATACCTGACATTACACACAAACATATTACAATATACCTGACATTACACACACACATACTACAATATACCTGACATTACATACCGACATATTACAATATACCTGACATTACACACACACACATACTGCAATATACCTGACATTACACACAAACATATTACAACATACCTGACATTACACACACATACTACAATATACCTGACATTACATACACTCATATTACAATATACCTGACATTACACCCAAACATATTACAATATACCTGACATTACACACACACATACTACAATATACCTGACATTACATACCGACATATTACAATATACCTGACATTACACCCAAACATATTACAATATACCTGACATTACACCCAAACATATTACAATATACCTGACATTACACCCAAACATATTACAATATACCTGACATTACACACACACATACTACAATATACCTGACATTACACACAAACATACTACAATATACCTGACATTACATACACACATACTGCAATATACCTGACATTACACACACATATACTGCAATATAACTGACATTACACACACACATACTACAATATACCTGACATTACACACACACATACTGCAATATACCTGACATTACACACACACATACTACAATAAACCTGACATTACACACACACATACTGCAATATACCTGACATTACACACACACATACTACAATATACCTGACATTACATACACACATACTACAATATACCTGACATTACACACACATACTACAATATACCTGACATTACACACAACATACTGCAATATACCTGACATTACACACACACATACTACAATATACCTGACATTACACACACATACTACAATATACCTGACATTACACACACACATACTGCAATATACCTGACATTACATACACACATACTGCAATATACCTGACATTACACACAAACATATTACAATATACCTGACATTACACACAAACATATTACAATATACCTGACATTACACACAAACATATTACAATATACCTCCTGACATTACACACAAACATATTACAATATACCTGATATTACACAAAAACATATTACAATATACCTGACATTACACACACACATACTACAATATACCTCCTGACATTACACACAAACATATTACAATACACCTGACATTACACACAAACATATTACAATATACCTGACATTACACACACACATATTACAATATACCTGACATTACACACAAACATACTACAATATACCTCCTGACATTACACACAAACATATTACAATATACCTGACATTACACACAAACATATTACAATATACCTGACATTACACACAAACATATTACAATATACCTGACATTACACACAAACATATTACAATATACCTGACATTACACACACATACCACAATATACCTGACATTACACACAAACATATTACAATATACCTGACATTACACACAAACATATTACAATATACCTGACATTACACACACACATACTACAATATACCTCCTGACATTACACACACACATACTACAATATACCTGACATTACACACACACATATACTGCAATATACCTGACATTACACACACATACTACAATATACCTGACATTACACACACTGCAATATACCTGACCTTACACACACATACTACAATATACCTGACATTACACACACACATACTGCAATATACCTGACATTACACACACACATACTACAATATACCTGACATTACATACCGACATACTACAATATACCTGACATTACACACACACATACTACAATACGCCTCCTGACATTACACACAAACATACTACAATATACCTGACATTGTGGTGGTAGAGCGTTCGATTCTCCATGTTGCTTTGTTGTTAATTTCCGCCAATCGATCACTTACAAAACATTAGAAAAGTGTAAGTGCTTAAATTCTGGAAAATACATCATATCAACCTAGTAGACAGTTATTATTCATATCTTAATAATAATTATAGGGAAATATCACTCCTTGTCGGCACTATCATACTCTCATATATACCCTATCAACAAACCAAATAACAAGTTTACTATGCTGAAACATTGTTAAGTCAGCTTAAAATCAAGCAGTGTTGTCAGTCACTATTGACATCGATGTTGTTTTATCATTTTCACCCCGTCGACTGCCTCAACTGAGTAATTTCAAGAATGAGAGATTTTGGCAGATTTGGGCTCCATAAATGATCAGATTTTCGTGTTTCGCTGTTAGTCGTCTCTTACCGTGTTATAAGAAATAAGCCCGATTTTGCGTTTAAAACAATAAGCTCCATAATCAACCAGTGTGTCATGATTACTCTGTACTACCCATAGACTGTGGCTGGAGCGAGGATCCGTCTACGTTGTCAATGAGCGACATCGCTGGCTTTTCTGTTACCTCCCTTGGCAGATAAAGTCCGATTAATCCAGAAATATATATGGTTAGGTGACTATTAGCTTATAGGACCACTATTTTGAGGGCAACCTTACCCGGTCAGCTAACAAATCGAGTTATATACCAAAATGTAAATGTCTGAAGTTTGTCACACATGCGGCATACATTGTGGCGTTCGGAGAACTGGAACGATAAAATTGTAGGCCTAGGCCTATATGTGCAGTATCCTCGCGCATTAGTAAAGTAATTACTTAAATGATTAAAGTAAGTATAGTTGCTGTTTTATTGATTCATTTAACCCGAACTTATAAGCGTGTCAGGTGTACCCAGAGTAGAACCTAGGGGTTGGTAACCACCTCTTCAGTCTCAATACGCGTGTATGCGTACGTAGGCTACTTGTAACCCGGATAAGGCTTGTGGTCAGCATCCGGTCTTGTTGAGAGAACACTAGGCCCTACATATTGGTGAGCGTTGGTGTATCTCGCGGAGGTCTTGTTGGAGCGTACTCAGACTGAACACTATATATCCACATACCTACACACTCAACGTCCTTTTGAGAACGGCTACACTGTTAACGCCAGGTGCGTAGCTTGGCTGGAATCGATATGTAGGCCAACTTAAAACTTAAGACGGGATGGGGGTCCGGGATTCGTCTCCAGGAAAACTATTTATAGCGTATATAATTTAATCCTTGCCTCCCGATTTTTGTTGCAGATTTGGCATTTTTTAGATTTTTCGGGGGGAAGTGTAGGCCACGGCCTATAGGAAGCTACGCAAATGAACGCCACCAGTGTAGATCTATGGTTTTGAACCCGAAACCGTTTGTCCAATCCCCAAGCCTCTGAACATTAGGATCCTGGAGACACTTGCAAATGAAGAGGATACTAGGAGTCAGGCTGCAATGGATGAGGCGACGAAGCTCAATTCGCTATGCAAAACTCGATGGGCTACAAGGGCAGATACGTTGCACATGTTTCTCCCACCCGACTGCTGTAGATGCGCTGCACGATCTTAGTTTGACTTACGTCAATACCAAGGCCTACAATTCATGCTTGCAAATGTACACACACATGACGTAGGCCCCTACGATAAATATTTCAGACGACGTTTTTTTCAGTTTTCTGGACTGACTGTAACCTGAAAGCGGGATTTTGCGGGGTATTCGATAATTTTTGCGGACCGGCAAAGTTATTCCCATGTCCTGTTGTTATAAGAACGGGTCATTCATTGGATAATCGATTCCAGTTTCTCCAATCGTATGCCTGGTTACATGTAACACTAACACAACCTATTTTTTGTCAGAACGCAGACGAAACAATTAGCAAGAATACAACCATATTGTGACAAGGGTATGCACATCATTTTCGCTGATATTTTATCATGTTCGGTGCTGCTTATAATGTAGAAAGCGAAAGTAGGTAATTTATGCCGAATGTTAGGGACTCCAGGTAACTATTGGTGGTGACAGGCATGAGCCACAGGCACAAGACACATTTTTTTGCCCTATGGTCATATAGTAAGTAATGTTTACAGTAAACATTACTTAATATATGACCATAGGCCAAACAAAAATGTTGTGTCTTGTACCTGTGGCATGAGCCGGCGACACGTCCTGAGGTGTTGGCAACTTCTTTTAAAAACGGTCTGTTTTAGGGCCACCCTTCTCACTGTCATCCTGCAGTAGCTTATAAACGTATCTGGCAGACTAGCCTGGGTGCTAGTCCAAATATTGTGACATTTTACTATCCAGGCATTTTTCGAGTGGCTTTGTCATTTAGAGTGGTGGAACTTTAGTCCAAATATCCAAGTATTCCTAAACTCGGTGTATTTGTCCATTTACATCCGTATTTAAAATATTTATATAGATCTGGGATGATAATGTCGCTGACAGAGCTGAAGCATTGTTCAATAGCATTCCGTTGCGTGTATCGGTAGCCTGATACAACTGTCACATGACTGGTCCAGCAGTCTCGAGTTCCCCATATAAACGGGTGCCAACCCGACACCGATGCGATACCATAGCTGAATTGAGCAGCAAGGTCACGTGATGAAGCTAAAACTGTCAACAAGAGGTTTATTTTAAGTTGTTTTCACGACTTATGAAAATACAATGTAATAATATATGACAAGTGCAATTAACATTTTATACTGGTCCTCATATGTGGGATTTATGCCGAGCATTTGAGTTTATGGATGAGCTTGTGGTGATCTACTTTGTCGAATGCTTTATTGAAATTCATTATGTTGACATCCATCTGATGACCGAGCTCGAGATTGTCAGCTATCTCTTGTGTGAAACCAATGAGTTGGGTGTCACAGCTGTGTTTTGGCTTGAACCCATGCTGCTATGGGCTATGAATATGGTGAGAATCTAAGTATGATATTATGTTGGAAATCAGGATGTGTTCTAAGAGTGGATGCTCTGCATGCTAGAGAAATGGGGTGGTAGTTGCTATGTTTGGACTGTTGACCCATTTTGTATATGATAGATATAACTGCATGTCTCCAATCATCGGAGACAATGCGTGTGTCAAGTGATCGTTGAAAGATGTATGTTAGCATAGGGGGCACTTTCGCTGTGCAGTTGTTTAAGTAACCTAGATGAGATTTCATCAGGACCTGAGGCCTTATTTGGGTTTAGACCTGGCAGGAGCTTATCAACTCCTTATACTGTGATAGTGATTGGTGACATGGGTGGGTGAGTGAGCATTGGGGCTGCACTTTTGGACAATTGTTTGAGACTGAGGAGGATGTTAGGACGAGAAAAAACAGATTCAGGATATTGGCTTTTAACATTCGGTCAGAATGGATTTGACCATTACTACTGAGTGGGGCTATTCCAGAGTTTTTAGTTTTGTTGTGCTTGATTGAAGGAGTAGAACTTTTTCTTTTGACCTGCATTACTGATGTGACTATATTACTAGATACAGTTTGATAAAGTAATAAGACAAACTCATCAGCATGGTTGTGGGAACAGAAATTTTGATTTCCTCCTTTGTGGAGAGATTTTCACATAATCAGGACACTAAGTCACTTAAAGTACAAATAATTCCGTCAAATGACTTTATTATCCCAGGATATGATTGTGTTGCTTGATCAGACCGGGCTAGTGATTTGGATTATGATTTCAAAAGGGAAAGGAGGACCGATGATTGTTTAGAGAGTTTTAAGGACGTGTTGAGCCAATTGCTTGTCTAGTTCACTTGACGATATAATGTATCTGCAGTGTAGGCAACAATGTGTGTGGTATGGAATGAGGCCTATTAATTGTGGTCCAAATTATCAAGTCTAAATGTGTAGACAAGTTTAAGGAATACGGTTTAGGTTAGGATTTAATAAATGTAAGCAATTTCGCGTTAAAAAGCAGATGCCACACCTACCTGCATAAATAATTTATATTCAATTTCTAATTGAAATATTCATTAATACACCGATGCTCAAAAGAAAGTCTCCACCTGAGAAATACACCATGAAAGTTTTCTGAGTGGATCAATTTATTCATTCTTTTATTATTTATTATCTCCCATATCTCATCCACAAGATGTGCAAAAATGAAAAACATCTATTAATAAAAAGTACATATTTAAGATGTTTTAGGGTGGTACCCCTCAATTCCAAAATTCACAAAATAGAATTTTGAGATTTCATATTACTTATTTTACGCATAGAATCCCCCGAATTCAATTTTAGTGATAACTACTATTTTTTTCCAATACACTACTCACTTGTCACTTAATTAAAAGTAAATTTGTTTAAAACCATTGATCCGTGACTTATTCTGCACAGGTGAGACGTTTTGCACGTGCACTGTATGCCTACAGGTGAGTTGCCAACAATATAAATTTAATAAATTCTTTACTTCTTACGGAAATGTAACTAAAAGATCAACAATTGTTTCATTTTGTATAAATAATGACAACACAATATGCCTCGACTTCCGGATAATATTCGGACCAGCGCTATCGCCCGATCTTGCACCAATAGAACATGTATGGGCATATCTTAAGGATAGGATGTACAAGTGAGTACCACCACCAGCAAACATCCAGGACCTGCGTGTTGCATTAAATCAAGAGTGGAGGAACATTCCACAGACTAGGATTAGCAACATAGATACCTCTATGAGAAGAAGATGTGTTGCTTGTGTGGCAGCTCTCGGCGGACATACCAAATACTGACATACTGGCTTTTATGAATTTTGATTTGGAGGGTGACGTTTTTAATGGGACAAAATGAACAGTTTTTGTTAACCGATTTTTGTTAAATTTTACTTGTTTATGTACCAGATAATGAATTTAAGTATTCACATAAAAATAATGGAATTGTTATGTAGAATAAAACATTTATGACCTATTTTCTGAGTGGAGACTTTCTTTTGAGCATCGGTGTAGATATCGCCACTTACTGGGTGTGTTATAGCCGCTACCATTAATTGTTGGCGTAGTTTGTGATTTATATTTCGAAACGTAATTATTTCTATTTTCAGGTAATAGCAGATGGTCATCTGGATACAGAAACATTGGGAGAACTGACATTTCAATGTGAAGAAGGTTAGTGCTGATACGACTTGCATGTACAATAGCATGACCGAATAATACTTTGGGATGGACAGACTTCATGAAATTCTAAATAAGAATTAAATATTTGTTCTTGGACTAGTCGAGACATTGTCTTTGACAGTGGCCTTGTACAATATGTGGTGAATTCATGGTTGTATGAGGATTGTAATTAATTAAATTTGGGTATCTTTACGCCATAGTGGTTAAGGCGTCCGCCTACGGAGCGAGAGGTCGAAGGTTCGAATCTCGTCAGGGGTTCGTTCTGATATGGCCGGTTGCTTAGCCGCCAGCTAGTTAAATAATGGTTACCGATTGCCTACCAGCCTGATGTCTGGCACACAAACATAGGATTCGGGAAGTACTGATGTTCATAAAAAAGAGGTGTCTCATAAGTCAGAAATGGCTGGCCCTTTAAATAGGGGTGACACGATAATAAACAAACACTTTACTTTTTACTTTTATAGTAGTGTAGTAGAATACTAATATTACGTTTCTTTTATTTATATGCCGTGATTATTTTAATACTCGATAAGATGACAACACTCGATCAAGAAATACACAATTTTATTACGTACTAGCATGCTATCTATGATATCTACTAACATATATATGTGGATAGAATAGGCCGCTCAAGACAATACCGGATACCCGTGAATGTCTGTAAATCCTGTCGACCGAAAGGAAAACGGATGTTATATGCTATTTGATTATAAGATCTCACTATATGCTATTTGATTATAAGATCTCACTATATACTATTTGATTATAAGATCTCACTATATACTATTTGATTATAAGATCTCACTTATTAATCTATTACTTTTCGAGATGTACCACGTTATTTACGGTGCGAGCCACAAGCCGTGGCTGTGCGTAACATACCGATCCAACTGTACATCGATCAACAATCAGATCCCGATCCCATCCACACCGGATACCACGTGAGTGAATGAGACCGCAATCCGAAGCCGATCGAATATACAGCATGGAAAGCATCACACCGATGCAACAACACCGAACCACCAACCGTGGCCGTATCATACCAACTTACTTTGCCACACGCCGTGGCAGTGAGTACATAACCAACTTACTTTGCCACATGCCGTGGTAGTGAGTACACAACCAACTTACTTTGCCACACGCCGTGGCAGTGAGTACACAACCAACTTATTCTGCCACAAGCCGTGGCAGTGCGTGAATCAACTTCGGTCCAAAAGTATCACGCAACTATACTACAGCGTATAGCAATATAAGCAAAGCAAACACAACGCAGGAATTGCCATTAGAGGAGGGCAAAACCTATTACTACCCAGCGGACACATTCACTGATCAACCGTATGATACCTTTCCGTAGTACATCGTAAAATATCAACCAATTTAGATTCCCTATCAGAGGTCCCTCATTCCCAAGTTGGATTGATTCCCAGAAACGAGAAGAGGAGCCCTGATCGGTTAAACACATTTAAACTACATTAATTATTTAATGTTATAAGAAGAAACCTATGAAGGATCCGTTTGCCTCTGTCGACTGAATTTTTTCCGGCCACAATAAATTTCTAAATTTATACCCCAAAAATTCCTAAAAGAACGATCTTAATTATTTAACATGATATCTCTAATATAGTGGAGATAGAACTCGATCCAGATCCCAGCCCCACATCATTAAGATGAATTCCGTCATGACGGAAGAAACCAGTTTTTTGTTTGTTTTTGTTTGTTTGTTATTTGTTGTTTTGTTTTTTAAAAAAATGAAAAAACCCAATATATTCCGTGGTCTATACACGCATGACGCTACATTCCGTGGTCACACACGTGACGCTACATGCCGTTGTCACAGCTACATGCCGTTGTCACAGCTACATGCCGTTGTCACAGCTACATGCCGTTGTCACAGCTACATGCCGTTGTCACAGCTACATGCCGTTGTCACAGCTACATGCCGTTGTCACACACGTGACGCTACATGCCGTTGTCGCACACGTGACGCTACATGCAGTTGTCGCACACGTGACGCTACGTGCCGTTGTCACACACGTGACGCTACGTGCCGTTGTCACACACGTGACGCTACATGCCGTTGTCACATACGTGACGCTACATGCCGTTGTCACACACGTGATGCTACATGCCGTTGTCACACACGTGACGCTACATGCCGTTCTCTATATACACACACGTGACGTTACATGCTGTTCTGTATATACACACACTTGACGTTACATGCCGTTCTCTATATACACACACGTGACGTTTCATGCCGTTCTCTATATACACACACGTGACGTTACATGCCGTTCTCTATATACATACGTGACGTTACATGCCGTTCTCTATTTGCACACACACGTGACACTACACTCAGTTCTCTATATACACACACACACGTGACACTACACTCAGTTCTCTATATCACACACACGTGACACTACACTCAGTTCTCTATATACACACACACGTGACACTACTCAGTTCTCTATACACACACATACGTGACACTACACTCAGTTCTCTATATACACACATGACACTACACTCAGTTCTCTATATACACACACAGACACTACACTCAGTTCTCTATACACACAAGACACTACACTCGGTTATCTATACACACATGACACTACACTCAGTTCTCTATACACACATGACACTACACTCAGTTCTCTATACACACATGACACTACACTCAGTTCTCTGTACACACAAGACACTACACTCGGTTATCCGTACACACAAGACACTACATTCAGTTATCCGTACACACATGACACTACACTCAGTTATCTATACACACATGACACTACACTCAGTTATCTATACACACATGACACTACACTCAGTTATCTATACACACATGACACTACACTCAGTTATCTATATACACACATGACACTACACTCAGTTATCTATACACACATGACACTACACTCAGTTATCTGTACGCACATGACACTACACTCAGTTATCTGTACACACATGACACTACACTCAGTTATCTGTACGCACATGACACTACATTCAGTTATCTATACGCACATGACACTACATTCAGTTATCCGTACGCACATGACACTACACTCAGTTATCTGTACGCACATGACACTACATTCAGTTATCTGTACGCACATGACACTACACTCAGTTATCTGTACGCACATGACACTACACTCAGTTATCTGTACGCACATGACACTACACTCAGTTATCTGTACGCACATGACACTACACTCAGTTATCTGTACGCACATGACACTACACTCAGTTATCTGTACGCACATGACACTACACTCAGTTATCTGTACGCACATGACACTACACTCAGTTATATGTACACACATGACACTACATTCAGTTATCTGTACACACATGACACTACATTCAGTTTTTACACACATGACACTACATTCAGTTATATGTACACACATGACACTACACTCAGTTATCTGTACACACATGACACTACACTCAGTTATCTGTACACACATGACACTACATTCAGTTATATGTACACACATGACATACATTCAGTTATCTGTACCACATGACGATACATTCAGTTATCTGTACACACATGACGATACATTCAGTTATCTGTACACACATGACGATACATTCAGTTATCTGTACACACATGACGATACATTCAGTTATCTGTACACACATGACGATACATTCAGTTATATGTACACACATGACGATACATTCAGTTATCTGTACGCACATGACGATACATTCAGTTATCTGTACGCACATGACGATACATTCAGTTATCTGTACACACATGACGATACATTCAGTTATCTGTACACACATGACACTACATTCAGTTATATGTACACACATGACGATACATTCAGACACACATGACACTACATTCAGTTATTGTACACACATGACGATACATTCAGACACACATGACACTACATTCAGTTATCTGTACACACATTACACTACATTCAGTTATCTGTACACACATGACGATACATTCAGTTATCTGTACACACATGACGATACATTCAGTTATATGTACACACATGACGATACATTCAGTTATATGTACACACATGACGATACATTCAGTTATCTGTACACACATGACGATACATTCAGTTATCTGTACACACATGACGATACATTCAGTTATATGTACACACATGACTATACATTCAGTTCTCTGTACACACATGACGATACATTTAGTTCTCTGTACACACATGACGATACATTCAGTTCTCTGTACACACATGACGATACATTCAGTTCTCTGTACACACATGACGATACATTTAGTTCTCTGTACACACATGACTATACATTCAGTTCTCTGTACACACATGACGATACATTCAGTTATCTGTACACACATGACGATACATTCAGTTATCTGTACACACATGACGATACATTCAGTTCTCTGTACACACATGACGATACATTCAGTTCTCTGTACACACATGACGATACATTCAGTTTCTGTACACACATGACTATACATTCAGTTTTGTTGGTTTGTTTTGTTGGTTTGTTTTGTACACACATGACGATACATTTAGTTATCTGTACACACATGACGATACATTCAGTTCTCTGTACACACATGACGATACATTCAGTTATCTGTACACACATGACGATACATTCAGTTCTCTGTACACACATGGCGATACATTCAGTTCTCTGTACACACGTGACGATACATTCAGTTCTCTGTACACACATGACGATACATTCAGTTCTCTGTACACACATGACGATA
>CM026392.1:34539561-34560313 GCA_014843695.1 Archivesica marissinica | reverse complement strand
ATAATCACCCCATATGTGTAGATTATATGAATGGGAGGGTGTCACTATCCATATCATAAGATAATCACCACCATATGTGTAGATTATATGAGTGGGAGGGTGTCACTATCCATATCATAGGATAATCACCACCCTATGTGTAGATTATATGAGTGGGAGGGTGTCACTATCCATATCATAGGATAATCACCACCCTATGTGTAGATTATATGAGTGGGAGGGTGTCACTATCCATATCATAGGATAATCACCAACATATATGTAGATTATATGAGTGGGAGGGGCTCACTATCCATATCATAGGATAATCACCCCCCTATGTTTAGATTATATGAGTGGGAGGGTGTCACTATCCATATCATAGTATAATCACCACCCTATGTGTAGATTATATGAGTGGGAGGGTGTCACTATCCATATCATAGGATAATCACCAACATATATGTAGATTATATGAGTGGGAGGGGCTCACTATCCATATCATAGGATAATCACCCCCCTATGTTTAGATTATATGAGTGGGAGGGTGTCACTATCATATAGTTAATATACAGGGGGGTCATTATTCTACAGCATGGAAAAGTGACCCCCTCACTCATATAGTTAATATACAGGGTAATTATTCTACGGCATGGAAAAGTGACCCCCTTTACTAATTTTAGTTAATATACAGGGGGTCATTATTATATGGCATGGAAAAGTGACCCACCTCACTCATATAGTTAATATACAGGGGTCATTATTCTATGGCATGGAAAGGTGACCCCCCTTCACTCATATAGTTAATATACAGGGGTCATTATTCTATGGCATGGAAAAGTGACCCCCTTCACTAATGTTAGTTAATATACGGGGGTCATTATTCTATGGCATGGAAAAGTGACCCCCTCACTCATATAGTTAATATACAGGGGGTCATTATTCTATGGCATGGAAAAGTGACCCCCCCACTCATATAGTTAATATACAGGGGGGTCATTATTCTATGGCATTGAAAAGTGACCCCCTCACTCATATAGTTAATATACAGGGGGGTCATTATTCTATGGCATGGAAAAGTGACCCCCTTCACTCATATAGTTAATATACAGGGGGTCATTATTCTATGGCATGGAAAAGTGACCCCCTTCACTCATATAGTTAATATACAGGGGGGTCATTATTCTATGGCATGGAAAAGTGACCCCCCTTCACTCATATAGTTAATATACAGGAGGGTCATTATTCTATATGGCATGGAAAAGTGACCCCTTCACTCATATAGTTAATATACAGGGGGGTCATTATTCTACGGCATGGAAAAGTGACCCCCTTCACTCATATAGTTAATATACAGGGGGGTCATTATTCTATGGCATGGAAAAGTGACCCCCTTCACTCATATAGTTAATATACAGGGGGGTCATTATTCTATGGCATGGAAAAGTGACCCCTTCACTCATATAGTTAATATACAGGGGGGTCATTATTCTATGGCATGGAAAAGTGACCCCCCTTCACTCATATAGTTAATATACAGGGGGTCATTATTCTACGGCATGGAAAAGTGACCCCCCTTCACTCATATAGTTAATATACAGGGGGTCATTATTCTACGGCATGGAAAAGTGACCCCCTCACTCATATAGTTAATATACAGGGGGTCATTATTCTATGGCATGGAAAAGTGACCCCCTTCACTCATATAGTTAATATACTGGGGGGTCATTATTCTATGGCATGGAAAAGTGACCCCCTTCACTCATATAGTTAATATACAGGGGTCATTATTCTACGGCATGGAAAAGTGACCCCCCTCACTCATATAGTTAATATAGAGGGGTCATTATTCTATGGCATGGAAAAGTGACCCTCCTTTACTAATGTTAGTTAATATACGGGGGGTCATTATTATATGGCATGGAAAAGTGACCCACCTCACTCATATAGTTAATATACAGGGGGGTCATTATTCTATGCATGGAAAAGTGACCCCCTTCACTCATATAGTTAATATACAGGGTCATTATTCTATGGCATGCAAAGGTGACCCTCCTTTACTAATGTTAGTTAATATACAGGGGGTCATTATTCTACAGCATGGAAAAGTGACCCCCTCACTCATATAGTTAATATACAGGGGGGTCATTATTCTACGGCATGGAAAAGTGACCCCTTCACTCATATAGTTAATATACAGGGGGTCATTATGCTATGGCATGGAAAAGTGACTCCCCCTCACTCATATAGTTAATATACTGGGAGGTCATTATTCTATGGCATGGAAAAGTGACCCCCTTCACTCATATAGTTAATATACAGGGGTCATTATTCTACGGCATGGAAAAGTGACCCCCCTTCACTCATATTGTTAATATAGAGGGGTCATTATTCTATGGCATGGAAAAGTGACCCTCCTTTACTAATGTTAGTTAATATACAGGGGGGTCATTATTATATGGCATGGAAAAGTGACCCACCTCACTCATATAGTTAATATACAGGGGGGTCATTATTCTATGGCATGGAAAAGTGACCCCCTTCACTCATATAGTTAATATACAGGGGTCATTATTCTATGGCATGCAAAGGTGACCCTCCTTTACTAATGTTAGTTAATATACAGGGGGTCATTATTCTATGGCATGGAAAAGTGACCCCCTCACTCATATAGTAAATATACTGGGGGGTGGTCATTATTCTATGGCATGGAAAAGTGACCCACCTCACTCATATAGTTAATATACAGGGGGGTCATTATTCTATGGCATGGAAAAGTGACCCCCTTCACTCATATAGTTAATATGCAGGGGGGTCATTATTCCATGGCATGGAAACGTGACCCCCCCCCCTTCACTCATATAGTTAATATACAGGGGGGTCATTATTCTATGGCATGGAAAAGTGACCCCCCTTTACTAATGTTAGTTAATATACAGGGGGGTCATTATGCTATGGCATGGAAAAGTGACCCCCCGTCACTCATATAGTTTACATACATACATGTGGTCATTATTCTATGGCATGGAAAAATGACCACTCTGTCCTTGCTCATACAATAATAAAATATTATGTATTATGAATGATATAAAATATGTAACACAGGAAGTGTCACAGTTGATTGCAGTGCTCCAACAATAAGGTTGTATTACTTTAATATGGGGATTTTCACACCTGTGGAAAAATTAGTTAGCCACACCAGTCAGAATTATAATGGTTAACAGCATATTATATATTTTCTGGAAAGTTTAAGAGAACATGCATGAGTATGATAAGAATGGTTAGTACTGTGCTATTTTATGGTATTTATTTTGAGCTGCATGGTTTCAAATACCAATTAAGTTGAGTGTATGTCTTTTTTCATACATAAATTCAATATAATTTTATTGATAATTGTTAATTTTATAGCTTTAAGCAATTATTAATAAAATATATTGATAACATTGTTTTTGTAGGCTTTGGGGATGGGGGGTCATTATTCTATAAGGGGGGTCATTATTCTATAATAGAATATGGACCCGCCGGTCACTTTTTCCTATAGAATAATGACCCGCTGGTCATTATTTTGGCGGGTCAATATTCTATATGACACCGGAACAGCAAATGATACAAAATAAGCAGTCGTACATAACGAAGTCGGTCCCTCCCAAACCAATGCGTAGCAATTAGCTGCAATGTTGCACGTCACGTACATGTGTTTACAAAGTATGGTGTACACAACGATAGTCGGTACTTTTAGCGAAGTTAAAATTGTACATACTACACTATACCCGACATTACATACAAACATACAACAATATACCTGACATTACACAAACATACTCTAATACACATCCTATTACACACACACATACTACAATATACCTGACATTACACACACAAACATGCTACAATATATCTGACATTACATACAAACATACTCTAATACACATGACATTACACACACACATACTACACTATACCTGACATTACATACAAACATACTACAATATACCTGACATTACACACACATACTCTAATACACATCAAATTACACACACACATACTACACTATACCTGACATTACACACACACACACACATACTACACTATACTTGACATTACACACACAGACATACTACACTATACCTGACATTACATACAACATACTACAATATACCTGACATTACACACAACTTACTACAATACACATGACATTACACACACACATACTACACTATACCTGACATTACACACACATACTACAATATACCTGACATTACACACAACATACTACAATATACCTGACATTACTACAACATACTACATATACCTGACATTACACACAACACTACTACAATATACCTGACATTACACACCAACATACTACTACCTATACCTACATTACACACACACATACTACAATATACCTGACATTACCACAAACATACTACAATATACCTGACATTACACACAACCTACAATATACCTGACATTACACACAAACATACTACAATATACCTGACATTACACACACACATACTACATATACCTGACATTACACAAACATCCTACTATACCTACATACACACAAACATACTACAATATACCTGACATTACACACACACAACTACAATATACCTGACATTACACACACACATACTACAATATACCTGACATTACACACACACATACTACAATATACCTGACATTACACACACACATACTACAATATACCTGACATTACACACACACATACTACAATATACCTGACATTACACACAAACATACTACAATATACCTGACATTACACACACATACTACAATATACCTGACATTACACACACACATACTACAATATACCTGACATTACATACAAACATACTACAATATACCTGACATTACACACACACATACTACAATATACCTGACATTACATACAAACATACTACAATATACCTGACATTACACACACATATACTACAATATACCTGACATTACCACACATAACTACAATATACCTGACAATTCACACCACACATATACTACAATATACCTGACATTACCACACACATCTACAATATCCTGACATTACACACAACAACTACAATAACCTGACATTACACACACACATACTACAATACACCTGACATTACCACACCATCATACTACAAATAACCTGACATTACACACACATATACTACAATATACCTGACATTACACACACATACATACAATATACCTGACATTACACCACTATCTACAATATACCTGACATTACACACACAATACTACAATATACCTGACATTACACACACACATACTAACAATATACTACATTACACACAAACTACTACAATATACCTGACATTACAGCAACATACTACAATATACCTGACATTACCACAACATACTACAATATACCTGACATTACACACACACATACTACAATATACCTGACATTACACACACACATACTACAATATACCTGACATTACACACAAACATACTACAATATACCTGACATTACACACAAACATACTACAATATACCTGACATTACACACACACATACTACAATATACCTGACATTACACACAAACATACTACAATATACCTAACATTACACACACATACTACAATATACCTGACATTACATACAAACATACTACAATATACCTGACATTACACACAAACATACTACAATATACCTGACATTACACACAAACATACTACAATATACCTGACATTACACACAACATACTACAATATACCTGACATTACACACACACATACTACAATATACCTGACATTACACACAAACATACTACAATATACCTGACATTACACACAAACATACTACAATATACCTGACATTACACACAACATACTACAATACACCTGACATTACACGCACATACTACAATATACCTGACATTACACACGCACATACTACAATATACCTGACATTACATACAAACATACTACAATATACCTGACATTACACACAAACATACTACAATATACCTGACATTACACACAAACATACTACAATATACCTGACATTACACACAACATACTACAATATACCTGACATTACAAACACATACTACACTATACCTGACATTACACACACACATACTACAATATACCTGACATTACACACACACATACTACAATATACCTGACATTACACACACACATACTACAATATACCTGACATTACACACACATATACTACAATATACCTGCCATTACACACACTCATACTACAATATACCTGACATTACACACACACATACTACAATATACCTGACATTACACACAAACACACTACAATATACCTGACATTACACACAAACATACAATATACCTGACATTACAAACAAACATACTACAATATACCTGACATTACACACAAACATACTACAATATACCTGACATTACCCACACATACTACACAATACCTGCCATTACACACACACACATACTACAATATACCTGACATTACACACACACACATACTACAATATACTTGACATTACACACAAACATACTACAATATACCTGACATTACATACAGACATACTACAGTATACCTGACATTACACACACATACTACAATATACCTGACATTACACACAAACATACTACAATATACCTGACATTACAAACAAACATACTACAATATACCTGACATTACACGCAAACATACTACAATATACCTGACATTACACACACACACATACTACAATATACCTGACATTACACGCAAACACATACTACAATATACCTGACATTACACACACACATACTACAATATACCTGACATTACACACAAACATACTACAATATACCTGACATTACACGCAAACATACTACAATATACCTGACATTACACACACACACATACTACAATATAACTGACATTACACACACACATACTACAATATACCTATCAGTACACACAAACATACTACAATATGACAGAGACCCATTCCAGAGTGTCCTCTGGTTCTTTTACCTGTACGGTGTAAAGCACCGACACGAGACCTCGGTTTAAAGTTCCATCTGAAAGACTGTTAATTTTATTAGGGTCTGACGGAGGATCGAACCTGCGATCTCTGGTTTACCAGTCCAACGTGTTAACCAATGTACTACAGATCCGTCTGTAGGGGAAGTCTGTTGTTGTGCATTAGATTTATATATAGGTATGTCCGCTCGAAGGCACTGTAAGTGAGGTACCAAATGTCGCTCCCCAGTAGAGACTTGACGCGGATGTGTAATCATTCACGTATTCAATCATATTTTCAATTTTGAATGGGGAGAATTTTAATGAAGGTAGGTGTGTATATAGTGTAAATGTTGTGTAATGAAATTTCAGTCACGGGTGGGCACCCGAGGAGAATCACCGACATTCCTCAAGCCAACTGGATTGCGTCCTCGCATGAATGAATGAATGAATGAATGAATGAATGAATGAATGAATGAATGCCCCCAGACAAACAATCAGATTCGGTTAAAAATACCAACTCAACGAATTCTAAATAATTTAAAGACATTACACGCTCTATTTCTGCAATACAATACGATACAAATTGTATTTCTCTCAAGCCATGTATACATATCAACATGAGGATAATGTTAAACATTGCATGCATATAGACGAGGCTAAACAAGGTTATTTATTAAGTTATATAGGTACACTAGATATCAAACTGCGAACAGATTCATACAACAAGTCTTTATGTTCCAGCCAAATGCATATGTATGATACAAATATAAGCATGATAAATATATAAGCACAATGATACAACTGCAATGCTATGCTTATACTTGAACATTGTAAGAATAAAATCTAGAAGCAGATAGGTGGGTTGGGCAACAATTACCAACATTAGATAATGCCCTCCCCAAATATGACGTCATACATTTGTACTTGCAGTCCATTGTTATTAATATTGGACTGGACCAGGTGTCAATAGGCCAGAGTAATGTATTAAACTGCTATGCGTAAATGTACGAAATTAAAAATTTTAATTAGTAGGATCGTGTTATATAAGTGTGTGTTTTAACCCTTTCCCTCACAGAAGCACCTCTTGACGCCATTACCAATACGACATACATTGACAATTTAGTAGCCAAACCAATGTTCATAATAAAGGCCAGAATCCCATGTAGTAATAATAATAATAATAATAAAGACTTTATTTAACGAGAGTACTCATTTAACAAAAGTTAATCTACCATGAGGCCCTCAACATATATACAATCAAATGCAATCAAAACATAGCACTATAAGTGAGAACTGCACATTGGAATAATATAGTAATGTAAAAGCTGAAAAATAGAGAAACTATATTTAATATGTAATGGAAAATGATGATATATGGACTTGGCTAGCAGAGTAGAAAATGGGAATGAGACCATTTATGATGCTAGATCTTATCTAACAATATGCAGATTTGACTTGTAGTGGTATCTTCAAAATATGTATGAAATCAACTTAAAGACAGTCATATTTACGATATATAGTCCCAGTGATATCTATGGAGGTGGGATAGATATGGCGACTACTTATCCATTGCATGATAGCTAAATGGCTGTTGTTTGCATGGAGATATAATAGTATATTAACCTAAATCTCTATGAAGGAAAGGGTTAAGTAAGATATAAGCCTCAAACGAACCCAATATGTAAAGTATTGGTACTGTCCCCGGTGCTACGCCCCTCACAGTCCAGTATTTTACATAACGGATCCATTTCGGCTTATATCCTATACATACCAATCCAAAAGCTATTTTGGAGTACTTAAGTTTCGTTCTTGTCCATGTTACTTCCTGAATGAAACGTAACTGTTTGAGGCCTTTATAGACAATTGACAGGGTAACATTTACCGATTGTATTGCCGATAAAGAGATGATTTCAAAACAATATAGGTCAGTTTATATTTTTGAGATATCAATTAGAAATCGAATCGTGTAATTGGTGAACTCCACCATCTATATAATCACGTAGTAGTTTGTTTCTAAATACTTGAAGCGCCGCATGCCGAACTACAGTGGTGTTTAAACAAAGATAAATATGTACACACTGTGTGCGTGGACTATACTGGATCACTGCTGATGGGGAGGGGTGGCGAGTGGGAGGGTGCGCAGAATGGCAGAGCACTCGGAAGGCACTCGGTAAAGCGCATACCTCGCCACGCGGTGATCCGATCCGGATCTTCACCAATGATAATTGGATTGGACCCACAATGGACCTTCTCCAAAGATAGATATGAAAATGCATGTGTAAGGTTTTGCGTCACGAATCCTGCTAACACTGATACAAAGAAACAAACCGGTGTGAAAACAGAATGAACTTTTCCGGAATGTTGAAGCATACGGTTGATTGATGTCCTCATACATATTTGATGCATGGCTGTCCGATTAGCGCAGTGGTTAGCGCGCTCGCTTCTCACCAATGCAACTCGGGTTCGATCCTCGGACCGGAAAGTATGTGAGATGATACGGTGGTCGCCATATGGGACAGGTGGGTTTTCTCCGGGTACTCCGGTTTCCTCCCACATGAATGATCACATTTACGCTTCCATCCGCGCCAACGAGAGTGATTAATATAAGTTGTTATAACTTGCTTCGCAATCGATGTAAAATAAAGTTTACACTTTAAACTTTAAGTTTATCATTATGAATGAGAAAAGCAATCATAAATGCGTAATACTTAAGAAATAATAAATATCAACCGTGGTATATCGCAGAATAACCCGAGTTTGAAGTTCTTATGCGTAGAAATATTTCACGAAGGCTGAAGGCCTGAGTGATATATTTCTACGCATAAGAACGACAAACGAGGGTTATTCTGCGATATACCACGGTTGATACTTATTATTTCGATTCTAACACGACTTACTTCTAATAATTTTAAAGGAGTATTTTCTTCAAACGCCGCTGCATTTGGCTTTCGAAATGTCCTCCCGCGTAAAGGGGTGATGACGTTATTTTTTATAGAAAATATCAATCTAGTGCATAAATGAACAAACGTTGTGGTGTTTTAATTTCTTCAATATAACTGCACGCCAACTGATTTAAATGCAGTGGTGCAAACACAACAAAAGGTTGTTAGTGCCCAGATGAATTAGTTTTAACTTTGTTTATTTTACAACTATTGCCAAGCAAGTTCTAACAACTTATATTAATCACGTTGGTTGGCTCGGATGAAAGCGTACAATTAATGTGATCATTCGTGTGGGACGAAACCCGTAGAGTACCCGGAGAAAACCCACCTGTCCGATCTGGCGATCAGATGAATTGAAGTCGGTTGACAGCACATTCATGTAAACACATTATTTTAAAATAATGGATCTATTATATATCCAGCGGCGAGCGTAAATAAACTCAATCGTCACCGACTAGTTGGTTATCCAGCGGCGAGCGTAAATAAACTCAACCATCGCCAAATACTGGTTAGCCAGCGGCGAGCGTAAATAAACTCAATCATCACCGACTAGTTGGTTATCCAGCGGCAAGCGTAAATAAACTCAACCATCACCGAATACTGGTTAGCCAGCGGCGAGCGTAAATAAACTCAATCATCACCGAATAGCTGGTTATCCAGCGGCGAGCGTAAATAAACTCAACCATCACCGAATAGCTGGTTATCCAGCAGCGAGCGTAAATAAACTCAACCATCACCGAATAGCTGGTTATCCAGCAGCGAGCGTAAATAAACTCAACTATCACCGAATAGCTGGTTATCCAGCGGCGAGCATAAATAAACTCAACCATCACCGACTAGCTGGTTTCCAGCAGCGAGCGTAAATCACTCATATCATCACCGAATAGCTGGTTAGCCAGCAGCGAGCGTAAATAAACTCAACCATCACCGAATAGCTGGTTATCCAGCAGCGAGCGTAAATAAACTCAACCATCACCGAATAGCTGGTTATCCAGCGGCGAGCATAAATAAACTCAATCATCACCGAATAGCTGGTTAGCCAGCGGCGAGCATAAGTAAACTCAACCATCACCGAATAGCTGGTTATCCAGCGGCGAGCGTAATAAATTCAATCATCACCGAATAGCTGGTTATCCAGTATACATCACCGAATAGCTGGTTATCCAGCGGCGAGCGTAAATAAACTCAATCATCACCGAATAGCTGGTTATCCAGCGGCGAGCATAAATAAACTCAACCATCACCGAATAGCTGGTTATCCAGCGGCGAGCGTAAATAAACTCAACCATCACCGAATAGCTGGTTATCCAGCGGCGAGCGTAAATAAACTCAACCATCACCGAATAGCTGGTTAGCCAGCGGCGAGCGTAAATAAACTCAACCATCACCGAATAGCTGGTTATCCAGCGGCGAGCGTAAATAAACTCAACCATCACCGAATAGCTGGTTATCCAGCGGCGAGCGTAAATAAACTCAATCATCACCGAATAGCTGGTTATCCAGCAGCGAGCGTAAATAAACTCAATCATCACCGAATAGCTGGTTAGCCAGCGGCGAGCGTAAATAAACTCAATCATCACCGAATAGCTGGTTAGCCAGCGGCGAGCGTAAATAAACTCAACCATCACCGAATAGCTGGTTAGCCAGCGGCGAGCGTAAATAAACCCAATCATCACCGAATAGCTGGTTAGCCAGCGGCGAGCGTAAATAAACTCAATCATCACCGAATAGCTGGTTAGCCAGCGGCGAGCGTAAATAAACTCAATCATCACCGAATAGCTGGTTCATCCCGACATCTTTTCACAGTTACAGTACACGATAAATGTCTCTGACTTATAAACCTTTGAATAAAACTACAATCACACTTTATTTTTAAGGGAATGATTTTTATGTGGTACTTGCTACTTAATATCTCGTTTTTATTTCCCGTTTTGTGCTTTTATAGTCACTCCAATAGTCAGTGTACTAATGTGCAGGATATAACGATAGATAGACCGTAGAATTATGAGAGATACATGTGTATGTTACTATACTAGAGGACATAGAAAACGCACACCTACATTATAATATTAGTATTACATGAAAACGAAATACCAAGGATTCCATCAAAGATATATCACATCTTTATTACAAAACACAAACTGAACAACTAAAAATATTCCAACATGTTTAAAATTATGTATTTATACAGGTATTGTTTTTCATGTAAAAACACATTGGTATAATTGAGGCCAGAAATAGATCCTCGACACAACATGAACACATGACCTATGTAGCTTTAATTCTCATTTATTCTTACTAAGTTTTACTAATTTACAATGAAATATGGTCAATGTTATTTTAGCTCGATTGCGAAACCATTTTTACAGCATTAGTTTAATCGCTCTCGATATCTCATTCTTGGTGCAATCCATCACCATAAAATGATTGTGGTGTGGTGGTAGAGCGTTCGATTCTCCATGTTGCTTTGTTTTTAATTTCCGCCAATCGATCACTTACAAAACATTAGAAAAGTGTCAGTGCTTAAATTCTGGAAAATACATCGTATCAACCTAGTAGACAGTTATTATTCATATCTTAATAATAATTATAGGGAAATATCACTCCTTGTCGGCACTATCATACTCTCATATATACCCTATCAACAAACCAAATAACAAGTTTACTATGCTGAAACATTGTTAAGTCAGCTTAAAATCAAGCAGTGTTGTCAGTCACTATTGACATCGATGTTGTTTTATCATTTTCATCCCGTCGACTGCCTCAACTGAGTAATTTCAAGAATGAGAGATTTTGGCAGATTTGGGCTCCATAAATGTTCAGATTTTCGTGTTTCGCTGTTAGTCGTCTCTTACCGTGTTTTAAGAAATAAGCCCGATTCTGCGTTTAAAACAATAAGCTCCATAATCAACCAGTGTGTCATGATTACTCTGTACTACCCATAGACTGTGGCTGGAGCGAGGATCCGTCTACGTTGTCAATGAGCGACATCGCTGGCTTTTCTGTTACCTCCCTTGGCAGATAAAGTCCGATTAATCCAGAAATATATATGGTTAGGTGACTATTAGCTTATAGGACCACTATTTTGAGGGGCAACCTTACCCGGTCAGCTAACAACTCGAGTTATATACCAAAATGTAAATGTCTGAAGTTTGTCACACATGCGGCATACATTGTGGCGTTTGGAGAACTGGAACGATAACATTGTAGGCCTAGGCCTATATGTGCAGTATCCTCGCGCATTAGTAAAGTAATTACTTAAATGATTAAAGTAAGTATAGTTGCTGTTTTATTGATTCATTTATCCCGATCTTATAAGCGTGTCAGGTGTACCCAGAGTAGAACCTAGGGGTTGGTAACCACCTCTTCAGTCTCAGTACGCGTGTATGCGTACGTAGACTACTTGTAACCCGGATAAGGCTTGTGGTCAGCATCCGGTCTTGTTGAAAACAACCCACAAACACCCACGAGAACACTAGGCCCTACATATTGGTGAGCGTTGGTGTATCTCGCGGAGGTCTTGTTGAGAGAACACTAGGCCCTACATATTGGTGAGCGTTGGTGTATCTCGCGGAGGTCTTGTTGAGAGAACACTAGGCCCTACATATTGGTGAGCGTTGGTGTATCTCGCGGAGGTCTTGTTGAGAGAACACTAGGCCCTACATATTGGTGAGCGTTGGTGTATCTCGCGGAGGTCTTGTTGAGAGAACACTAGGCCCTACATATTGGTGAGCGTTGGTGTATCTCGCGGAGGTCTTGTTGAGAGAACACTAGGCCCTACATATTGGTGAGCGTTGGTGTATCTCGCGGAGGTCTTGTTGAGAGAACACTAGGCCCTACATATTGGTGAGCGTTGGTGTATCTCGCGGAGGTCTTGTTGAGAGAACACTAGGCCCTACATATTGGTGAGCGTTGGTGTATCTCGCGGAGGTCTTGTTGAGAGAACACTAGGCCCTACATATTGGTGAGCGTTGGTGTATCTCGCGGAGGTATTGTGGGAGCGTACTCAGACTGAACACTATACATCCACATACCTACACACTCAACGTCCTTTTGAGAACGGCTACACTGTTAACGCCAGGTGCGTAGCTTGGCTGGAATCGATATGTACGCCAACTTAAAACATAAGACGGGATGGGGGTCCGGGGTTCATCGCCAGGAAAACTATTTATAGCGTATATAATTTAATCCTTGCCTCCCGATTTGTGTTGCAGATTTGGCATTTTTTAGATTTTTCGGGGGGAAGTGTAGGCCACGGCCTATAGGAAGCTACGCCAATGAACGCCATCAGTGTAGATCTATGGTTTTGAACCCGAAACCGTTTGTCCAATCCCCAAGCCTCTGAACATTACGATACTGGAGACACTTGCAAATGAAGAGGAGACTAGGAGTCAGGCTGCAATGGATCAGACGACGAAGCTCAATTCGCTATGCAAAACTCGATGGGCTACAAGGGCAGATACGTTGCACATGTTTCTCCCACCCGACAGCTGTAGATGCGCCGCACGATCTTAGTTTGACTTACGTCAATACCAAGGCCTACAATTCATGCTTGCAAATTTACACACACATGACGTAGGCCCCTACGATAAATATTTCAGACGACGTTTTTTTCAGTTTTCTGGACTGACTGTAACCTGAAAGCGGGATTTTGCGGCGTATTCGATAATTTTTGCGGACCGGCAAAGTTATTCCCATGTCCTGTTATAAGAACGGGTCATTCATTGGATAATCGATTCCAGTTTCTCCAATCGTATGCCTGGTTACATGTAACACTAACGCAACCTATTTTTTTGTCAGAACGCAGACGAAACAATTACCAAGAATACAACCACATTGTGACAAGGGTATGCACATCATTTACGCTGATATTTTATCATGTTCGCTGCTGCTTATAATGTAGAAAGCGAAAGTAGGTAATTTATGTCGAATGTTAGTGACTCCAGGTAACTAGTGGTGGTGACAGCATGAGCCACAGGCACAAGACACATTTGTTTGCCCTATGATCATATAGTAAGTAATGTTTATAGTAAACTTTACCTAATATATGACCATAGGCCAAACAAAAATGTTGGTGTCTTGTACCTGTGGCATGAGCCGGCGACACGTCCTGAGGTGTTGGCAACTTCTTTAAAAAACGGTCTGTTTTAGCGCCACCCTCCTCACTGTCATCATGCAGTAGCTTATAATCGTATCTGGCAGACTAGCCTGAGTGCTAGTCCAAATATGGCGACATTTTACTATCCAGGCATTTTTCGAGTGGTGGAACTTTAGTCCAAATATCCAAGTATTCCTAAACTCGGTGTATCTGTCCATTTACATCCGTATTTAAAATATTTATATAGATCTGGGATGATAATGTCGCTGACAGAGCTGAAGCATTGTTCAATAGCATTCCGTTGCGTGTATCGGTAGCCTGATACAACTGTCACATGACTGGTCCAGCAGTCTCGAGTTCCCCATATAAACGGGTGCCAACCCGACACCGATGCGATATCATAGCTGAATTGAGCAGCAAGGTCACGTGATGAAGCTAAAACTGTCAACAAGAGTTTTTTTAAAGTTGTTTTCACGACTTATGAAAATACAATGTAATAATATATGACAAGTGCAATTAACATTTTATACTGGTCCTCATATGTGGGATTTATGCCGAGCATTTGAGTTTATGGATGAGCTTGTGGTGATCTACTTTGTCGAATGTTTATTGAAATTCATTATGCTGACATCCATCTGGTGACCGAGCTCGAGATTGTCAGCTATCTCTATTGTGAAACCAATGAGTTGGGTGTCACAGCTGTGTTTTGGCTTGAACCCATGCTGCTATGGGCTATGAATATGGTGAGAATCTAAGTATGATATTATTTTCCATGCTGCTTCCAATTCAGTAGTGGGGCGACCATCCCCTACCCAGCGGGTCCTCAGGTGGCGGATAGGGGAAACGGCCCTCAGATATGGGGGTTAGCTGTGAATCAAATAAGCAGTCCCGGACCATATGGCGGTGTACCTACCAGGACGGGGCAGGATAGCAAATGGCAAAGCTACTCCTATTAAATACTCCACGTGTCCCACAACGGGTGCATCAGGCGAACATATGGACCGCCTTAAAAGTCCTAGCCTAAGGGTGAGGTAACCCCAACAGAAACCTCGAATGCTGAAGCCGGAAGTACTGGGCCGCACGGCGCATTCTAATAAACCACGGTACTACGCATAACGCAACATGAATCACAATGACAGAAAGAGTAAACCGAGATGGTGCTGGACCTGTGAAGACCCGCCAGGCAGGTACAGTGCCGGGTTCCATACCTCGAAGGAACCCATCCTTAGCTACTGGAGGTCACCCTAAGCCGCCCTGTGGAGCTAGGGGACGGCGAAGGACAGCTACTGGCCGAAACGTGAAGCAGAAACCTATTGTGCTCATGCAGTGGAATGCTGAAGGAGTCTTTAACAAAAAGACTGAACTTGAGCAAGTACTACAGGACAAAGAGGTAAGTGTTTGCTGCATACAGGAAACACACCTGAACAAAGACAAGACGTTCAAAGTACGAGGCTACCAGTGCCTCCGAGCAGACCGACAAGACAGACACAAAGGTGGTGTGCTCACTCTAATCCGGAACAACATCAATGTGAGCGAAGTGAAAACCTACCTTGAAGGAGCAGAATACCAGGAGTTCAAGATCAAGACCAAATCAACTGAGATGAACCTCGTCAACTACTACTGCCCAAATGACAAAGCCCTTGCCCTTGACACTATTGGAGTTTCAAACAGTCGATACATGGTTGTTGGTGACTTCAATAGTCATTCCCAGAGTTGGGGATATGCACAGTCTGATAGGCGTGGGGGTGAAGTGGAGGACTGGCAGGATGAGCACAACTTGATTCTCGTCAACCAGCCCTATGATGTACCAACCTTCTACTCTAGGCGATGGCACACTACTACCTCTCCAGATCTAGTATTCTGCACAGAGGACATCCAGAAAGGTACGGTTAGAGAAGTTGGCGATCAACTTGGTGGAAGTGACCACAAACCAGTGTTCCTCACACTCAGCAGTGAAGTGATACAGACAGACCATCCCTACCCTAGATGGAACTACAAGAAAGCCAAGTGGAGTATCTATGCTATTCGGTCCAATTCTCTTACTCGAGGCATACAGGTACAAGGAAGAGATGTTAACAACGTGGTGAAAGAGTTCAACAGCTGCATACTCAAAGCTGCCCATGAAACCATACCTAGAGGAGCGAGAAGAGAATACAAGCCCTACTGGACCAATCAGTTGCAGACCCTCCAAGATGAACTCACTGAAGCAAGGAACAGGGCAGAAGAACAGCCATCACAAGACAACCATGAACAACTTCAGAAAGCAAAGGCACAGTTTCAAAAATCTAAACTGGAAGCTACACGACGAAGTTGGAGGGAGAAAACTGCTGCCCTGAACCTTGAGAAGGACGGGAGGAAGTTGTGGAGGCTCAAGAAACAGCTAAATGATGAAGAAAATAACAGACAGCAAATCACGTTGGATGAGGATGGGAAACTGTTGACCGGCAAAGAGACTGCAGACTGTCTCGCCAAAGCCTACCAGAAAGAGGGCAACATCAAAGTCACACGCCAACAGCAAAGAGAGGCACGGAAAGAACAGAAGGATAGAAGTAAAAGGCATACGGAACAAGACTCCATGAAACGTCCACTTACATACCAGGAACTGTACACAGCGCTCAGACAACTGAAAAAGAGGAAGTCACCTGGACCAGATGGAATCTCCAATGAGATGCTAACTCATCTTGGATTCTCAGCCATGCTGAAACTTCTTGACATCTTCAATCTTAGCTGGAAAGAAGGCATAGTTCCGCAGATCTGGAAGGAAGCCAATGTTATCCCAATCTACAAGAACGGCAAGGATAGAAAGAAAGCTTCCAGCTATCGCCCTATTAGTCTCATTAGCTGTGTGGTCAAGACAATGGAGAGGATAGTTAACAAGAGACTCATGTGGTACCTTGAGACAGAAAACCTCCTATCCAAGGAACAAGCAGGATTCCGACAGTTCAGATGCACAGAGGACCAGGCACCATACCTCGCTCAGGAAGTTGAGGATGCATTCCAAGGCCAGAAGGTAGTTTTTGCAACCTGGATAGACCTCCAGAAGGTTTTTGACAAAGTCTGGACTGATGGGCTGCTGGTCAAGATGCAACGATGCGGAATTGCCGACAAGATGCTCCGATGGACCAAATCCTTCCTACACAATCGCAGAGCCAGAGTACTTGTTGACAACCAGAAGAGCAAGAAATTCCTCATCCGACCTGGTGTTCCTCAAGGAGGAGTGATCTCGCCTACGCTGTTCCTCATCTTCATCGATGACTTGCTTGCAGAGCTCCCAACAGGTATCAAAGCAGCACTCTATGCTGACGACTTGGTCATGTGGTGTGTTGAAGAACATGCAACGACTGCCACATACAGAATGCAGATGGCCGCAGACAAGCTCACAGCATGGGCAGAAGACTGGTGCATCTCTATTAATAAGGAGAAGTCGTCAACCACACTCTTCACACTTTCCACCAAACAGAAAGCTGGAACCATCAAAGTCGGTGGACCTGCCTTGAAGACGGACAACGAGCCAACATACTTGGGGGTGACATTTGACAGACGGCAGACATGGAAGCCACATATCCAGAAAGCAGAGGCCAAAGCCAAGCGCAAGCTTGCAATCCTTCGGAAGCTTGCTGGCACCACATGGGGTGCCAATGATCACATCCTGTAGACTATATACCAAGGTGTGGTCAGGCCTCACCTGGAATATGGATCCACCGCCTGGACATCATCAGCCAAGACCAACCAACAGACACTCGACAAGGTTCAGAACAAGGCTCTCAGGCTGATCACAGGTGCAATGAAGAGCACTCCAATCAAGGCCATGGAGAAAATTACTTCCATCCATCCACTGCAAGAACGTCGCGACACAAGAATTCTTCTACAGACAGAGAAGTTTCGATGTCAGGAAGAACAACCGATGAAGCAGAGAGTTGAGGCACTAACGAAGAATCGTCTAAAGCGAAGCAGTTTCATCCACCAGTCCAAGAGGCTTGCTCGAAAGCACACCAGCCATCTTCCAGCCAAGACATTGCCTCCAACGCCATTTCTATCCAAGCCATGGTTGACTAGCGATGAATCCAAGGTTACCATCTGCAGTACAATCCCATACATGAGATCCAGAGATAGACAACATGATGACGTCAAACGTGCCCTCACACTAGCACACATCGACACGAGTTATCCTTGAGAAGCATGGCTACAAGTCTACACAGATGGTTAAGCCACAAGAACAGTAGCAAACGGAGGAGCAGGCGTGTATGTCCGACACCCAGATGGACACACACAGTCAGTTGCTCTACCTACTGGAGTACACTGCAGCAACTATGGGGCAGAAGTACAGGCCCTTGAAACAGCAGCATCTCTAGTACACAACACTGTAGAGTGGGGCAGAAGAACAGCCATCACAAGAAAACCATGAACAACTTCAGAAAGCAAAGGCACAGTTTCAAAAATCTAAACTGGAAGCTACACGACGAAGTTGGAGGGAGAAAACTGCTGCCCTGAACCTTGAGAAGGACGGGAGGAAGTTGTGGAGGCTCACGAAACAGCTAAATGATGAAGAAAATAGCAGACAGAAAATCACGTTGGATGAGGATGGGAAACTGTTGACCGGCAAAGAGACTGCAGACTGTCTCGCCAAAGCCTACCAGAAAGAGGGCAACATCAAAGTCACACGCCAACAGCAAAGAGAGGCACGGAAAGAACAGAAGGATAGAAGTAAAAGGCATACGGAACAAGACTCCATGAAACTTCCACTTACATACCAGGAACTGTACACAGCGCTCAGACAACTGAAAAAGAGGAAGTCACCTGGACCAGATGGAATCTCCAATGAGATGCTAACTCATCTTGGATGCTCAGCCATGCTGAAACTTCTTGACATCTTCAATCTTAGCTGGGAAGAAGGCATAGTTCCGCAGATCTGGAAGGAAGCCAACGTTATCCCAATCTACAAGAACGGCAAGGATAGAAAGAAAGCTTCCAGCTATCGCCCTATTAGTCTCACTAGCTGTGTGGTCAAGACAATGGAGACGATAGTTAACAAGAGACTCATGTGGTACCTTGAGACAGAAAACCTCCTATCCAAGGAACAAGCAGGATTCCGACAGTTCAGATGCACAGAGGACCAGGCAACATACCTCACTCAGGAAGTTGAGGATGCATTCCAAGGCCAGAAGGTAGTTTTTGCAACCTGGATAGACCTCCAGAAGGCTTTTGACAAAGTCTGGACTGATGGGCTGCTGGTCAAGATGCAACGATGCGGAATTGCCGACAAGATGCTCCGATGGACCAAATCCTTCCTACACAATCGCAGAACCAGAGTACTAGTTGACAACCAGAAGAGCAAGAAATTCCTCATCCGACACGGTGTTCCTCAAGGAGGAGTGATCTCGCCTACGCTGTTCCTCATCTTCATCGATGACTTGCTTGCAGAGCTCCCAAAAGGTATCAAAGCAGCACTCTATGCCGACGACTTGGTCATGTGGTGTGTTGAAGAACATGCAACGACTGCCACATACAGAATGCAGATGGCCGCAGACAAGCTCACAGTATGGGCAGAAGACTGGTGCATCTCTATTAATAAGGAGAAGTCGTCAACCACACTCTTCACACTTTCCACCAAACAGAAAGCTGGAACCATCAAAGTCGGTGGAACTGCCTTGAAGACGGACAACGAGCCAACATACTTTGGGGTGACATTTGACAGGTGACATTTGACAGACGGCAGACATGGAAGCCACATATCCAGAAA
>CM026392.1:34491265-34538561 GCA_014843695.1 Archivesica marissinica | reverse complement strand
TATATCTTCCATGTCATGTATTCCGAGTTTTATATAGGTATTTATACAGCCATCATCTGGTAGGATATGTATATCTTCCATGTCATGTATTCCGAGTTATATATAGGTATTTATACAGCCATCATCTGGTAGGATATGTATAGTTTCCATGTCATGTATTCCGAGTTATATATAGGTATTTTTATACAACTAATATGTAGGTTGGAATCTTACTTGGGTTGTTGAATTCTTTCAACTCAGGGTGATTGTGGAAGGTCAGTGGTTCTACCAATGCACCCGCCCTTCCGTGCCTGGACTATTGCTGAAGTTAAAACTTAAGATCGATGACTAGAATAAAGATTAACAAATATATATGGGGAGTGAACTCTAGAAGCAGAAACCTAATTTGTGAATTAGAATAGTCTCCCTTTGATCACACGTTTACGATTAGGTCTCGCTTCAGATATAAACGATTGAGCAATTATTATAGACGTGTGTTCGTCATACATCCGTCCGTCCGTCCGTCCGTCCGTACATTGGCGAGTTCTTCCAACGAAGTCTCTCTTGATACCGTGTAATCAATTTCGATACAATTTCCCATAAATTATCCCCTGGTTACAAAAACAGTTATAATGACTGTGAATCATCGCCATGGTAACCGCGACAGGAACACAACTTATAGACACTCTTTTGAAACCAATTTCAAAATAATTTCACAGAATTGACTCCGTGTTATTTCATGTAACAGTAGCTAAGTTTGAAAACATTATAAGCTCTGTGTGGAAGCGAGAAGGACAGATGCAGCCATGCTATCTCATGTAACAGTAGCTAAGCGTGGCAATATTGTAGAACTCTGTGTGTCATGGTACAGACATACATATGCAGCCATGTTTTCTCATGTAACAGTAGCTAAGCTTGGCAACATTGTAGAACTCTGTGTGTCATGTGCAGACAGACAGATGCAGCCATGCTATCTCAGGTAACAGTAACTAAGCTTGGCAATATTGTAGAACTCTGTGTGTCATGGTACAGACATACATATGCAGCCATGTTTTCTCATGTAACAGTAGCTAAGCTTGGCAACATTGTAGAACTCTGTGTGTCATGTGCAGACAGACAGATGCAGCCATGCTATCTCAGGTAACAGTAACTAAGCTTGGCAACATTGTAGAACTCTGTGTGTCATGGTACAGACATACATATGCAGCCATGTTTTCTCATGTAACAGTAGCTAAGCTTGGCAACATTGTAGAACTCTGTGTGTCATGTGCAGACAGACAGATGCAGCCATGCTATCTCATGTAACAGTAGCTAAGCTTGGCAACATTGTAGAACTCTGTGTGTCATGGTACAGACAGACAGATGCAGCCATGTTATCTCATGTAACAGTAGCTAAGCTTGGCAACATTGTAGAACTCTGTGTGTCGTGACACAGCTTGACAGACATATGTAGCCATGTTATCTCATGTAACGGCAGTTAAGCTTGGGAACATTGTAGAACTATGTGTGTCATGGCACAGCGAGACAGACATATGTAGCCATGTTATCTCATGCAACAGTAGCTAATCTTGGTGACATTGTAGAATTATGGGTGTCATGGCACAGCGAGACAGATATATGTAGCCAAACACAATAACTTTCTAAATGCGATGGTAAATATGTCACGAACATTGTCATCCGGTTACTATCTGATATCAACAAAACAAAGTTAAGATTGCACCCAATGAATAGTCTTAGAGTCGATGTTCTAAGCGGCCTATGTGTACTGAGACATATTTAGGACAATATTCTTAGAGTCGATGTTCTGAGCGGTCTATATGTACTGAGACATAGTTAGGACAATATTCTTAGAGTCGATGTTCTAAGCGGCCTATGTGTACTGATACATAGTTAGGACAATATTACAGTCAACATAGAAGCCTCACGTTTGCCTTTTGCATGCTGGGTAAACTAAATGCTATAACTAGTCCAAATAATTGTAACAGACGACAAACAGCCTCCGTGATCGAATGGTTACGGTCGCTGACTTGTATACATACCACTGTAACCTATCAGCTATAGTGACGGGTTCGAGCCCCGCTCAGACAGTGTCTCATTTATATGACAATGTTGGCAGTTATTTTACGGAGGTTAGTGCACCAAGTACTGGTTAACCGTTGGAGCTTGCCCAGGAAAGGTGTTGTTGCCCGTCGCTCAAATGGGAAACCGGTAGCGACGTTAAATAAACTTAAATAAAACAGACGACAATTAATGTGTTTATTTTATTAACTGATAACTCTGGACATTTGTCATGGAATCTCATTAGAAATGTGTCTTAACGATGCAATTCTAATGAACTTGTACGATATATTTGACTGTTATTTTCACAACTAGCGTTCACCGAGTTCATGTTTACATACAGTTTTGGGGCAGCGTCCGTGATCCAGTGGTTAAGGTCGTTTATTTCAAATCACTTGCTCCTCACCTATGAAGGTACGAATCCCGCTAAGGGTATCGTATTATTTCATGTGAGTAAGCTATCCATCTGACTTGCGGTAGGTCGATGGTTCTACCCGGATACCCGTCCGTGCTTGAATTACTGCTTGGGCGGGGCATCCGGCGTCTTTCCCCACTAATTACCCAGCTGGACGGGGCATCCGGCGTCTTTCCCCACTAATTACCCAGCTGGACGGGGAATCCGGCGTCTTTCCCCACTAATTACCCAGCGGACGGGCATCCGGCGTCTTTCCCCACTAATTACCCAGCTGGACGGGGCATCCGGCGTCTTTCCCCACTAATTACCCAGCTGGCCTGGGCATCCGGCGTCTTTCCCCACTAATTACCCAGCTGGATGGGGCATCCGGCGTCTTTCCCCACTAATTACACAGCTGGACTGGGCATCCGGCGTCTTTCCCCACTAATTACACAGCTGGACGGGGCATCCGGCGTCTTTCCCCACTATTTACATAGCTGGACAGGGCATCCGGCGTCTTTCCCCACTAATTACCCAACTGGACGGGGCATCCGGCGTCTTTCCCCACTAATTACCCAGCTGGACTGGGCATCCGGCGTCTTTCCCCACTAATTACCCAGCAGGTGAGTCGCCATATGACCCAAGCTGGCGGTGCGACTTTAAAGCCCACAAAGAAACACAACAAAAACACGTATATTTGTGCTGATTATATATTTCTATAGAAATGTACACTATAGTGCTATACATTATAACTTTATATATATATAATATGCATATAGCACACGTATATTATGAAAAAAACCCGAGTTCTAAATTATCTAAAATATTACAACATAGTTTAATGACAGCTATAGCAAAATGTTACATTAAAATGTCTAAAACATAGTTTCTAGACAGTAATAGCAGAATGTTACATTAAAATGTCTACATTATAGTTTCATGACAGTTAAAGCAGAATATTACATTACAATTTCTACAACATAGTTTCATGACAGGTATTGCAATATATTACTATCTACAACATAGTTTCTTGACAATTATAGCAATATATTACTGTCTACAACATAGTTTCATGACAGTTATAGCAATATATTACTATCTACAACATAGTTTCTTGACAATTATAGCAATATATTACTGTCTACAACATAGTTTCATGTCAGTTATAGCAATATATTACTGTCTACAACATAGTTTCTTGACAAGTATAGCAATATATTACTCCTACAACATAGTTTCATGACAGTTATAGCAATATATTACTATCTACAACATAGTTTCATGACAGTTATAGCAATATATTACTCTCTACAACAGAGTTTCATGTCAGTTATAGCAATATATTACTGTCTACAACATCGTTTCTTGACAAGTATAACAATATATTACTCCTACAACATAGTTTCTTGACAATTATAGCAATATATTACTGTCTACAACATAGTTTCATGACAGTTATAGCAGAATGTTAAATTAAAATATCTATAAACGTAATTCCTTACAATTACAATCCTGTGATATTATTTAAATTGATATACTTTTATGAAATTGCGAAACTCGGCACTGCCACTTCTGCTGCTTATGTAGAGATGTTGTTTTCCCACATTGAAGCATATTGCAACTGGGTATTGCAGGCCATCACGTGGTCCCAGTATCACTGTGGCTTCACTCAGATCCCTCTGCATCTTGTACACGACATGCTGGCTAGCGCTGCAGAGGTAGAGGGAGCCGGAAGGGGAGAATATGATACCACGCGGACTATTCAGTTCGTCTTCATACCTAGCTACCATATTCCCATTCATATCCATGCACAACACGTTGTTAGCCTGCCAATCAAATATATAGATGGAACTCTCATCCGGACTTACTGCAATGTACCATGGATCAGTGCAGTATTCTAGTACTTTAGAGTCTGGTTGTATCGTCTTGTGTATTGCACCGGTCAGACGTAATATCTGGAATGTGACAGGCTTGCCGCATGAAACGTATAGTTTCTCATTACAATAATCCACTGCTAAACATGCACCGTTAACTTTCAGCGTTCTTACTGCAGATAGAACGTTACCGGCTGTGGATACAAGCTGTATCATTCTTTCATTGGGGAATGATAGAGCTAGCTGGTCGCTGGGTAACGGTGTCAGTCCAAATGGTTGTGTTTGAAATTTCATGTATCCTTTAACTACATTAATTTCCATGTCCACGCGTCTCAACAAGTTAATGTCAGAATCAATCAGAGCCAGTTCGGTCTCCAACATAACTGCTATACCTGTAATGTGACAATCATTATCGTCATACGCAGTTCTAATATTGACATCCCGGATGTAGGTAAACTCCTCTTGGCACTGTTGGCCCGCGTTCCCAGATTCTGCGGCTATATTCATGGCAGCGACGGAAGTGGAAAGTGACCTAGTTTTCTTTGTTGGCATACTGTCTTTGTCCAGCAAAGTGTGGTGCATAGAGGCTCTGTTCATCGGATGATTTCGAACACACTGAGCACACAGATATTCTTCACAATCGGAACAGAATCCGTTGGCTTCTATATTTTCACCTGCTGTGTTACACGAGTCACACGTTATAACCGACTTTCCCGGCATATTGTCTTTGTCCAGTAAGGTGTGATGTCGCGATGCTTTGTTCCTAGCATGAATTCTGAAGCACGAGCTACATAGGTAATCGTTGCATACCGTGCAATATCCCTCGGCCTCGACATGATCTCCGACGCGACTACACACGTCACAGCTGTACTCGAAATATTCCACAGAGCTCTTGTAGACTGACCAGACTGTACTGGGCTTAACTTGCTTTTTCGGTCTTGCGGATTCATCTGCGGAACATTTATTCACGGATGAAACATGACTACTAGCCCCCTTTTCTCTCGGAACCCCACTTCCAGCACCAGTGGTCTCACTAACATTTCTTACTATTTGTCCTCCCGGTACGGCGTTGGACATGTTGACACACGAATGCAATAAAATAATGACAATGAAATAAAACCGAGTCTCGTAATGTATATACTGTTAATGGCTCACACAGAAGCTCGTATTTTGTATCGATGGTTGTGAAACTTGTCGCATCTTTACTATTTCTGAATTCTGTTTTCCCACTCTATCGTTTTTGAAAAATTTAATAAATCATAGTCTACTAATATTCCACGTTTTCCTGACTACCTTACATTACATTGTTCTTATCCAGTGATAAATTATGCTCTTAATTCACTTGTTCTGTTTTACCACATCATAATGTTGCATGTTCATAGTTTTACTTAAACCTGCTTATTTCGTCCTTATAATTCCCAAACGTGCTTAATCCGTCATTGTAAAGGACGAAATGTTTGAACAATTTTAATATATATATTACACTAGATGATATAGAAAACGCACACCTACATTATATGATTATTATTACATGAAAACGAAATACGCAGGATTCCATCAAAGAAATATCACAACTCTATTTCAAAACACAAACTGAACAACTCAAAATATTCCAAACTATGTATTTATATAGTTATTGTTTTTCATGTAAAACACACACTTATCCGAAGTGTGCGTTTTTCTATGTCCTCTAGTGTATTTGTAACAAAACGATCAATATACATGCTACCAGGTATCCTGTATATAGAGTGCAAGATAACGTATTATATTGTCTGAGCTACGTCATATAAATCATGTTTATACCTGTTGACATAATTATGTTTATCTACTGACAAACTGTGTTCAACTTAAAAATAGAAGAAAAAAGAATAAACTTTTATTTATTTTACAATGATTGCGAAACAAGCTGTAACATCGTATATTAACCGCTCACGTTGGCGCTGATGAAAGTGTAGTTTTGGTCATTCGTTTGGGAGGAAACCGGAATACCCGGAGGAACCCACCTGTGCGATCTGGTAACAACCGTACCATCTCACATATTTCCCAGCTTCGCAATCGAGCTAACATAAATGTGTATAAAATACAACATTAATATTTTAGTTAAATGGACGTTTCTTTTAGCTCAATTGTGAAATTAATCGTGATCGAGACCCCCTTCCTGGTGGAATCCATCGCCAGGAGGGAGAGAGAAGAGGAAATGTGGATTTAAGTGTGATGCTTAAGAGCACCATGGTGTTTGGTCTGGTGGCATGGCTCGAACTCACGACCCCTCTGTCACTAGCAAGGGTACAACTGAGCTGGAATTGTTGTGAAGACCTTGGGGGAAATCATGGATCAACGAAATTGGAAGTGTGCTAGGAGGTAACGGGGCAGCATGCTCATCCTGAATAAATTAATCATTGCATCGTTTTATGTGCATTGTGTAATGTTGGTTTTAACTTTATTCAACAATGAACACTGTAGCTATTTTAAGATTGGCTATCCGATTAGCGCAGTGGTTATGCCGCTCGCTTCTCACCAATACAATCCGGGTTCGATCCTCGAACCGGGAAGTATGTGAGATGGTACGGTGGTCGCCAGATCGGACAGGTGGGTTTTCTCCGGTTACTTCGGTTTCCCCCCACACGAATGACCACATATACGCTTTCATTCCCACCAATGAGAGTGATTAATATAAGTTGCTAGAACCATCTTCACAATCGTTATAAAATAAATAACGTTTAAATTTTAAACATTTTAGCCCTTAGAAACTTACACTTGTATATCCATAGTATATTTATATACTGGTGTTTTATGACATTTGGGTAAAATCCCAACATGAAAAACTCCAGTGATAACAAGGGCAACACTACACGAAACAAAGTAACGTAATGAAGGTGCCTCCGTGGCCTAGTTGTTACGATCGCTAACTTGCCCTTCACCTCTATCTATAGGTTCGAATCACACTTGGTGTGGCCTAGTGGTTACGGTTGCCCTACTTACCCCTCACCTCTATATATAGGTTCGAATCACACTAGGTGTGGCCTAGTGGTTACGGTCGCTAACTTGCCCCTCACCTCTATCTATAGGTTCAAATCACACTGGGTGTGTCTGGTGGTTACGGTCGCTAACTTACCCCTCACCTCTATCTATAGGTTCAAATCACACTTGGTGTGGCCTAATGGTTACGGTGGCTAACTTGCCCCTCACCTCTATCTATAGGTTCGAATCACACTTGGTGTGGCCTAATGGTTACGGTCGCTAACTTGCCCCTCACCTCTATTTATAGGTTCGAATCACACTAGGTGTGGCCTAGTGGTTACGGTCGCTAACTTGCCCCTCACCTCTATCTATAGGTTCGAATCACACTGGGTGTGGCCTAATTGTTACGGTCGCTAACTTGCCACTCACCTCTATCTATAGGTTCGAATCACACTGGGTATGGCTTAGTGGTTATGGTCGCTAACTTGCCCCTCACCTCTATCTATAGGTTCAAATCCCACTGGGTGTGGCCTAGTGGTTACGGTCGCTAACTTGCCCCTCACCTCTATCTATAGGATGGAATCACACTAGGTGTGGCCTAGTGGTTACGGTCGCTAACTTGCCCCTCACCTCTATCTATAGGTTTAAATCCCACTAGGTGTGGCCTAGTGGTTACGGTCGCTAACTTGCCACTCACCTCTATCTATAGGTTCGAATCACACTAGGTGTGGCCTAGTGGTTACGGTCGCTAACTTGCCCCTCACCTCTATCTATAGGTTCGAAACACACTTGGTGTGGCCAAGTGGTTATGGTCGCTAACTTGCCCTTCACCTCTATCTACAGGTTCGAATCACACTTGGTGTGGACTAGTCGTTACGGTTGCCCTACTTACCCTCACCTCTATATATAGGTTCAAATCCCACTAGTTGTGGCCTAGTGGTTACGGTCGCTAACTTGCCCCTAACCTCTATGTATAGGTTCGAATCACACTGGGTATGGCCTAGTGGTTACGGTCGCTAACTTGCCACTCACCTCTATCTATAGGTTCGAATCACACTAGGTGTGGCCTAGTGGTTACGCTCGCTAACCTGCCCCTCACCTCTATCCATAGGTTCGAATCACACTAGGTGTGGCCTAGTGGTTACGGTCGCTAACTTGCGCCTCACTTCCATCTATAGGTTCGAAACACACTAGGTGTGGCCTACTGGTTACGGTCGCTGACTTACCCCTCACCTCTATCTATAGGTTCGAATCACACTGGTTGTGGATTAGTGGTTACGATTGCTAACTTGCCCCTCACCTCTATCTATAGGTTCGCATCACACTGGTTGTGGATTAGTGGTTACGATCGCTAACTTGCCCCTCACCTCTATCTATAGGTTCGAATCACACTAGGTGTGGCCTAGTTGTTACGGTCGCTAACTTGCCCCTCACTTCCATCTATAGGTTCGAAACACACTAGGTGTGGCCTACTGGTTACGGTCGCTGACTTACCCTCACCTCTATCTATAGGTTCGAATCACACTGGTTGTGGCCTAGTGGTTACGGTCGCTAAACTGCCTCTCAACTCTATCTATATGTTCGAATCACACTAGGTGTGGCCTAGTGGTTACGGTCGCTAACTTGCCCCTCACCTCTATCTATAGGTTCGAATCACACTGGGTATGGCCTAGTGGTTACGGTCGCTAACTTGCCCCTCACCTCTATCTATAGGTTCAAATCCCACTGGGTGTGGCCTAGTGGTTACGGTCGCTAACTTGCCCCTCACCTCTATCTATAGGATGGAATCACACTAGTGATTACGGTCGCTAACTTGCCCCTCACCTCTAGCTATAGGTTCGAATCACACTAGGTGTGGCCTAGTGGTTACTGTCGCTAACTTGCCCCTCACCTCTATCTATATGTTCGAAGCACACTGTGTGTGGCCTAGTGGTTACGGTCGCTAACTTACACCTCACCTCTATCTATAGGATGGAATCACACTAGTGATTACGGTCGCTATCTTGCCCCTCACCTCTATCTACAGGTTCGAATCACACTTGGTGTGGACTAGTCGTTACGGTTGCCCTACTTACCCTCACCTCTATATATAGGTTCAAATCCCACTAGGTGTGGCCTAGTGGTTACGGTCGCTAATTTGCCCCTAACCTCTATGTATAGGTTCGAATCACACTTGGTGTGGCCTAGTGGTTACGGTCGCTAACTTGCCACTCGCCTCTATCTATAGGCTCGAATCCCACTAGGTGAGGCCTAATGGTTACGCTCGCTAACCTGCCCCTCACCTCTATCCATAGGTTCGAATCACACTAGGTGTGGCCTAGTGGTTACGGTCGCTAACTTGCCCCTCACTTCCATCTATAGGTTCGAAACACACTAGGTGTGGCCTACTGGTTACGGTCGCTGACTTACCCCTCACCTCTATCTATAGGTTCGAATCACACTGGTTGTGGCCTAGTGGTTACGGTCGCTAACTTGCCCCTCACCTCTATCTATAGGTTCGAATCACACTGGGTGTGGCCTAGTGGTTACGGTCGCTAACTTGCCCCTCACCTCTATCTATAGGTTCGAATCACACTAGGTGTGGCCTAGTGGTTACGGTCGCTAACTTGCCCCTCACCTCTATCTATAGGTTCGAATCACACTGGGTGTGGCCTAGTGGTTACGGTCGCTAACTTGCCCTCACCTCTATCTATAGGTTCAAATCCCACTGGGTGTGGCCTAGTGGTTACGGTCGCTAACTTGCCCCTCACCTCTATCTATAGGATGGAATCACACTAGTGATTACGGTCGCTAACTTGCCCCTCACCTCTAGCTATAGGTTCGAATCACACTAGGTGTGGCCTAGTGGTTACTGTCGCTAACTTGCCCCTCACCTCTATCTATATGTTCGAAGCACACTGTGTGTGGCCTAGTGGTTACGGTCGCTAACTTACACCTCACCTCTATCTATAGGATGGAATCACACTAGTGATTACGGTCGCTATCTTGCCCCTCACCTCTAGCTATAGGTTCGAATCACTAGGTGTGGCCTAGTGGTTACTGTCGCTAACTTGCCCCTCATCTCTATCTATATGTTCGAAGCACACTGTGTGTGGCCTAGTTGTTACGGTCGCTAACTTACCCCTCACCTATATGTATAGGTTCGAATCACACTGGTTGTGGATTAGTGGTTACGATCGCTAACTTGCCCCTCACCTCTATCTATAGGGTCGCATCACACTGGTTGTGGATTAGTGGTTACGATCGCTAACTTGCCCCTCACCTCTATCTATAGGTTCGAATCACACTGGGTGTGGCCTAGTTGTTACGGTCGCTAACTTACCCCTCACCTCTATCTATAGGTTCGAATCACACTAGGTGTGGCCTAGTTGTTACGGTCGCTAACTTGCCCCTCACCTCTATCCATAGGTTCGAATCACACTTTGTGTGGCCTAGTGGTTACGGTCGCTAACTTGCCCCTCATCTCTATCTATTGGTTCAAATCACACTTGGTGTGGCCTAGTGGTTACAGTCGCTAACTTGCCCCTCACCTATATATATAGGTTCAAATACCACTAGGTGTGCCCTATTGGTTAAGGTTGCTAACCTATCCTTCACCTCTATCTATAGGTGCAAATGCCACTAGGTGTGTCTAGTGGTTACGGTTGCTAACTTGCCCCTCACCTCTATCTATAAGTTAGATTCATACTTGGTGTGGCCTAGTGGTTGCAGTCGCTAATTTGCCCCTCACCTCTATCTATAGGTTCGAATCACACTTGGTGTGGCCTAGTGGTTACGGTCGCTAACTTGCCCCTCACCTCTATCTATTGGGTCGAATCACACTGGGTGTGGCCTAGTTGTTACGGTCGCTAACTTGCCCCTCACCTCTATCTATAGGTTCGAATCACACTGGGTATGGCCTAGTGGTTACGGTCGCTAACTTGCCCCTCACCTCTATCTATAGGTTCAAATCCCACTGGGTGTGGCCTAGTGGTTACGGTAGCTAACTTGCCCCTCACCTCTATCTATAGGATGGAATCACACTAGTGATTACGGTCGCTAACTTGCCCCTCACCTCTAGCTATAGGTTCGAATCACACTAGTTGTGGCCTAGTGGTTACTGTCGCTAACTTGCCCATCACCTCTATCTATATCTTCGAAGCACACTGTGTGTGGCCTAGTGGTTACGGTCGCTAACTTACCCCTCACCTCTATCTATAGGTTCGAATCACACTTGCTGTGGCTTAGTGGTTACGGTCGCTAACTTGCCCCTCACCTCTATCTATTGGTTCAAATCACACTTGGTGTGGCCTAGTGGTTACAGTCGCTAACTTGCCCCTCACCTCTATATATAGGTTCAAATACCACTAGGTGTGCCCTAATGGTTACGGTTGCTAACCTATCCCTCACCTCTATCTATAGGTGCAAATCCCACTAGGTGTGTCTAGTGGTTACGGTTGCTAACTTGCCCCTCACCTCTATCTATAGGTTCGAATCACACTTGGTGTGGCCTAGTGGTTACAGTCGCTAACTTGCCCCTCACCTCTATCTATATCTTCGAAGCACACTGTGTGTGGCCTAGTGGTTACGGTCGCTAACTTACCCCTCACCTCTATCTATAGGTTCGAATCACACTTGGTGTGGCCTAGTGGTTACGGTCGCTAACTTGCCCCTCACCTCTATCTATTGGTTCAAATCACACTTGGTGTGGCCTAGTGGTTACAGTCGCTAACTTGCCCCTCACCTCTATATATAGGTTCAAATACCACTAGGTGTGCCCTATTGGTTAAGGTTGCTAACCTATCCCTCACCTCTATATATAGGTGCAAATGCCACTAGGTGTGTCTAGTGGTTACGGTTGCTAACTTGCCCCTCACCTCTATCTATAAGTTAGATTCATACTTGGTGTGGCCTAGTGGTTGCAGTCGCTAATTTGCCCCTCACCTCTATCTATAGGTTCGAATCACACTTGGTGTGGCCTAGTGGTTACGGTCGCTAACTTGCCCCTCACCTCTATCTATTGGGTCGAATCACACTGGGTGTGGCCTAGTTGTTACGGTCGCTAACTTGCCCCTCACCTCTATCTATAGGTTCGAATCACACTGGGTGCGGCCTAGTGGTTACGGTAGCTAACTTGCCCCTCACCTCTATCTATAGGTTCAAATCCCACTGGGTGTGGCCTAGTGGTTACGGTAGCTAACTTGCCCCTCACCTCTATCTATAGGATGGAATCACACTAGTGATTACGGTCGCTAACTTGCCCCTCACCTCTAGCTATAGGTTCGAATCACACTAGTTGTGGCCTAGTGGTTACTGTCGCTAACTTGCCCATCACCTCTATCTATATCTTCGAAGCACACTGTGTGTGGCCTAGTGGTTACGGTCGCTAACTTACCCCTCACCTCTATCTATAGGTTCGAATCACACTTGCTGTGGCTTAGTGGTTACGGTCGCTAACTTGCCCCTCACCTCTATCTATTGGTTCAAATCACACTTGGTGTGGCCTAGTGGTTACAGTCGCTAACTTGCCCCTCACCTCTATATATAGGTTCAAATACCACTAGGTGTGCCCTAATGGTTAAGGTTGCTAACCTATCCCTCACCTCTATCTATAGGTGCAAATGCCACTAGGTGTGTCTAGTGGTTACGGTTGCTAACTTGCCCTTCACCTCTATCTATAAGTTCGATTCATACTTGGTGTGGCCTAGTGGTTGCAGTCGCTAATTTGCCCATCACCTCTATCTATATCTTCGAAGCACACTGTGTGTGGCCTAGTGGTTACGGTCGCTAACTTACCCCTCACCTCTATCTATAGGTTCGAATCACACTTGGTGTGGCCTAGTGGTTGCGGTCGCTAACTTGCCCCTCACCTCTATCTATTGGTTCAAATCACACTTGGTGTGGCCTAGTGGTTACAGTCGCTAACTTGCCCCTCACCTCTATATATAGGTTCAAATACCACTAGGTGTGCCCTATTGGTTAAGGTTGCTAACCTATCCCTCACCTCTATCTATAGGTGCAAATGCCACTAGGTGTGTCTAGTGGTTACGGTTGCTAACTTGCCCCTCACCTCTATCTATAAGTTAGATTCATACTTGGTGTGGCCTAGTGGTTGCAGTCGCTAATTTGCCCCTCACCTCTATCTATAGGTTCGAATCACACTTGGTGTGGCCTAGTGGTTACGGTCGCTAACTTGCCCCTCACCTCTATCTATTGGGTCGAATCACACTGGGTGTGGCCTAGTTGTTACGGTCGCTAACTTGCCCCTCACCTCTATCTATAGGTTCGAATCACACTGGGTGCGGCCTAGTGGTTACGGTAGCTAACTTGCCCCTCACCTCTATCTATAGGATGAAATCACACTAGTGATTACGGTCGCTAACTTGCCCCTCACCTCTATCTATATCTTCGAAGCACACTGTGTGTGGCCTAGTGGTTACGGTCGCTAACTTACCCCTCACCTCTATCTATAGGATGGAATCACACTAGTGAATACGGACGCTAACTTGCCCCTCACCTCTAGCTATAGGTTCCAATCACACTAGGTGTGGCCTAGTGGTTACTGTCGCTAACTTGCCCCTCATCTCTATCTATATGTTCGAAGCACTTTGTGTGTGGCCTAGTTGTTACGGTCGCTAACTTGCCCCTCACCTCTATCTATAGGTTCGAATCACACTGGGTGTGGCCTAGTTGTTACGGTCGCTAACTTGCCCCTCACCTCTATCTATAGGTTCGAATCACACTGGGTGTGGCCTAGTTGTTACTGTCGCTAACTTGCCCCTCACCTCTATCCATAGCATCACGTGTGTGACAACGGCATGTAGCGTCACGTGTGTGACAACGGCACGTAGCGTCACGTGTGTGACAACGGCACGTAGCGTCACGTGTGTGTATATAGAGAATGGCATGTTGCGTCACATGTGTGACAACGGCATGTAGCGTCACGAGTGTGACAACGGCATGTAGCGTCACGTGTGTGACAACGGCACGTATCATCACGTGTGTGACAACGGCACGTAGCGTCACGTGTGTGACAATGGCACGTAGCGTCACGTGTGTGACAACGGCATGTAGCGTCAAGTGTGTGACAACGGCATGTAGCGTCAAGTGTGTGACAACGGCATGTAGCTGTGACAACGGCATGTAGCTGTGACAACGGCATGTAGCGTCATGCGTGCTTAGATGTCGATGCGCCGTAAAACATCATTCATTCATTCATTACAAACAAAAAACAACACAAAAACTGGTTTCATCCGTCATGACGGAATTCATCTTAATGATGTGGGGCTGGGATCGGGATCGAGTTCTATCTCCACTATATTAGAGATATCATGTTAAATAATTAAGATTGTTCTTTTAGGAATTTTTGGGGTATAAATTTAGAAATTTATTGTGGCCGGAAAAAATTCAGTCGACAGAGGCAAACGGATCCTTCATAGGTTTCTTCTTATAACATTAAATAATTAATGTAGTTTAAATATGTTTAACCGATCAGGGCTCCTCTTCTCGTTTCTGGGAATCAATCCAACTTGGGAATGAGGGACCTCTGATAGGGAATCTAAATTGGTTGATATTTTACGATGTACTACGGAAAGGTATCATACGGTTGATCAGTGAATGTGTCCGCTGGGTAGTAATAGGTTTTGCCCTCCTCTAATGGCAATTCCTGCGTTGTGTTTGCTTTGCTTATATTGCTATACGCTGTAGTATAGTTGCGTGATACTTTTGGACCGAAGTTGATTCACGCACTGCCACGGCTTGTGGCAGAATAAGTTGGTTGTGTACTCACTGCCACGGCGTGTGGCAAAGTAAGTTGGTTGTGTACTCACTACCACGGCATGTGGCAAAGTAAGTTGGTTATGTACTCACTGCCACGGCGTGTGGCAAAGTAAGTTGGTATGATACGGCCACGGTTGGTGGTTCGGTGTTGTTGCATCGGTGTGATGCTTTCCATGCTGTATATTCGATCGGCTTCGGATTGCGGTCTCATTCACTCACGTGGTATCCGGTGTGGATGGGATCGGGATCTGATTGTTGATCGATGTACAGTTGGGTCGGTATGTTATGCACAGCCACGGCTTGTGGCTCGCACCGTTCATAACGTGGTACATCTCGAAAAGTAATAGATTAATAAGTGAGATCTTATAATCAAATAGCATATAGTGAGATCTTATAATCAAATAGCATATAACATCCGTTTTCCTTTCGGTCGACATGATTTACACGGACATTCACGGGTATCCGGTATTGTCTTGAGCGGCCTATTCTATCCACATATATATTTTAGTAGATATCATAGATGCTAGTACGTAATAAAATTGTGTATTCTTGATCGAGTGTTGTCATCTTATCGAGTATTAAAATAATCACGGCATATAAATAAAAGAAACGTAATATTAGTATTCTACTACACTACTATAAAAGTAAAAAGTAAAGTGTTTGTTTATTATAGTGTCACCCCTATTTAAAGGGCCAGCCATTTCTGACTTATGAGACACCTCTTTTTTATGAACATCAGTACTTCCCGAATCCTATGTTTGTGTGCCAGACATCAGGCTGGTAGGCAATCGGTAACCATTATTTAACTAGCTGGCGGCTAACGAACCGGCCACATCAGAACGAACCCCTGACGAGATTCGAACCTTCGACCTCCCGCTCCGTAGGCGGACGCCATAACCACTATGGCGTAAAGATACCCAACTTTAATTAATTACAATCCTCATACAACCATGAATTCACCACATATTGTACAAGGCCACTGTCAAAGACAATGTCTCGACTAGTCCAAGAACAAATATTTAATTCTTATTTAGAATTTCCTGAAGTCTGTCCATCCCAAAGTATTATTCGGTCATGCTAGTGTACATGCAAGTCGTATCAGCACTAACCTTCTTCACATTGAAATGTCAGTTCTCCCAATGTTTCTGTATCCAGATGACCATCTGCTATTACCTGAAAATAGAAATAATTACGTTTCGATATATAAATCACAAACTACGCCAACAATTAATGGTAGCGGCTATAACACACCCAGTAAGTGGCGATATCTACACCGATGCTCAAAAGAAAGTCTCCACTCAGAAAATAGGTCATAAATGTTTTATTCTACATAGCAATTCCATTATTTTATGTGAATACTTAAATTCATTATCTGGTACATAAACTAGTAAAATTTAACAAATATCGGTTAACAAAAACTGTTCATTTTGTCCCATTAAAAACGTCACCCTCCAAATCAAAATTCACAAAAGCCGGTATGTTCAGTATTTGGTATGTCCGCCGAGAGCTGCCACACAAGCAACACATCTTCTTCTCATAGAGGTATCTATGTTGCTAATCCTAGTCTGTGGAATGTTCCTCCACTCTTGATTTAATGCAACACGCAGGTCCTGGATGTTTGCTGGTGGTGGTACTCGCTTGTACATCCTATCCTTAAGATCTACCCATACATGTTCTATTGGTGCAAGATCGGGCGATAGCGCTGGTCCGAATATTATCCGGAAGTCGAGGCATATTGTGTTGTCGTTATTTATACAAAATGAAACCATTGTTGATCTTTTAGTTACATTTCCGTAAGAAGTAACGAATTTATTAAATTTATATTGTTTGGCAACTCACCTGTAGGCCTACAGTGCACGTGCAAAACGTCTCACCTGTGCAGAATAAGTCACGGATCAGTGGTTTTAAACAAATTTACTTTTAATTAAATGACAAGTGAGTAGTGTATTGGAAACAAATAGTAGTTATCACTAAAATTGAATTCGGAGGATTCTATGCGTAAAATAAGTAATATGAAATCTCAAAATTCTATTTTGTGAATTTTGGAATTGAGGGGTACCACCTTAAAACATCTTAAATATGTACTTTTTATTAATAGATGTTTTTCATTTTTGCACATCTTGTGGATAAGATATGGGAGATAATAATTAATAAAAGAATGAATAAATTGATCCACTCAGAAAACTTTCATGGTGTATGTCTCTGGTGGAGACTTTCTTTTGAGCATCGGTGTATTAATGAATATTTCAATTAGAAATTGAATATAAATTATTTATGCAGGTAGGTGTGGCATCTGCTTTTTAACGCGAAATTGCTTACATTTATTAAATCCTAACCTAAACCGTATTCCTTAAACTTGTCTACACATTTAGACTTGATAATTTGGACCACAATTAATAGGCCTCATTCCATACCATACACATTGTTGCCTACACTGCAGATACATTATATCGTCAAGTGAACTAGACAAGCAATTGGCTAAACACTTCCTTAAAACTCTCTAAACAATCATCGGTCCTCCTTTCCCTTTTGAAATCATAATCCAAATCACTAGCCCGGTCTGATCAAGCAACACAATCATATCCTGGGATAATAAAGTCATTTGACGGAATTATTTGTACTTTAAGTGACTTAGTGTCCTGATTATGCGAAAAGCTCTCCACAAAGGAGGAAATCAAAATTTCTGTTCCCACAACCATGCTGATTAGTTTGTCTTATTACTTTATCAAACTGTATCTAGTAATATAGTCACATCAGTAATGCAGGTCAAACGAAAAAGTTCTACTCCTTCAATCAAGCACAACAAAACTAAAAACTCTGGAATAGCCCCACTCAGTAGTAATGGTCAAATCCATTCTGACCGAACGTTAAAAGCCAATATCCTGAATCTGTTTTTTCTCGTCCTAACATCCTCCTCAGTCTCAAACAATTGTCCAAAAGTGCAGCCCCAATGCTCACTCACCCACCCATGTCACCAATAATATCACAGTATAAGGAGTTGATAAGCTCCTGCCAGGTCTAAACCCAAATAAGGCCTCAGGTCCTGATGAAATCTCATCTAGGTTACTTAAACAACTGCACAGCGAAGGTGCTCCCTATGCTAACATACATCTTTCAACGATCACTTGACACACGCATTGTCTCCGATGATTGGAGACATGCAGTTATATCTATCATATACAAAATGGGTCAACAGTCCAAACATAGCAACTACCACCCCATTTCTCTAGCATGCAGAGCATCCACTCTTAGAACACATCCTGGTTTCCAACATAATATCATACTTAGATTCTCACCATATTCATAGCCCATAGCAGCATGGGTTCAAGACAAAACACAGTTGTGACACCCAACTCATTGGTTTCACACAAGAGATAGCTGATAATCTCGAGCTCGGTCACCAGATGGATGTCAACATAATGAATTTCAATAAAGCATTCGACAAAGTAGTTCACCACAAGCTCATCCATAAACTCAAACACTTTGGTATTGAGTGGTAGAACCTATGCTCGGCATAAATCCCACATATGAGGACCAGTATAAAATGTTAATTGCACTTGTCATATATTATTACATTGTATTTTCATAAGTCGTGAAAACAACTTTAAAAAAAAACTCTTGTTGACAGTTTTAGCTTCATCACGTGACCTTGCTGCTCAATTCAGCTATGATATCGCATCGGTGTCGGTTGGCACCCGTTTATATGGGGAACTCGAGACTGCTGGACCAGTCATGTGACAGTTGTATCAGGCTACCGATACATGCAACCTTGTTCGTGCCTCCACACCGTGCACGTCGGGAACAAGGTACAGCTCACAGCAGGAAATTGGATCACCTGTTCCGAAGTGACCAATCCACGCCGCTGACGCATACAGAGGAGGACCCGCATCGACTCTTTTGAGTGTCTTACACTTGCCTAGATCAGCGACAGCTAATACTGGGGCGCTGAAGAGGCGACGAGTGACTGGGTAGGAGAAGACGGCAGTCGTTTCGCGTGGATAGCGCACTCGTCGCCTCGAACTCTTTTATCTGTCTCCAACTACGTGCGAGCGGTTGGAGATGGAGGGATGCGACCTCGACCCCGGATACGTCAACGGGGTGGACAACGACGGAACAACCGAGCCATTTTGCTGCTGTGAGCTGACTAATCGTGGAGGATGTGGCCCTAAAAAGTACCGAGAATATAACCACCTTAGACATGATGGCGGAGAGAGACTACCAGTACCATAATCACCAGCACCATAAACTTCTAGAGCATAATCATATTGGACTTAATCAACTTAGACATAACCAACAAGGAATAACTATCGAGTAACATAATCATCTTGGACCGAAATCTTCACGGGAATCTACAACTTCAATCTTCAACCTACACCACTCTACAAGACACCGACGACACAACACTTCATCGAATAATCGACGGTGCGAAAGCACGTTTGCTCGCCCATATGGTTTATCGGCGGCGAGGGTAAATAAATGGAATCATCATCATCATCACGCAACGGAATGCTATTGAACAATGCTTCAGCTCTGTCAGCGACATTATCATCCCAGATCTATATAAATATTTTAAATACGGATGTAAATGGACAAATACACCGAGTTTAGGAATACTTGGATATTTGGACTAAAGTTCCACCACTCTAAATGACAAAGCCACTCGAAAAATGCCTGGATAGTAAAATGTCACAATATTTGGACTAGCACCCAGTCTAGTCTGCCAGATAAGTTTATAAGCTACTGCAGAATGACAGTGAGGAGGGTGGCCCTAAAACAGATCGTTTTTTAAAGAAGTTGCCAACACCTCAGGACGTCACGGTCGCCGGCTCATGCCACAGGTACAAGACACAACTTTTTGTTTTGGCCTATGGTCATATATTAAGTAATGTTTACTGTAAACATTACTTACTATATGACCATAGGGCAAACAAATGTGTCTTGTGCCTGTGGCTCATACTGTCACCACCAATAGTTACCTGGAGTCACTAACATTCGGCATAAATTACCTACTTTCGCTTTCTACATTATAAGCAGCACCGAACATGATAAAATATCAGCGAAAATGATGTGCATACCCTTGTCACAATGTGGTTGTATTCTTGGTAATTGTTTCGTCTGCGTTCTGACAACAAAATAGGTTGTGTTAGTGTTACATGTAACCAGGCATACGATTGGAGAAACTGGAATCGATTATCCAATGAATGTTCCGTTCTTATAACAACAGGACATGGGAATAACTTTGCCGGTCCGCAAAAATTATCGAATATGCCGCAAAATCCCGCTTTCAGGTTACAGTCAGTCCAGAAAACTGAAAAAAACGTCGTCTGAAATATTTATCGTAGGGGCCTACGTCATGTGTGTGTAAATTTGCAAGCATGAATTGTAGGCCTTGGTATTGACGTAAGTCAAACTAAGATCGTGCAGCGCATCTACAGCAGTCGGGTGGGAGAAACATGTGCAACGTATCTGCCCTTGTAGCCCATCGAGTTTTGCATAGCGAATTAAGCTTCATCGCCTGATCCATTGCAGCCTGACTCCTAGTCTCCTCTTCATTTGCAAGTGTCTCCAGGATTGTAATGTTCAGAGGCTTGGGGATTGGACAAACGGTTTCGGGTTCAAAACCATAGATCTACACTGATGGCGTTCATTGGCGTAGCTTCCTATAGGCCGTGGCCTACACTTCCCCCCGAAAAATCTAAAAAATGCCAAATCTGCAACACAAATCGGGAGGCAAGGATTAAATTATATACGCTATATATAGTTTTCCTGGCGATGAACCCCGGACCCCCATCCCGTCTTATGTTTAAGTTGGCGTACATATCGATTCCAGCCAAGCTACGCACCTGGCGTTAACAGTGTAGCCGTTCTCAAAAGGACGTTGAGTGTGTAGGTATGTGGATGTATAGTGTTCAGTCTGAGTACGCTCCCACAATACCTCCGCGAGATACACCAACGCTCACCAATATGTAGGGCCTAGTGTTCTCCAACAAGACCTCCGCGAGATACACCAACGCTCACCAATATGTAGGGCCTAGTGTTCTCTCAACAAGACCTCCGCGAGATACACCAACGCTCACCAATATGTAGGGCCTAGTGTTCTCTCAACAAGACCTCCGCGAGATACACCAACGCTCACCAATATGTAGGGCCTAGTGTTCTCTCAACAAGACCTCCGCGAGATACACCAACGCTCACCAATATGTAGGGCCTAGTGTTCTCTCAACAAGACCTCCGCGAGATACACCAACGCTCACCAATATGTAGGGCCTAGTGTTCTCTCAACAAGACCTCCGCGAGATACACCAACGCTCACCAATATGTAGGGCCTAGTGTTCTCTCAACAAGACCTCCGCGAGATACACCAACGCTCACCAATATGTAGGGCCTAGTGTTCTCTCAACAAGACCGGATGCTGACCACAAGCCTTATCCGGGTTACAAGTAGTCTACGTACGCATACACGCGTACTGAGACTGAAGAGGTGGTTACCAACCCCTAGGTTCTACTCTGGGTACACCTGACACGCTTATAAGATCGGGATAAATGAATCAATAAAACAGCAACTATACTTACTTTAATCATTTAAGTAATTACTTTACTAATGCGCGAGGATACTGCACATATAGGCCTAGGCCTACAATGTTATCGTTCCAGTTCTCCAAACGCCACAATGTATGCCGCATGTGTGACAAACTTCAGACATTTACATTTTGGTATATAACTCGAGTTGTTAGCTGACCGGGTAAGGTTGCCCCTCAAAATAGTGGTCCTATAAGCTAATAGTCACCTAACCATATATATTTCTGGATTAATCGGACTTTATCTGCCAAGGGAGGTAACAGAAAAGCCAGCGATGTCGCTCATTGACAACGTAGACGGATCCTCGCTCCAGCCACAGTCTATGGGTAGTACAGAGTAATCATGACACACTGGTTGATTATGGAGCTTATTGTTTTAAACGCAGAATCGGGCTTATTTCTTAAAACACGGTAAGAGACGACTAACAGCGAAACACGAAAATCTGAACATTTATGGAGCCCAAATCTGCCAAAATCTCTCATTCTTGAAATTACTCAGTTGAGGCAGTCGACGGGATGAAAATGATAAAACAACATCGATGTCAATAGTGACTGACAACACTGCTTGATTTTAAGCTGACTTAACAATGCTTCAGCATAGTAAACTTGTTATTTGGTTTGTTGATAGGGTATATATGAGAGTATGATAGTGCCGACAAGGAGTGATATTTCCCTATAATTATTATTAAGATATGAATAATAACTGTCTACTAGGTTGATATGATGTATTTTCCAGAATTTAAGCACTTACACTTTTCTAATGTTTTGTAAGTGATCGATTGGCGGAAATTAAAAACAAAGCAACAAGGAGAATCGAACGCTCTACCACCACAATCATTTTATGGTGATGGATTGCACCAAGAATGAGATATCGAGAGCTATTAAACTAATGCTGTAAAAACTGGTTTCGCAATCGAGCTAAAATAACATTGACCATATTTCATTGTAAATTAGTAAAACTTAGTAAGAATAAATGAGAATTAAAGCTATCTGAGGTTCATAGGTCATGTGTTCATGTTGTGTCGAGGATCTATTTCGGGCCTCAATTATACCAATGTGTTTTTACATGAAAAACAATACCTGTAAAAATACATAATTTTAAACATGTCGGAATATGTTTAGTTGTTCAGTTTGTGTTTTGTAATAAAGATGTGATATATCTTTGATGGAATCCTTGGTATTTCGTTTTCATGTAATACTAATATTATAATGTAGGTGTGCGTTTTCTATGTCCTCTAGTATAGTAACATACACATGTATATCTCATAATTCTACCGTCTATCTATCGTTATATCCTGCACATTAGTACACTGACTATTGGAGTGACTATAAAAGCACAAAACGGGAAATAAAAACGAGATATTAAGTAGCAAGTACCACATAAAAATCATTCCCTTAAAAATAAAGTGTGATTGTAGTTTTATTCAAAGGTTTATAAGTCAGACATTTATCGTGTACTGTAACTGTGAAACGATGTCGGGATGAACCAGCTATTCGGTGATGGTTGAGTTTATTTACGCTCGCCGCTGGCTAACCAGCTATTCGGTGATGATTGAGTTTATTTACGCTCGCCGCTGGCTAACCAGCTATTCGGTGATTGGGTTTATTTACGCTCGCCGCTGGCTAACCAGCTATTTGGTGATGGTTGAGTTTATTTACACTCGCCGCTGGCTAACCAGCTATTCGGTGATGGTTGAGTTTATTTACGCTCGCTGCTAGATAACCAGCTATTCGGTGATGATTGAGTTTATTTACGCTCTCCGCTGGATAACCAGCTATTCGCCGGTTATGATTGAGTTTATTTATGCTGGCCGCTGGATAACCAGCTATTCGGTGATGGTTGTGTTTATTTACGCTCGCCGCTGGCTAACCAGCCATTCGGTGATGATTGAGTTTATTTACGCTCGCCGCTGGATAACCAGCTATTCGGTGATGGTTGAGTTTATTTACGCTCGCCGCTGGATAACCAGCTATTCGGTGATGATTGAGTTTATTTACGTTCGCCGCTGGCTAACCAGCTATTCGGTGATGATTGAGTTTATTTACGCTCGCTGCTGGATAACCAACTATTCGGTGATTGAGTTTATTTACGCTCGCCGCTGGATAACCAGCTATTCGGTGATGATTGAGTTTATTTATGCTCGCCGCTGGCTAACCAGCCATTCGGTGATGATTGAGTTTATTTACGCTCGCCGCTGGATAACCAGCTATTCGGTGATGGTTGAGTTTATTTAGCCGCCGCTGGTAACCAGCATTGGTGATGATTGAGTTTATTTACGCTCGCCGCTGGATAACCAGCTATTCGGTGATGATTGAGTTTATTTACGCTCGCCGCTGGATAACCAGCTATTCGGTGATGGTTGAGTTTATTTACGCTCGCCGCTGGTAACCAGCTATTCGGTGATGGTTGAGTTTATTTATGCTCGCCGCTGGATAACCAGCTATTCGGTGATGATTGATTTATTTACGCTCGCCGCTGGCTAACCAGCTATTCGGTGATGGTTGAGTTTATTTACGCTCGCCGCTGGCTAACCAGCTATTCGGTGATGATTGAGTTTATTTACGCTCGCTGCTGGATAACCAGCTATTCGGTGATGGTTGAGTTTATTTATGCTCGCCGCTGGATAACCAGCTATTCGGTGATGATTGAGTTTATTTACGCTCGCTGCTGGATAACCAGCTATTCGGTGATGTTGAGTTTATTTACGCTCGCGCTGGTAACCAGCTATTCGGTGATGTTGAGTTTATTTACGCTCGCCGCTGGATAACCAGTTTCGGTGATGATTGAGTTTATTTACGCTCGCCGCTGGCTAACCAGCTATTCGGTGATGGTTGAGTTTATTTACGCTCGCCGCTGGATAACCAACTAGTCGGTGATGATTGAGTTTATTTACGCTCGCCGCTGGATATATAATAGACCCATTATTTTAAAATAATGTGTTTACATGAATGTGCTGTCAACCGACTTCAATTCATCTGATCGCCAGATCGATCAAATCAAATCAAATCAAATCAAATTTATTCACTCAGTGCATCATACATGATACAAACATGAGGTATCGGACAGGTGGGTTTTCTCCGGGTACTCTACGGGTTTCCTCCCACACGAATGATCACATTAATTTTACGCTTTCATCCGAGCCAACCAACGTGATTAATATAAGTTGTTAGAACTTGCTTGGCAATAGTTGTAAAATAAACAAAGTTAAAACTAATTCATCTGGGCAATAACAACCTTTTGTTGTGTTTGCACCACTGCATTTAAATCAGTTGGCGTGCAGTTATATTGAAGAAATTAAAACACCACGTGATCTTGTTTTATATTTCCATATGTAGTATTCTTGTTCAGGGATCATTTCAGTGATTTTGTCAACTTAATAAGGAAGTTACCTTACTCTCAACGTGAAGATGTACTGATAATGGTTTGCAAACATACAAAGACCCCACCTAAATACATAGAACAGTATAATTATAGTATATTCTAACACGACCCAGCTAATAACATACATACGTCTAGAGTAAAACCAATCTCGGGTTATTCTGCAATATACCTACCTTGAACTATGCTGCACGCGCACCGTGTTTTGGCTACGTCATTTATACAATGCGTGTAAAGTTTTATGAATGAAAGTCACGCGATGTTCGTAAAAAATACCATTGGAATTCACGGAAGTGAGCTATTTTTAGAATCAGATAATCTCTTGTCCATCTTGTTTTTCTGTTAAGTAACGTTTCAGTTACTATTCTGTACAGTTTTATTTGACAAAATAAATAAAATTATTGATCAGTTACAACTTTTGTTCATTTATGCACTAGATTGATATTTTCTATAAAAAATAACGTCATCACCCCTTTACGCGGGAGGAAATTTCGAAAGCCAAATGCAGCGGCGTTTGAAGAAAATACTCCTTTAAAATTATTAGAAGTAAGTCGTGTTAGAATCGAAATAATAAGTATCAACCGTGGTATATCGCAGAATAACCCTCGTTTGTCGTTCTTATGCGTAGAAATATATCACTCAGGCCTTCGGCCTTCGTGATATATTTCTACGCATAAGAACTTCAAACTCGGGTTATTCTGCGATATACCAAGGTTGATATTTATTATTTCTTAAGTATTACGTATTTATGATTGCTTTTCTCATTCATAATGATAAACTTAATGTTTAAAGTTTAAACTTTATTTTACATCGATTGCGAAGCAAGTTATAACAACTTATATTAATCACTCTCGTTGGCGTGGATGGAAGCGTAAATGTGATCATTCATGTGGGAGGAAACCGGAGTACCCGGAGTACCCGGAGAAAACCCACCTGTCCCATATGGCGACCACCGTATCATCTCACATATTTTCCGGTCCGAGGATCGAACCCGAGTTGCATTGGTGAGAAGCGAGCGCGCTAACCACTGCGCTAATCGGACAGCCATGCATCAAATATGTATGAGGACATCAATCAACCATATGCTTCAACATTCCGGAAAAGTTCATTCTGTTTTCACACCGGTTTGTTTCTTTGTATCAGTGTTAGCAGGATTCGTGACGCAAAACCTTACCCATGCATGTTCATATCTATTGTTGGAGAAGGTCCATTGTGGGTCCAATCCAATTATCATTGGTGAAGATCCGGATCGGATCACCGCGTGGCGAGGTATGCGCTTTACCGAGTGCCTTCCGAGTGCTCTGTCATTCTGCGCACCCTCCCACTCGCCACCCCTCCCCATCAGCAGTGATCCAGAATAGTCCACGCACACAGTGTGTACATATTTATCTTTGTTTCAACACCACTGTAGTTCGGCATGCGGCGCTTCAAGTATTTAGAAACAAACTACTACGTGATTATATAGATGGTGGAGTTCACCAATTACACGATTCGATTTCTAATTGATATCCCAAAAATATAAACTGACCTATATTGTTTTGAAATCATCTCTTTATCGGCAATACAATCGGTAAATGTTACCCTGTCAATTGTTAATAAAGGCCTCAAACAGTTACGTTTCATTCAGGAAGTAACATGGACAAGAACGAAACTTAAGTACTCCAAAATAGCTTTTGGATTGGTATGTATAGGATATAAACCGAAATGGATCCGTTATGTAAAATACTGGACTGTGTGAGGGGCGTAGCACCGGGGACAGTACCAATACGTTACATATTGGGTTCGTTTGAGGCTTATATCTTACTTAACCCTTTCCTTCATAGAGATTTAGGTTAATATACTATTATATCTCCATGCAAACAACAGCCATTTAGCTATCATGCAATGGATAAGTAGTCGCCATATCTATCCCACCTCCATAGATATTACTGGGACTACATGGGATTCTGGCCTTTATTATGAACATTGGTTTGGCTACTAAATTGTCAATGTATGTCGTATTGGTAATGGCGTCAAGAGGTGCTTCTGTGAGGGAAAGGGTTAAAACACACACTTATATAACACGATCCTACTAATTAAAATTGTTAATTTCGTACATTTACGCGTAGTAGTTTAATACATTACTCTGGCCTATTGACACCAGTCCAATATTAATAATAATGGACTGCAAGTACAAATGTATGACGTCATATTTGGGGAGGTCATTAGCTAATGTTGGTAATTATTGCCCAACCCACCTATCTGCTTCTAGATTTTATTCTTACAATGTTCAAGTATAAGCATAGCATTGCAGTTGTATCATTGTGCTTATATATTTATCATGCTTATATTTGTAATTGTATATAAATAAGCAATAACATATCATACATATGCATTTGGCTGCAACATAAAGACTTGTTGTATGAATCTGTTCGCAGTTTGATATCTAGTGTACCTATATAACTTAATAAATAACCTTGTTTAGCCTCGTCTATATGCATGCAATGTTTAACATTATCCTCATGTTGATATGTATACATGGCTTGAGAGAAATACAATTTGTATCGTATTGTATTGCAGAAATAGAGCGTGTAATGTCTTTAAATTATTTAGAATTGGTTGAGTTGGTATTTTTAACCGAATCTGATTGTTTGTCTGGGGGCGACACACATTCATTCATTCATTCATTAATTCATTCATTCATTCATGCGAGGACGCAATCCAGTTGGCTTGAGGAATGTCGGTGATTCTCCTCGGGTGCCCACCCGTGCCTGAAATTTCATTACCCAACATTTACACTATATACACACCTACCTTCATTAAAATTCTCCCCATTCAAAATTGAAAATATGATTGAATACGTGAATGATTACACATCCGCGTCAAGTCTCTACTGGGGAGCGACATTTGGTGCCTCACTTACAGTGCCTTCGAGCGGACATACCTATATATAAATCTAATGCACAACAACAGACTTCCCCTACAGACGGATCTGTAGTACATTGGTTAACACATTGGACTGGTAAACCAGGGATCGCAGGTTCGATCCTCCGTCAGACCCTAATAAAATTAACAGTCTTTCAGATGGAACTTTAAACCGAGGTCTCGTGTCGGTACTTTACACCGTACAGGTAAAAGAACCAGAGGATACTCTGGAATGGGTCTCTGTCATATTGTAGTATGTTTGTGTGTAATGTCAGGTATATTGTAGTATGTGTGTGTAATGTCAGGTATAGTGTAGTATGTGTGTGTGTAATGTCAGGTATATTGTAGTATGTGTGTGAAATGTCAGGTATATTGTAGTTTGTGTCTGTGTGTAATGTCAGGTATATTGTAGTATGTGTGTGTAATGTCAGGTATATTGTAGTATGTCTGTGTGTACTGTCAGGTATATTGTAGTATATGTGTGTGTAATTTCAGGTATATTGTAGTATGTGTGTGTGTGTAATGTCAGGTATATTGTAATATATATGTGTGTAATGTCAGGTATAGTGTAGTATGTGTATGTAATGTCAGGTATATTGTAGTATGTGTGTGTGTAATGTCAGGTATATTGTAGTATGTGTGTGTAATGTCAGGTATAGTGTAGTATGTTTGTGTGTAATGTCAGGTATAGTGTAGTATGTGTGTGTGTAATGTCATGTATATTGTAGTATGTTTGTGTGTAATGTCAGGTATATTGTAGTATGTTGTGTGTAATGTCAGATATATTGTATGTTTGTATGTAATGTCAGGTATTGTGTAGTATGTTGTGTGTAATGTCAGGTATATTGTGGTATGTTGTGTGCAATGTCAGGTATATTGTAGTATGTTGTGTGTAATGTCAGGTATATTGTAGTATGTGTGTGTGTAATGTCAGGTATAGTATAGTATGTTGTGTGTAATGTCAGCTATATTGTAGAATGTTTGTATGTAATGTCAGGTATAGTGTTGTATGTTGTGTGTAATGTCAGGTATATTGTAGTATGTTGTGTGTAATGTCAGGTATATTGTAGTATGTTGTGTGTAATGTCAGGTATATTGTAGTATGTGTGTGTGTAATGTCAGGTATAGTGTAGTATGTGTGTGTGTGTGTGTGTAATGTTATGTGTATTAGAGTATGTGTGTGTAATGTCAGGTATATTGTAGTATGTTGTGTGTAATGTCAGGTATATTGTAGTATGTTGTGTGTAATGTCAGGTATATTGTAGTATGTGTGTGTGCAATGTCAGGTATATTGTGGTATGTGTGTGTAATGTCAGGTATATTGTAGTATGTGTGTGTGTAATGTCATGTGTATTGTAGAATGTCTGTGTGTAATGTCAGGCATAGTGTAGTATGTGTGTGTAATGTCAGGTATATTGTAGTATATGTGTGTGTAATGTCAGGTATAGTATAGTATGTTGTGTGTAATGTTAGGTATAGTGTGGTATGTGTGTGTAATGTCAGGTATATTGTAGTATGTGTGTGCGTAATGTCAGGTATAGTGTAGTATTTGTATGTAATGTCAGGTATAGTGTAGTATGTGTGTGTGTAATGTCAGGTATAGTGTAGTATGTGTGTGTGTAATGTCAGGTATAGCGTAGTATGTGTGTGTGTAATGTCAGGTATAGTGTAGTATGTGTGTGTGTGTAATGTCAGGTATATTGTAGTATGTGTCTGTGTGTAATGTTAGGTATATTGTAGTATGTGTCTGTGTGTAATGTTAGGTATATTGTAGTATGTGTGTGTAATCTCAGGTATAGTGTAGTATGTGTGTGTGTAATGTCAGGTATATTGTAGTATGTGTGTGTGTAATGTCAGGTATAGTGTAGTATGTGTGTGTGTAATGTCAGGTATAGTGTAGTATGTGTGTGTGTAATGTCGGGTATATTGTGGTATGTGTGTGTAATGTCAGGTATATTGTAGTATGTGTCTCTGTGTAATGTTAGGTATATTGTAGTATGTGTCTGTGTGTAATGTTAGGTATATTGTAGTATGCTGTGTGTAATGTCAGGTATAGTGTAGTATGTGTGTGTGTAATGTCAGGTATATTGTAATATATATGTGTGTAATGTCAGGTATAGTGTAGTATGTGTGTGTAATGTCAGGTATATTGTAGTATGTGTGTGTGTAATGTCAGGTATATTGTAGTATATGTGTGTGCAATGTCAAGTATAGTGCAGTATGTGTGTGTGTAATGTCAGGTATATAGTAGGATGTTTGTGTGTAATGTCAGGTATATTGTAGTATGTTGTGTGTAATGTCAGGTATATTGTAGTATGTTTGTATTTAATGTCAGGTATTGTGTAGTATGTTGTGTGTAATGTCAGGTATATTGTAGTATGTTGTGTGTAATGTCAGGTATAGTGTAATATGTGTGTGTGTAATGTCAGGTATAGTATAGTATGTTGTGTGTAATGTCAGCTATATTGTAGAATGTTTGTATGTAATGTCAGATATAGTGTAGTGTGTTGTGTGTAATGTCAGGTATATTGTAGTATGTTGTGTGTAATGTCAGGTATATTGTAGTATGTGTGTGTGTAATGTCAGGTATAGTGTAGTATGTGTGTATGTGTGTGTAATGTCATGTGTATTAGAGTATGTGTGTGTAATGTCAGGTATATTGTAGTATGTTGTGTGTAATGTCAGGTATATTGTAGTATGTGTGTGTGCAATGTCAGGTATATTGTGGTATGTGTGTGTAATGTCAGGTATATTGTAGTATGTGTGTGTGTAATGTCATGTGTATTGTAGTATGTATGTGTGTAATGTCTGGTATATTGTAGTATGTGTGTGTGCAATGTCAGGTATATTGTGGTATGTGTGTGTAATGTCAGGTATAGTGTAGTATGTGTGTGTGCAATGTCAGGTATATTGTGGTATGTGTGTGTAATGTCAGGTATAGTGTAGTATGTGTGTGTGTAATGTCAGGTATAGTATAGTATGTTGTGTGTAATGTCAGGTATATTGTAGTATGTGTGTAATGTCAGGTATATTGTAGTATGTGTGTGTGCAATGTCAGGTATATTGTGGTATGTGTGTGTAATGTCAGGTATAGTGTAGTATGTGTGTGTGTAATGTCAGGTATAGTATAGTATGTTGTGTGTAATGTCAGGTATATTGTAGTATGTGTGTGTAATGTCAGGTATATTGTAGTATGTGTGTGTAATGTCAGGTATATTGTAGTATGTTGTGTGTAATGTCAGGTATATTGTAGTATGTGTGTGTGCAATGTCAGGTATATTGTGGTATGTGTGTGTAATGTCAGGTATATTGTAGTATGTGTGTGTGTAATGTCATGTGTATTGTAGTATGTATGTGTGTAATGTCTGGTATATTGTAGTATGTCTATGTGTAATGTCAGGTATATTGTAGTATGTGTGTGTGTGTAATGTCAGGTATAGTGTAGTATGTGTGTGTGTGTAATGTCAGGTATAGTGTAGTATGTGTGTGTAATGTCAGGTATAGTGTAGTATGTGTGTGTAATGTCATGTATATTGTAGTATGTGTGTGCGTAATGTCAGGTATAGTGTAGTATGTGTATGTAATGTCAGGTATAGTGTAGTATGTGTGTGTGTAATGTCAAGTATAATGTAGTATGTGTGTGTGTAATGTCAGGTATATTGTAGTATGTGTGTGTAATGTCAGGTATATTGTAGTATGTGTATGTGTGTAATGTTAGGTATATTGTAGTATGTGTCTGTGTGTAATGTCAGGTATAGTGTAGTATGTGTGTGTGTGTAATGGCAGGTATAGTGTAGTATGTGTGTGTGTAATGTCAGGTATAGTGTAGTATGTGTGTGTAATGCAGGTATAGTGTAGTATGTGTGTGTAATGTCGGGTATATTGTAGTATGTGTGTGTAATGTCAGGTATATTGTAGTATGTGTCTGTGTGTAATGTTAGGTATATTGTAGTATGTGTGTGTAATGTCAGGTATAGTGTAGTATGTGTGTGTGTAATGTTAGGTATATTGTAGTATGTGTCTGTGTGTAATGTTAGGTATATTGTAGTATGTGTGTGTGTAATGTCAGGTATAGTGTAGTATGTGTGTGTGTAATGTCAGATATAGTGTAGTATGTGTGTGTGTAATGTCAGGTATAGTGTAGTATGTGTGTGTATAATGTCAGGTATATTGTGGTATGTGTGTGTAATGTCAGGTATATTGTAGTATGTGTGTGTGTAATGTCATGTGTATTAGAGTATGTTTGTATGTAATGTCAGGTATATTGTAGCATGTGTGTGTATAATGTCAGGTATAGTGTGGTATGTGTGTGTAATGTCAGGTATATTGTAGTATGTGTGTGTGTAATGTCATGTGTATTAGAGTATGTTTGTATGTAATGTCAGGTATATTGTGGTATGTGTGTGTAATGTCAGGTATATTGTGGTATGTGTGTGTAATGTCAGGAATATTGTAGCATGTGTGTATGTAATGTCAGGTATATTGTGGTATGTGTGTGTAATGTCAGGTATATTGTAGTATGTGTGTGTGTAATGGCATGTGTATTAGAGTATGTGTGTGTAATGGCATGTGTATTAGAGTATGTGTGTGTGTAATGTCAGGTATATTGTAGCATGTGTGTGTGTAATGTCAGGTATATTGTGGTATGTGTGTGTAATGTCAGGTATATTGTAGTATGTGTGTGTAATGGCATGTGTATTAGAGTATGTTTGTGTATATTGTTTGGTATATTGTTGTATGTTTGTATGTAATGTCGGGTATAGTGTAGTATGTACAATTTTTACTTCTCTAAAAGTACCGACTATCATTGTGTACACCATACTTTGTAAACCCATGTACGTGACGTGCACCATTGCAGCTAATTGCTACGCATTGGTTTGGGAGGGACCGACTTCGTTATGTATGACTGATTATTTTGTATCATTTGTTGTTCCGGGTCCAGATTCAGCTGCTTACAAAAGGAAGTGTTAATAACGAGAAACATATCAGACATTTGATCGCTCTATTACATAAACATTATTTGCATTTAGAATCCCCTTTTCAAATCATTGTTCACGTCGTTGCATGGGCGACATTGTTACTATCTAGCATACCTATGTATCAAATCTCACGGTGACAGTGACACTTTAAATCTATTAGCAGACCTCGTCATACATACCCGGTTTTACCTAAAAGATGGCTATCTAAACTAATAATAGTATAGGCAGATGAGAACATCATATATACATGAAACCATATCTGATGTTTCATTGGTGAAGAGACGAAACCCGGATAGATGATATACAGGCATGGATCACATCGTCTTATTAAATATACTGACCTTGTCGTTCACTGAAACCACCGGTAATAATCATGTTGATGTACATCATCGGTACGATTTATAAAACACTGTCAGACATCTTAAATGTTCACTGCACACATGAACAATGGTAAATGAGGGATAGTTGAAATAGTTGTGTAGTACTTTATAAATTAAATCACAGACTGCATATACAGCATCTGTCAACATTTATAATTGGGAAGTGTTTTATTCACAGTGTTCAACCTATGGTGCTGGTCGTGTTTTAGCCACATTTTACATCATTTGACATCACAAATACTAATGGGGTCGTGCTTTATAATAACAGTCTATATTTGACGTCATAAATGGTAATTGGTAGTGCTTAATAATAACAGTATATATTTGACGTCATAAATGGTAATTGGTAGTGCTTAATAATAACAGTATATTTGACGTCATAAATGTAATTGGTAGTGCTTAAAATAACAGTCTATATGAGTCATAAATGGTAATTGTAGTGCTTAATAATAAGTCTATTTTTGACGTCATCAATGGTAATTGGTAGTGCTTAATAATAGCAATATATTTGACGTCATAAATGGTAATTTGTAGTGCTTAATAATAACAGTCTATATTTGACGTCAAAAATGGTAATTGGTAGTGCTTAATAATAACAGTATATTTGACGTCATAAATTGTAATTGGTAGTGCTTAATAATAGCAGTCTATATTTGACGTCATAAATGTTAATTGGTAGTAATTCGTAGTGCTTAATAATAACAGCATGTTTGACGTCATAAATGGTAATTGGTAGTGCTTAATAATAACAGTCTATATTTGACGTCATAAATGGTAATTGGTAGTGCTTAATAATAACAGTCTATATTTGACGTCACAAATGCTAATCGCGTGTACGATGTTAAAAGTGTATTTGGTACGTAGAAAAGTAAACAGCATATTGTGTATGGTAACAACCAGTACTCAACTCTCCAACCTCCACAACAAACGATAAACTGTAAATATTCACATCCAGTACTCAACTCTCCAACCTCCACAACAAACAATAAACTGTAAATATTCACATCCAGTACTCAACTCTCCAACCTCCACAACAAACGATAAACTGTAAATATTCACATATAGTACTCAACTCTCCAACCTCCACAACAAACCATAAACTGTAAATATTCACACCCAGTACTCAACTCTCCAACCTCCACAACAAACGATAAACTGTAAATATTCACATCCAGTACTCAACTCTCCAACCTCCACAACAAACAATAAACTGTAAATATTCACACCCAGTACTCAACTCTCCAACCTCCACTACAAACGATAAACTGTAAATATTCACACCCAGTACTCAACTCTCCAACCTTCTCAACAAACGATAAACTGTAAATATTCACACCCAGTACTCAACTCTCCAACCTCCACAACAAACCATGAACTGTAAATATTCACACCCAGTACTCAACTCTCCAACCTTCACAACAAACCATGAACTGTAAATATTCACACCCAGTACTCAACTCTCCAACCTCCACAACAAACCATGAACTGTAAATATTCACACCCAGTACTCAACTCTCCAACCTTCTCAACAAACGATAAACTGTAAATATTCACATCCAGTACTCAACTCTCCAACCTCCACAACAAACCATAAACTGTAAATATTCACACCCAGTACTCAACTCTCCAACCTCCACAACAAACCATAAACTGTAAATATTCACACCCAGTACTCAACTCTCCAACCTTCTCAACAAACTGACATACATCTCGATGGATTCTGTCGGGGACAAATTACCTACGAGATTATTTAAGACAATTTATTTTACCGCATGCACACATGCTCTTCTAGCCTGGGAACAGGCGTCGATATATTTTGCCTGGTCAGTAAAATAAATATAGTTTAACACCGAGACTATTCATTGGGCCTTATTGAGTTTCTGAATATATCAACGGCCTGTGGAAACTGTCATTTGGCTAGAAGTTAAAAAATGAAATATCGACAGACTGGAACCATGGCTAAGGCTCCTCCTGTACATGCATAGTGCTATATGTTAGAGATTGCCTGGAGGGTCTTCGATTTATAGTAATATTTCATGAAGCGGTGATACCTATCTACTCCGAATTTCACATTTATCATGTAAGGTTGTAAGTAATACGTAATAACTAATAAGAGAAATGTCAATCCAAAACAACACTTAACTTTCTTTCTTTGAAAAGAAAGCACTATAATCGTAATGCGTGCTATATTTTAGATAATGTATCATGCTATTCAAATGTGAATGTCTTTGTGCATATGCATGTGGTTTTAGTGATATAGTGATCAGGTGCCGCAGTGATAGAGTGACCAGGGGAAGCAGTGATAGAGTGGCCAGGGGACGCAGTGATAGAGTGGCCAGGGGAAGCAGTGATATAGTGGTCAGGTGCGCAGTGATAGAGTGGCCAGGTGCCGCAGTGATAGAGTGGCCAGGGGAAGCAGTGCCAGAGTAGCCAGATGCCGCAGTGATAGAGTGGCCAGGGGAAGCAGTGATAGAGTGGTCAGGTGCCGCAGTGATAGAGTGGTCAGGTGCCGCAGTGATAGAGTAGTCAGGTGCCGCAGTGATAAAGTGACCAGGTGCCGCAGTGATAGAGTCGTCAGGTGCTGCAGTGATAGAGTGGTCAGGGGACGCAGTGATAGAGTGGCCAGATGCCGCAGTGATAAAGTGACCAGGTGCCGCAGTGATAGAGTCGTCAGGTGCTGCAGTGATAGAGTGGTCAGGGGACGCAGTGATAGAGTGGACAGGGGACGCATTGATAGAGTGGTCAGGTGCCGCAGTGATATAGTGGTCAGGGGACGCAGTGATATAGTGGTCAGGTTGCCGTTGCTGAGCGGGTTCAATACATCGGGCGTGTCTTGAATTGAAACACACAACAACGCTAGTGTGTCCGTATCACCTATTAGTAAGTACAAAGGAAGTTGTGGAAGCCGAAACAGATTTCTAAAACTATATACATTATTTTGTTCCTATATTTACATGTTATACATTGATAATTAATTGTAAACATCAGCGGATTGTGCGGTGATAAGACATCGTCAAACAGGTTTGTATTGATTCCGTGTAATTTATGGTAACCTGAGACAATCCAAATCAATACATATCCTGGGAATTGACAACATTCCAATGTCAGAACAATTATGTGTGTGTGCGTGCGTGCGTGCGATTATTTATCCCGTATAAACAGTAGCCTAGATATGTACTCCCGTATAAACTGTAGCCTAGATATGTACTCCCGTATAAACAGTAGCCTAGATATGTACTCCCGTATAAACTGTAGCCTAGATATGTACTCCCGTATAAACAGTAGCCTAGATATGTACTCCTGTATAAACAGTAGCCTAGATATGTACTCCCGAATAAACAGTAGCCTAGATATGTACTCCCGAATAAACTGTAGCCTAGATATGTACTCCCGAATAAACAGTAGCCTAGATATGTACTCCCGAATAAACAGTAGCCTAGATATGTACTCCCGTATAAACAGTAGCCTAGATATATACTCCCGAATAAACTGTAGTCTAGATATGTACTCCCGTATAAACAGTAGCCTAGATATGTACTCCCGAATAAACAGTAGCCTAGATATATATATATAGTCAATAGTGGTATGCATACAAGTCAGCGACCGTAACCACTCGACCACGGAGGCTGTTTGTCGTCTGTTACAATTGGACTAGTTATAGCATTTAGTTTACCCAGCATGCAAAAAGCAAACGTGAGGCTTCTATGTTGACTGTAATATTGTCCTAACTATGTCTCAGTACACATAGACCGCTAAGAACATCCACTCTAAGAATATTGTCCTAACTATGTCTCAGTACACATAGGCCGCTTAGAACATCGACTCTAAGAATATTGTCCTAACTATGTCTCAGTACACATAGGCCGCTTAGAACATCGACTCTAAGAATATTGTCCTAACTATGTCTCAGTACACATAGGCCGCTTAGAACATCGACTCTAAGAATATTGTCCTAAATATGTCTCAGTACACATAGGCCGCTTAGAACATCGACTCTAAGAATATTGTCCTAACTATGTCTCAGTACACATAGGCCGCTTAGAACATCGACTCTAAGAATATTGTCCTAACTATGTCTCAGTACACATAGGCCGCTTAGAACATCGACTCTAAGAATAGTGTCCTAAATATGTCTCAGTACACATAGGCCGCTTAGAACATCGACTCTAAGAATATTGTCCTAACTATGTCTCAGTACACATAGGCCGCTTAGAACATCGTCTCTAAGACTATTCATTGGGTGCAATATTAACTATGTTATGTTGATATCAGATCGTAACCTGGTGACAATTTTCATGACATATTTACCATCGCATTTAGAAAGTTATTGTGTTTGGCTACATATATCTCGCTGTGCCATGACACCCAGAGTTCTACAATGTTCCCAGGATTAGTTACTGTTACATGAGATAACATGGCTGTATCTGTCTGTCTCGCTGTACCATGACACACAGAGTTCTACAATGTTCCCAAGCTTAACTACCGTTACATGAGATAACATGGCTGCATCTGTCTGTCTCGCTGTGTCATGACACCCATAGTTCTACAATGTTCCCAAGCTTAACTACCGTTACATGAGATAACATGGCTGTACCTGTCTGTCTCGCTGTGCCATGACACCCAGAGTTCTACAATGTTCCCAAGCTTAACTACCGTTACATGAGATAACATGGCTGTATCTCTCTGTCTCGCTGTGCCATAACACACAGAGTTCTACAATGTTACCAAGCTTAACTACCGTTACATGAGATAACATGGCTGTATCTCTCTGTCTCGCTGTGCTATAACACACAGAGTTCTACAATGTTACCAAGCTTAGCTACCGTTACATGAGATAACATGGCTGTATCTGTCTGTCTCGTTGTGCCATGACACACAGAGTGCTACAATGTTCCCAAGCTTAGCTACTGTTACATGAGATAACATGGCTGCATCTGTCTCTCTGTGTAATCACACACACACAGAGTTCTACAATGTTGCCAAGCTTGGCTTCTGTTACATGATATAACATGGCTGCATATGTCTGTCTCGCTGTGCCATGATACACAGCATTCTACATTGTTCACAAGAATAGCTACTGTAACATGAGATAACATGGCTACATCTGTCTCTCTCGCTGTGCACATGACACCCATAGTTCTACAATGTTCCCAAGCTTAGCTACTGTTACATGAGATAACATGGCTGCATCTGTCTCTCTGTGCAATCACACACACACAGAGTTCTACAATGTTGCCAAGCTTGGCTACTGTTACATGATATAACATGGCTGCATATGTCTGTCTCACTGTGCCATGATACACATAGTTTATAATGTTGCCAAACTTAGCTACTGTTACATGAAATAACATGGAGTCAATTCTGTGAAATTATTTTGATGACAGACATTGGTTTCAAAAGAGTGTCTATAAGTTATATTCCTGTCGCGGTTACCATGGCGATGATTCAGTCATTATAACTGTTTTTGTAACCAGGGGATAATTCATGGGAAATTGTATCGAAATTGATTACACGGTATCAAGAGAGACTTCGTTAGAAGAACTCGCCAATGTACGGACGGACGGATGTATGACGAACACACGTCTATAATAATTGCTCAATCGTTTATATCTGAAGTGTGACCTAATCGTAAACTTGTGCTCAACGGGAGGCTATTCTAATTCACAAATTAGGTTTCTGCTTCTAGAGTTCCGTCCCATATATATATATTTGTTTAATCTTTATTCTAGTCATCGATCTTAAGTTTTCATTTCAGCAATAGTCCAGGCACGGAAGGGCGGGTACATGGGTAGAACCACTGACCTTCCACAATCACCCTGAGTTGAAAGAATTCAACAACCCAAGTAAGATTCCAACCTACATTTTTGTTGTATAAAAATACATCGTAATACATGACATGGAAGTTATACATATCCTACCAGATGTTGGCTGTATAAATACCTATATATGGTTTATACAAATTTATATTAGCTCGAGTGAGAAACAAGTTATTACAACTTATATTAATGACTATCTAGACCTCATTACTGTTGTAACCCATCGCCATGATATATATAACTCGGTTAACATAGCACAGAAGGTATAAATGTTAGTTGTATAAATAGTTATATATAACTCGGTATACATGACATAGAAGGTATAAATGTTAGTTGTATAAATAGTTATATATAACTCGGTATACATAGCATAGAAGGTATAAATGTTAGTTGTATAAATAGTTATATATAACTCGGTATACATAGCATAGAAGGTATAAATGTTAGTTGTATAAATAGTTATATATAACTCGGTATACATAGCATAGAAGGTATAAATGTTAGTTGTATTAATAGTTATATATAACTCGGTATACATGACACAGAAGGTATAAATGTTAGTTGTATAAATAGTTATATATAACTCGGTATACATGACATAGAAGGTATAAATGTTAGTTGTATAAATATAAATAGTTATATATAACTCGGTATACATGACATAGAAGGTATAAATGTTAGTTGTATAAATTAAATAGTTATATATAACTCGGTATACATGACATAGAAGGTATAAATGTTAGTTGTATGAATAGTTATATATAACTCGGTATACATGACATAGAAGGTATAAATGTTAGTTGTATAAATAGTTATATATAACTCGGTATACATAGCATAGAAGGTATAAATGTTAGTTGTATAAATAGTTATATATAACTCGGTATACATGACATAGCACAGAAGGTATAAATGTTAGTTGTATAAATAGTTATATATAACTCGGTATACATGACATAGAAGGTATAAATGTTAGTTGTATAAATAGTTATATATAACTCGGTATACATAGCATAGAAGGTATACATGTTAATTGTATAAATAGTTATATATAACTCGGTATACATGACATAGAAGGTATAAATGTTAGTTGTATACATAGTTATATATAGCTCGGTATACATAGCATAGAAGGTATACATGTTAGTTGTATAAATAGTTATATATAACTCGGTATACATGACACAGAAGGTATAAATGTTAGTTGTATAAATAGTTATACATAACTCGGTATACATAGCATAGAAGGTATAAATGTTAGTTGTATAAATAGTTATATATAACTCGGTATACATGACATAGAAGGTATACATGTTAGTTGTATAAATAGTTATATATAACTCGGTATACATGGCATAGAATGTATAAATGTTAGTTGTGTAAATAGTTATATATAGCTCGGTATACATAGCATAGAAGGTATACATGTTAGTTGTATAAATAGTTATATATAACTCGGTATACATGACATAGAAGGTATAAATGTTAGTTGTATAAATAGTTATACATAGCTCGGTATACATAGCATAGAAGGTATACATGTTAGTTGTATAAATAGTTATATATAACTCGGTATACATGACATAGAAGGTATAAATATAATATCAGATATGCAATTGCAGTGCAGTGTTCATATATATGGAACGTTAGGCTCGTAATCTAAGGTTCGACAACCTGCTGTACCTACTATACCATGCTAACATTATTAATATTATAGAATTTAAATTAAAGTATCGTGTCTGTGTTTTATATCGTACACGTAAAATAACCAGATGAGCATCTGGAATTGCGTTATGTCTAATCATTGAACTAGCTCCAACACCAACAACGACTAATCTCTCCAGGAGACTGCGGTCATGCGGACAGCGGGTATCGTAGCTAGCAGTTCAACACTTATCGCTGGTTCCAGACGCTGATATGATCGTGTCGTCTGCATGATCTAGACTATGGTTACTCTAACCGGAAGTCAATGTGTGAATAAGTCCAGTGAAATGTTTGACCGAGCGAAAGGTCAATGGTTCTACTCGGTGTCCTCCTCCACCAATCATATCTGGCGAAAGTCGTCACATGACTTAAGCTATTAGACCCAAAATAAACAAACAAATTAATCATACATAATATTTAGAAGACATGCTATATAACATGTTGTGATAAATACAAATTCAAATATTATTATATTTAGCGGCAGCGGAGCTATTTAATATAAAAGCTAACAATTATCATTATTACATTTGCCGAAAACTGCTACATTTGTTGTTTGTTTTACATTTACCGAAAACTGTTCCTACATGTGTTGTTCGTTATTACATTTACCGAAAACTGTTACTACATTTGGTGTTTGTTATTACATTTACCGAAAACTGTTCCTACATTTGTTGTTTGTTATTACATTTACCGAAACCTGTTCCTACATTTGTTGTTTGTTATTACATTTACCGAAATCTGTTCCTACATTTGTTGTTAGTTATTGGTGTCTGATTAGTACAATGGTTAGCGGGCTCGCTTCTTACCAATGCAATCCGTGTTCGATTCTCGGACCGGGAAATATGTGAGATGGTACGGTAGTCGCCAGATCGGACAGGTTGGTTTCCTCCGTGTACTCCGGTTTCATCTCACATGAATGACCACATTTACGCTTTCATCCGCGCCAACGTGAATGATTAATATAAGTTACTAAAACTTTCTTCGCAATCGATGTAAAATACATATAGCTTATTTGTTGTTACATTTACGAAAACTGGTCCTACATTTGTTGTTCGTTATTAGATTTAAAGTCCCCTACGAAAGACTGTCCAGGGTCAGACGATGGGATCGAACCTGCGATCCCTAGATTACCAGTCCAACGTGTTAACCACTGGACTACAGATCCGTCTGTAATTATGAAGTGAGTTTATATCATCCTAATCAGGCGTTACATCATCCGTACCTTGGCGTCGTTCGATCCATAAAATTACCTCCAGTATCAATGTTACTATCAATCCGCTCTGCTTGTCAACCTATGGTGGCAATCGTAAGAGGGCCGTTCAACAATCCGTTCTGCTTGGCAACCTATTGGTGGCAATCGTAAGAGGGCCGTTCAACAATCCGTTCTGCTTGGCAACCTATTGGTGGCAATCGTAAGAGGGCCGTTCAACAATCCGTTCTGCTTGGCAACCTATTGGTGGCAATCGTAAGAGGGCCGTTCAACAATCCGTTCTGCTTGGTAACCTATTGGTGGCAATCGTAAGAGGGCCGTTCAACAATCCGTTCTGCTTGGCAACCAATTGGTGGCAATCGTAAGAGGGCCGTTCAACAATCCGTTCTGCTTGGCAACCTATTTGTGGCAATCGTAAGAGTGTCGTTCAACAAGTGTCTCAACTACATTGCTGCTATGGGGATGACCGAATCTAATGTTGTTATAACTTGTGGTCCAACTTATTTGTTCGATCCCCCGTATGACCCTAATAAAATTAACATTCTTTCAGATGAGACTTTAAACCGAGGTATCGTGTCGGTGCTTTACACCGTGCACGTAAATGAATCAGAGGAGACTCTGGAATGTGTTTCTGTCTGTATCACTGCACTATCATCCAACAATCTAAAATGAATTATCTCTTCAGGAGGCGTCGCTCATATGGGTAACCAGTAGCGACGATAAATAAACGGAAAACACACACTCACACTTAATTACTGTGCTGCTAAAATCGAACACACTGCTTAGGTCACATGGCGGTTATCAAGCTGTTATTGGTGAGTGAGGATCCCAGTGCCCTTCTGGGTATTCCAGCCACGTCCGGAACCCGGATATAACCATCGACCTTTTGCAAGCCATATACAAGGCTTCCTCATTAGAAATAAGTAGACACACCCTGTGTGATTCAAACCTATAGATAGAGGTGAGGGGCTAGTTAGCGACCGTAACCACTAGGCCACGGAGGCCCCTTCATTACGGTACTTTGTTTCATGTAGTGTTGCCCGTGTTACCACTGGAGTTTTATCATTTTGGGATTTTACCCAAATGTCATAAAACACCAGTATATAAATATAATATGGATATACAAGTGTACCTTTCTAAGAGCTAAACTGTTTAAGGTTTAAACGTTATTTATTTTATAACGATTGTGAAGCAAGTTCTAACAACATATATTAATCACTCTCGTTGGCGAGGATGAAAGCGTATTATGTGGTCATTCGTGTGGGAGGAAACCGAAGTACCCTAGAAAACCCACCTGTCCGATCTGGCGACCACCGTACCATCTCACATACTTCCCGGTCCGAGGATTGAACCCGGATTGCATTTGTGAGAAGCGAGCGGCCTAACCACTGCGCTAATCGGATAGCCAATCTTAAAATAGCTACAGTGTTCATTGTTGAAAAAAGTTAAAACCAACATTACACAATGCACATACAACTATGCAACGATTAAATTATTCAGGATGAGCATGCTGCTCCGTTACCTCCCTAACACACTTCCAATTTCGTTGATCCATGATTTCCCCCAGGTCTTCACAACAATTCAAGCTCAGTTGCACCCTTGCTAGTGACAGAGGGGTCGTGAGTTCAAGCCATGACACCAGACCAACCACCATGGTGCTCTTAAGCATCACACTTAAAGCGACATTACATCGCAAAAATCAAATCAAATGCATTTATTTCACGTATTAATGCATTGCTGCTACACATTATGTCCGAATACGTTCGAACTCTAACATTGAATCAGTTATAGCAATGTATTACTGTGTACAGCATAGTTCCATGACAGTTGTAGCAATATATTACTATCTACAACATAGTTTCATGACAGTTATGGCAATATAGTATTGTCTACAACATAGTTTCATGTCAGTTATAGCAATATATTACTATCTACAACATAGTTCCATGACAGTTATAGCAATATATTACTCTCTACAACATAGTTTCATGACAGTTATAGCAATATATTACTGTCTACAACATAGTCGGCCGCTATATAATAATATTGAATTTGTATTTATCACAACATGTTATATAGCATGTCTTCTAAATATTATGTATGATTAATTTGTTTGTTTATTTTGGGTCTAATAGCTTAAGTCATGTGACGACTTTCGCCAGATATGATTGGTGGAGGAAGACACCGAGTAGAACCATTGACCTTTCGCTCGGTCAAAACATTTCACTGGACTTATTCACACATTGACTTCCGGTTAGAGTAACCATAGTCTAGATCATACAGACGACACGATCATATCAGCGTCTGGAACCAGCGATAAGTGTTGAACTGCTAGCTACGATACCCGCTGGCCGCATGACCGTAGTCTCCTGGAGAGATTAGTCGTTGTTGGTGTTGGAGCTAGTTCAATGATTAGACATAACGCAATTCCAGATGCTCATCTGGTTATTTTACGTGTACGATATAAAACACAGACACGATACTTTAATTTAAATTCTATAATATTAATAATGTTAGCATGGTATAGTAGGTATAGCAGGTTGTCGAACCGTACGAGCCTAACGTTCCATATATATGAACACTGCACTGTAATTGCAAATCGTGTAGTATAGTTATACCTTCTATGTCATGTATACCGAGTTATATATAACTATTTATACAACTAATATTTATACCGTCTGTGCTGTGTTAACAGAGTTATATATATCATGGCGATGGGTTACATCAGTAATCAGGTCTCGATAGTCATTAATATAAGTTGTAATAACTTGTTTCTCACTCGGGCTAATATAAATTTGTATAAACCATATATAGGTGTTATACAGCCAACATCTGGTAGGATAGGTATAACTTCCATGTCATGTATTCCGAGTTATATATAGGTATTTTTATACAACAAAAATGTAGGTTGGAATCTTACTTGGGTTGTTGAATTATTTCAACTCAGGGTGATAGGGGAAGGTCACTGGTTCTACCCATGTACCCGCCCGTCCGTGCCTGGACTATTGCTGAAGTGAAAACTTAAGATCGATGACTAGAATAAAGATTTAAAAATATATATAGGGGAGTGAACTCTAGAAGCAGAAACCTAATTAGTGAATTAGAATAGCCTCCCTTTGAGCACACTTTACGATTAGGTCTCGCTTCAGATATAGACGATTGAGCAATTATTATAGACGATTGTTCGTCATACATCCGTCCGTCCGTACATTGGCGAGTTCTTCAAACGTAATCTCTCTTGATGCCGCATAATAAATGTCAATACAATTTCCCATGAATTATCCTCTGGTTACAAACACAGTTAAAATGACCGTGACTCATCGCCATGGTAACCGCGACAGGAACACAACTTATAGACACTCTTTTGAAACCAATGTCTGTCATTAAAATAATTACACATAATTGACTCCATGTTAGTTCATGTAACAGTAGCTAAACTTGGCAACATTATAAACACTGTGTATCATTGCACAGCAAGAAGGACAGATGCAGCCATGCTATCTCATGTATCAGTAGCTAAGCTTGGCAACATTATAAACTATGTGTATCATGGCACACCGAGACAGACAGATGCAGCCATGTTATCTCATGTAACAGTAGCTAAGCTTGGCAACATTATAAACACTGTGTATCATTGCACAGCAAGAAGGACAGATGCAGCCATGTTATCTCATGTAGCAGTAGCTAAGCTTGGCAACATTGTAGAACTATGGGGGTCATTGCACAGCGAGACAGACAGATGCAGCCATGTTATCTCGTGTAACATTAGCTAAGCTTGGGAACATTGTAGAACTCTGGGTGTTATGACACAGACAGACAGATACAGCCATGTTATCTCATGTAACAGTAGCTAAGGTTGGCAACATTATAAACTATGTGTATCATTGCACAGCGAGAAGGACAGATACAGCCATGTTATCTCATGTAACAGTAACTAAGCTTGGGAACATTGTAGAACTATGTGTGTCATGGCACAGCGAGACATACATATGCAGCCATGTTATCTCATGTAACAGTAACTAAGCTTGGGAACATTGTAGAACTCTGTGTGTCATGCCACAGTGAGACAGACAGATGCAGCCATGTTATCTCATGTAACAGTAACTAAGCTTGGCAACAGTGTAGAACTCTGTGTGGCATGGCACAGCGAGACAAACAGATGCAGCCATGCTATCTCATGTATCAGTAGCTAAGCTTGGCAACATTATAAACTATGTGTATCATGGCACACCGAGACAGACAGATGAGCCATGTTATCTCATGTAACAGTAGCTAAGCTTGGCAACATTATAATCTATGTGTGTCATGGCACAGCGAGACAGACAGATACAGCCATGTTATCTCATGTAACAATAACAAAGCTTGGAAACCTTGTAGAACTATGTGTGTCATGGCACAGCGAGACAGACAGATGCAGCCATGTTATCTCATGTAACAGTAGCTAAGCTTGGGAACATTGTAGAACTATGTGTGTCATGGCACAGCGAGACAGACAGATACAGCCATGTTATCTCATGTAACAATAACTAAGCTTGGAAACCTTGTAGAACTATGTGTGTCATGGCACAGCGAGAAAGACAGATGCAGCCATGTTATCTCATGTAACAGTAGCTAAGCTTGGGAACATTGTAGACCTATGTGTGTCATGGCACAGCGAGACAGACAGATGCAACCATGTTATCTCATGTAACATTAGCTAAGCTTGGGAACATTGTAGAACTCTGTGTGTTATGACACAGACAGACAGATACAGCCATGTTATCTCATGTAACAGTAGCTAAGGTTGGCAACAATATAAACTCAGTGTATCATTGCACAGCGAGAAGGACAGATACAGCCATGTTATCTCATGTAACAGTAACTAAGCTTGGGAACATTGTATAACTCTGTGTGTCATGGCACAGGGAGACAGACATATGCAGCCATGTTATCTCATGTAACAGTAACTAAGCTTGGGAACATTGTAGAACTCTGTGTGTCATGCCACAGCGAGACACACAGATGCTGCCATGTTATCGCATGTAACATTAACTAAGCTTGGTAACCGTGTAGAAAACTGTGTAGCATGGCACAGCGAGACAGACATATGCAGCCATGTTTTCTCATGTAACAGTAACTAAGCTTGGGAACATTATAGAACTCTGTGTTTCATGCCACAGCGAGACAGACAGATGCAGCCATGTTATCTCATGTAACAGTAACTAAGCTTGGTAACCGTGTAGAAAACTGTGTGGCATGGCACAGCAAGACATACGGATGCAGCCATGTTATATCATGTAACAGTAACTAAGCTTGGGAAATTGAAGAACTCTGTGTGTCATGG
>CM026392.1:34422314-34490265 GCA_014843695.1 Archivesica marissinica | reverse complement strand
ATGTTCTTAGCGGTCTATGTGTACTGAGACATAGTTATGACAATATTCTTAGAGTGGATGTTCTAAGCGGCCTATGTGTACTGAGACATAGTTATGACAATATTCTTAGAGTGGATGTTCTAAGCGGCCTATGTGTACTGAGACATAGTTATAACAATATTCTTAGAGTGGATGTTCTAAGCGGCCTATGTACACTGAGACATAGTTAGGACAATATTCTTAGAGTCGATGTTCTTAGCGGTCTATGTGTACTGAGACATAGTTAGGACAATATTACAGTCAACATAGAAGCCTCACGTTTGCTTTTTGCATGCTGGGTAAACTAAATGCTATAACTAGTCCAATTGTAACAGATGACAAATAGCCTCCGTGGTCGAGTGGTTACGGTCGCTGACTTGTATGCATACCACTATTGAATATATATATATATATCTAGGCTACTGTTTATTCGGGAGTACATATCTAGCTACTGTTTATACAGGAGTACAACACACAACAACAACACACACAACAACAACACACACACAACAAGCTACTGTTTATTCGGGAGTACATATCTAGGCTACTGTTTATACGGGAGTACATATCTAGGCTACTGTTTATACGGGAGTACATATCTAGGCTACTGTTTATACGGGAGTACATATCTAGGCTACTGTTTATACGGGAGTACATATCTAGGCTACTGTTTATTCGGGAGTACATATCTAGGCTACTGTTTATTCGGGAGTACATATCTAGGCTACTGTTTATTCGGGAGTACATATCTAGGCTACTGTTTATACGGGAGTACATATCTAGGCTACTGTTTATACGGGAGTACATATCTAGGCTACTGTTTATTCGGGAGTACATATCTAGGCTACTGTTTATTCGGGAGTACATATCTAGGCTACTGTTTATACGGGAGTACATATCTAGGCTACTGTTTATACGGGAGTACACACACACAACATATCTAGCTACAGTTTATTCGGAGTACATATCTAGGCTACGTTTATTCGGAGTACATATCTAGGCTACTGTTTATACGGGAGTACATATCTAGGCTACTGTTTATTCGGGAGTACATATCTAGGCTACTGTTTATACGGGAGTACATATCTAGGCTACTGTTTATACGGGAGTACATATCTAGGCTACTGTTTATACGGGAGTACATATCTAGGCTACTGTTTATTCGGGAGTACATATCTAGGCTACTGTTTATACGGGAGTACATATCTAGGCTACTGTTTATTCGGGAGTACATATCTAGGCTACTGTTTATTCGGGAGTACATATCTAGGCTACTGAACAACAACACACACAACAACACACACAACAACACACAACAACAACACACAGGGAGTACATATCTAGGCTACTGTTTATACGGGAGTACATATCTAGGCTACTGTTTATACGGGAGTACATATCTAGGCTACTGTTTATTCGGGAGTACATATCTAGGCTACTGTTTATACGGGAGTACATATCTAGGCTACTGTTTATACGGGAGTACATATCTAGGCTACTGTTTATACGGGAGTACATATCTAGGCTACTGTTTATACGGGAGTACATATCTAGGCTACAGTTATCGGGAGACATATCTAGGCTACGTTTATTCGGGAGTACATATCTAGGCTACTGTTTATACGGGAGTACATATCTAGGCTACTGTTTATACGGGAGTACATATCTAGGCTACTGTTTATACGGGAGTACATATCTAGGCTACTGTTTATACGGGAGTACATATCTAGGCTACTGTTTATACGGGATAAATAATCGCACGCACGCACGCACACACACATAATTGTTCTGACATTGGAATGTTGTCAATTCCCAGGATATGTATTGATTTGGATTGTCTCAGGTTACCATAAAATACACGGAATCAATACAAACCTGTTTGACGATGTCTTAACACCGCACAATCCGCTGATGTTTACAATTATCAATGTATAACATGTAAATATAGGAACAAAATAATGTATATAGTTTTAGAAATCTGTTTCGGCTTCCACAACTTCCTTTGTACTTACTAATAGGTGATACGGACACACTAGCGTTGTTGTGTGTTTCAATTCAAGACACGCCCGATGTATTGAACCCGCACAGCAACGGCAACCTGACCACTATATCACTGCGTCCCCTGACCACTATATCACTGCGGCACCTGACCACTCTATCACTGCGTCCCCTGTCCACTCTATCACTGCGTCCCCTGACCACTCTATCACTGCAGCACCTGACCACTCTATCACTGCGGCACCTGGTCACTTTATCACTGCGGCATCTGGCCACTCTATCACTGCGTCCCCTGACCACTCTATCACTGCAGCACCTGACCACTCTATCACTGCGGCACCTGGTCACTTTATCACTGCGGCACCTGACCACTCTATCACTGCGGCACCTGACCACTCTATCACTGCGGCACCTGACCACTCTATCACTGCTTCCCCTGACCACTCTATCACTGCTTCACCTGGCCACTCTATCACTGCTTCCCCTGGCCACTCTATCACTGCTTCCCCTGGCCACTCTATCACTGCTTCACCTGACCACTATATCACTGCTTCCCCTGGCCACTCTATCACTGCGTCCCCTGGCCACTCTATCACTGCTTCCCCTGGTCACTCTATCACTGCGGCACCTGATCACTATATCACTAAAACCACATGCATATGCACACAGACATTCACATTTGAATAGCATGATACATTATCTAAAATATAGCACGCATTACGATTATAGTGCTTTCTTTTCAAAGAAAGAAAGATAAGTGTTGTTTTGGATTGACATTTCTCTTATTAGTTATTACGTATTACTTACAACCTTACATGATAAATGTGAAATTCGGAGTAGATACGTATCACCGCTTCATGAAATATTACTATAAATCGAAGACCCTCCAGGCAATCTCTAACATATAGCACTATGCATGTACAGGAGGAGCCTTAGCCATGGTTCCAGTCTGTCGATATTTCATTTTTTAACTTCTAGCCAAATGACAGTTTCCACAGGCCGTTGATATATTCAGAAACTCAATAAGGCCCAATGAATAGTCTCGGTGTTAAAATATATTTATTTTACTGACCAGGCAAAATATATCGACGCCTGTTCCCAGGCTAGAAGAGCATGTGTGCATGCGGTAAAATAAATTGTCTTAAATAATCTCGTAGGTAATTTGTCCCCGACAGAATCCATCGAGATGTATGTCAGTTTGTTGAGAAGGTTGGAGAGTTGAGTACTGGGTGTGAATATTTACAGTTTATGGTTTGTTGTGGAGGTTGGAGAGTTGAGTACTGGGTGTGAATATTTACAGTTTATCGTTTGTAGTGGAGGTTGGAGAGTTGAGTACTGGATGTGAATATTTACAGTTTATCGTTTGTTGTGGAGGTTGGAGAGTTGAGTACTGGAGTGATGGTTTTTGTGGAGGTTGGAGAGTTGAGTACTGGGTGTGAATATTTACAGTATGGTTTGTTGTGGAGGTTGGAGAGTTAGTACTGGGTTGATATTACAGTTACGTTTGTTGTGGAGGTTGGAGATTGAGTACTGGTGTAATATTTACAGTTATGTTTGTTGTGGAGGTTGGAGAGTTGAGTACTGGGTGTGAATATTTACAGTTCATGGTTTGTTGTGGAGGTTGGAGAGTTGAGTACTGGGTGTGAATATTTACAGTTCATGGTTTGTTGTGGAGGTTGGAGAGTTGAGTACTGGGTGTGAATATTTACAGTTCATGGTTTGTTGTGGAGGTTGGAGAGTTGAGTACTGGGTGTGAATATTTACAGTTCATGGTTTGTTGTGGAGGTTGGAGAGTTGAGTACTGGGTGTGAATATTTACAGTTCATGGTTTGTTGTGGAGGTTGGAGAGTTGAGTACTGGGTGTGAATATTTACAGTTCATGGTTTGTTGTGGAGGTTGGAGAGTTGAGTACTGGGTGTGAATATTTACAGTTCATGGTTTGTTGTGGAGGTTGGAGAGTTGAGTACTGGATGTGAATATTTACAGTTCATGGTTTGTTGAGAAGGTTGGAGAGTTGAGTACTGAGTGTGAATATTTACAGTTTATGGTTTGTTGTGGAGGTTGGAGAGTTGAGTACTGGATGTGAATATTTACAGTTTATGGTTTGTTGTGGAGGTTGGAGAGTTGAGTACTGGGTGTGAATATTTACAGTTCATGGTTTGTTGTGGAGGTTGGAGAGTTGAGTACTGGGTGTGAATATTTACAGTTTATGGTTTGTTGAGAAGGTTGGAGAGTTGAGTACTGGATGTGAATATTTACAGTTCATGGTTTGTTGAGAAGGTTGGAGAGTTGAGTACTGGGTGTGAATATTTACAGTTTATGGTTTGTTGTGGAGGTTGGAGAGTTGAGTACTGGGTGTGAATATTTACAGTGTATGGTTTGTTGTGGAGGTTGGAGAGTTGAGTACTGGGTGTGAATATTTACAGTTTATCGTTTGTTGTGGAGGTTGGAGAGTTGAGTACTGGATGTGAATATTTACAGTTTATTGTTTGTTGTGGAGGTTGGAGAGTTGAGTACTGGTTGTTACCATACACAATATACAGTTTACTTTTCTACGTACCAAATACACTTTTAACATCGTACACGCGATTAGCATTTGTGACGTCAAATGTAGACGGTTATTATAAAGCACTACTAATTACCATTGATGACGTCAACTATAGACTGTGGTTATTAAACACTTACGATTACCATTTATGACGTCAAATATACTGTTATTACAAAGCACACCATTAATTTATGACGTCAAATATATTATTATAAGCACTACCAATTACCATTTATGACGTCAAATAGACTGTTATTATAAAGCACTACCAATTACCATTTATGACGTCAAATATACTTATTATAAAGCACTACCAATTACCATTTATGACGTCAAATATACTGTTATTATAAAGCACTACCAATTACCATTTATGACGTCATATAGACTGTTATTATAAAGCACTACCAATTACCATTTATGACGTCAAATATAGACTGTTATTATTAAGCACTACCAATTACCATTTATGACGTCAAATATAGAGTATTATTAAGCACTACCAATTACCATTTATGACGTCAAATATACTGTTATTATAAAGCACTACCAATTACCATTTATGACGTCAAATATACTGTTATTATAAAGCACTACCAATTACCATTTATGACGTCATATAGACTGTTATTATTAAGCACTACCAATTACCATTTATGACGTCAAATTAGACTGTTATTATTAAGCACGACCCATTAGTATTTATGACGTCAAATATAGACTGTTATTATTAAGCACTACCAATTACCATTTATGACGTCAAATATACTGTTATTATAAAGCACTACCAATTACCATTTATGACGTCATATAGACTGTTATTATTAAGCACTACCAATTACCATTTATGACGTCAAATATAGACTGTTATTATTAAGCACGACCCCATTAGTATTTATGACGTCAAATATAGACTGTTATTATTAAGCACTACCAATTACCATTTATGACGTCAAATATACTGTTATTATAAAGCACTACCAATTACCATTTATGACGTCATATAGACTGTTATTATTAAGCACTACCAATTACCATTTATGACGTCAAATATAGACTGTTATTATAAAGCACTACCAATTACCATTTATGACGTCATATAGACTGTTATTATTAAGCACTACCAATTACCATTTATGACGTCAAATAGACTTATTATTAAGCACTACCAATTACCATTTATGACGTCAAATATACTGTTATTATAAAGCACTACCAATTACCATTTATGACGTCAAATATACTGTTATTATTAAGCACTACCAATTACCATTTATGACGTCAAATAGACTGTTATTATTAAGCATTACCAATTACCATTTATGACGTCAAATATAGACTGTTACTATTAAGCACTACCAATTACCATTTATGACGTCAAATATGGACTTATTATTAAGCACTACCAATTATCATTTATGACGTCAAATATAGACTGTTATTATTAAGCACTACCAATTACCATTTATGACGTCAAATATACTGTTATTATAAAGCACAACCAATTACCATGTATGCCGTCATATAGACTGTTATTATAAAGCACTACCAATTACCATTTATGACGTCATATACTGTTATTATAAAGCACTACCAATTACCATTTATGACGTCAAATAGACTGTTATTATTAAGCACTACGAATTACCATTTATGACGTCAAATATACTGTTATTATTAAGCACTACCAATTACCATTTATGACGTCAAATATACTGTTATTATAAAGCACTACCAATTACCATTTATGACGTCATATAGACTGTTATTATTAAGCACTACCAATTACCATTTATGACGTCAAATATAGACTGTTATTATTAAGCACGACCCCATTAGTATTTATGACGTCAAATATAGACTGTTATTATTAAGCACTACCAATTACCATTTATGACGTCAAATATACTGTTATTACAAAGCACTACCAATTACCATTTATGACGTCAAATATAGAATGTTATTATTAAGCACTACCAATTACCATTTATGACGTCAAATATAGACTGTTATTATAAAGCACTACCAATTACCATTTATGACGTCAAATATAGACTGTTATTATAAAGCACTACGAATTACCATTTATGACGTCATATAGACTGTTATTATTAAGCACTACCAATTACCATTTATGGCGTCAAATAGACTTATTATTTAGCACTACCAATTACCATTTATGACGTCAAATATACTGTTATTATAAAGCACTACCAATTACCATTTATGACGTCAAATATACTGTTATTATTAAGCACTACCAATTACCATTTATGACGTCAAATAGACTGTTATTATTAAGCATTACCAATTACCATTTATGACGTCAAATATAGACTGTTACTATTAAGCACTACCAATTACCATTTATGACGTCAAATATAGACTTATTATTAAGCATTACCAATTATCATTTATGACGTCAAATATAGACTGTTATTATTAAGCACTACCAATTACCATTTATGACGTCAAATATAGACTGTTATTATTAAGCACTACCAATTACCATTTATGACGTCAAATATAGACTTATTATTAAGCACTACCAATTACCATTTATGACGTCAAATATAGACTGTTATTATTAAGCACGACCCCATTAGTATTTGTGATGTCAAATGATGTAAAATGTGGCTAAAACACAACCAGCACCATAGGTTGAACACTGTGAATAAAACACTTCCCAATTATAAATGTTGACAGATGCCAGGCCCGTCGCTGGGCATACGCAAGTACGCACGTGCGTATCATTGGTCTCAGAAAATGAAAAAAATGAAAACTCCAAAAATGCATTACCCCCCCCACCCGGGGTAGTACGGATACATAGGCGCCGTGATGTGGGGAGTGGTGAAATAATTGAGCCCATTGCAAATATGGTGCATCTCGAAATTTAGTTTGTGCTATTTTACGTGCTTGTTTAATTGATAAGGGCGATAGATCATGTATATTATACATCTAGCCGTTATACGGATTGCCGAGAGAACTTTAGTCCTGCAATTGTATGTTACAAAATGGATTGAAATACAGGAAATTGCTTCCTCATTTCAAAAAATCTCCGGGGGGCATGCCCTCGGACCCCCTAGCGTACTCGCTCACTCGACAAACAAGCATATGTGGCCGTGCGTATCATCAAAACAGCTCCAGCGACGGCCCTGGATGCTGTATATGCATTCTGTGATTTAATTTATAAAGTACTACACAACTATTTCAACTATCCTTCATTTACCATTGTTCATGTGTGCAGTGAACATTTAAAATGTCTGGCAGTGTTTTATAAATCGTACCGATGATGTACATCAACATGATTATTACCGGTGGTTTCAGTGAACGACAAGGTCAGTATATTTAATAAGACGATGTGATCCATGCCTGTATATCGTCTATCCGGGTTTCGTCTCTTCATCTATGAAACATCAGATATGGTTTCATGTATATATGATGTTCTCATCTGCCTATACTATTATTAGTTTAGATAGCCATCTTTTAGGTAAAACCGGGTATGTATGACGAGGTCTGCTAATAGATTTAAAGTGTCACTGTCACCGTGCGATTTGATACATAGGTATGCTAGATAGTAACAATGTCGCCCATGCATGGACGTGAACAATGATTTGAAAAGGGGATTCTAAATGCAAATAATGTTTATGTAAAATAGCGATCAAATGTCTGACATGTTTCCCGTTTCACTTGCTTACTTAATGTATTAACACTTCCTTTTGTAAGCAGCTGAATCTGGACCCGGAAACTACACTATACCTGACATTACATACAAACATACAACAATATACCTAACAATATACACAAACATACTCTAATACACATGCCATTACACACACACATACTACAATATACCTGACATTACACACACATACCACAATATACCTGACATTACACACACACATGCTACAATATACCTGACATTACACACAAACATACTCTAATACACATGCCATTACACACACACATACTACAATATACCTGACATTACACACACATACCACAATATACCTGACATTACACACACACATACTACAATATACCTGACATTACACACAAACATACTCTAATACACATGCCATTACACACACACATACTACAATATACCTGACATTACACACACATACCACAATATACCTGACATTACACACACACATGCTACAATATACCTGACATTACACACAAACATACTCTAATACACATGCCATTACACACACACATACTACAATATACCTGACATTACACACACATACCACAATATACCTGACATTACACACACACATGCTACAATATACCTGACATTACACACACATACAATATACCTGACATTACAACAAACATACTCTAATACACATGACATTACACACACACATACTACAATATACCTGACATTACACACACATACTACAATATACCTGACATTACACACACACATACTACAATATACCTGACATTACACACACACATACTACAATATACCTGACATTACACACAACATACTACAATATACCTGACATTACACACAACATACTACAATATACCTGACATTACACACAACATACTACAATATACCTGACATTACACACAACATACTACAATATACCTGACATTACATACAAACATACTACAATATACCTGACATTACACACAACATACTACAATATACCTGACATTACACACACACATACTACAATATACCTGACATTACACACACACATACTCATATACCTGACATTCACACACACATACTACAATATACCTGACATTACACACACACATACTACAATATACCTGACATTACACACACACATACTACAATATACCTGACATTACACACACACATACTACAATATACCTGACATTACACACACACATACTACAATATACCTGACATTACACACACATACTACAATATACCTGACATTACACACACACATACTACAATATACCTGACATTACACACAACATACTACAATATACCTGACATTACACACAACATACTACAATATACCTGACATTACACACAAACATACTACAATATACCTGACATTACACACAACATACTACAATATACCTGACATTACACACAACATACTACAATATACCTGACATTACACACAACATACTACAATATACCTGACATTACACACAACATACTACAATATACCTGACATTACACACAACATACTACAATATACCTGACATTACACACAACATACTACAATATACCTGACATTACACACAACATACTACATATACCTGACATTAAACACAACATACTACAATATACCTGACATTACACACAACATACTACAATATACCTGACATTACATACAACATACTACAATATACCTGACATTACACACAACATACTACAATATACCTGACATTACACACAACATACTACAATATACCTGACATTACACACAACATACTACAATATACCTGACATTACACACACATACTCTAATACACATGACATTACACACACACACACACATACTACACTATACCTGACATTACACACACACATACTACAATATACCTGACATTACACACAACATACTACAATATACCTGACATTACACACAACATACTACACTATACCTGACATTACACACAACATACTACAATATACCTGACATTACACACACACATACTACAATATACCTGACATTACACACAACATACTACAATATACCTGACATTACACACAACATACTACAATATACCTGACATTACACACAACATACTACAATATACCTGACATTACACACAACATACTACACTATACCTGACATTACATACAAACATTCTACAATATAGCTGACATTACACACAACATACTATACCATACCTGACATTACACACACATACTACAATATACCTGACATTACACACAACATACTACAATATACCTGACATTGCACACAACATACTACAATATACCTGACATTACACACAACATACTACACAATACCTGACATTACATACAAACATACTACAATATACCTGACATTACACACAACATACTACAATATACCTGACATTACACACAAACATACTACAATATACCTGACATTACACACACATATGCTACAATATACCTGACATTACACACACACATACTACAATATACATGACATTACACACACATACTACACTAAACCTGACATTACACACATATATTACAATATACCTGACATTACACACACACATACTACAATATACCTACACACATATACTACAATATACCTGACAGTACACACAGACATACTACAATATACCTGACATTACACACACATACTACAATATAACTGACATTACACACACATACTACACTATACCTGACATTACACACACATACTACAATATACCTGACATTACACCCACATACTACAATATACCTGACATTACACACAAACATACTACAATATACCTGACATTACACACACATACTACAATATACCTGACATTACACACACATACTACAATATACCTGACATTACACACACAAACATACTACAATATACCTGACATTACACACAAACATACTACAATATGACAGAGACCCATTCCAGAGTATCCTCTGGTTCTTTTACCTGTACGGTGTAAAGCACCGACACGAGACCTCGGTTTAAAGTTCCATCTGAAAGACTGTTAATTTTATTAGGGTCTGACGGAGGATCGAACCTGCGATCCCTGGTTTACCAGTCCAATGTGTTAACCAATGTACTACAGATCCGTCTGTAGGGGAAGTGTGCATTAGATTTATATATAGGTATGTCCGCTCGAAGGCACTGTAAGTGAGGCACCAAATGTCGCTCCCCAGTAGAGACTTGACGCGGATGTGTAATAATTCACGTATTCAATCATATTTTCAATTTTGAATGGGGTGAATTTTAATGAAGGTAGGTGTGTATATAGTGTAAATGTTGGGTAATGAAATTTCAGGCACGGGTGGGCACCCAAGGATAATCACCGACGTTCCTCAAGCCAACTGGATTGCGTCCTCGCATGAATGAATGAATGAATGAATGAATGAATGAATGAATCGCCCCCAGACAAACAATCAGATTCGGTTAAAAATACCAACTCAACCAATTCTAAATAATTTAAAGACATTACACGCTCTATTTCTGCAATACAATACGATACAAATTGTATTTCTCTCAAGCCATGTATACATATCAACATGAGGATAATGTTAAACATTACATGCATATAGACGAGGCTAAACAAGGTTATTTATTAAGTTATATAGGTACACTAGATATCAAACTGCGAACAGGTTCATACAACAAGTCTTTATGTTCCAGCCAAATGCATATGTATGATATGTTATTGCTTATTTATATACAATTACAAATATAAGCATGATAAATATATAAGCACAATGATACAACTGCAATGCTATGCTTATACTTGAACATTGTAACAATAAAATCTAGAAGCAGATAGGTGGGTTGGGCAACAATTACCAACATTAGCTAATGCCCTCCCCAAATATGACGTCATACATTTGTACTTGCAGTCCATTATTATTAATATTGGACTGGTGTCAATAGGCCAGAGTAATGTATTAAACTACTACGCGTAAATGTACGAAATTAACAATTTTAATTAGTAGGATCGTGTTATATAAGTGTGTGTTTTAACCCTTTCCCTCACAGAAGCACCTCTTGACGCCATTACCAATACGACATACATTGACAATTTAGTAGCCAAACCAATGTTCATAATAAAGGCCAGAATCCCATGTAGTCCCAGTAATATCTATGGAGGTGGGATAGATATGGCGACTACTTATCCATTGCATGATAGCTAAATGGCTGTTGTGTGCATGGAGATATAATAGTATATTAACCTAAATCTCTATGAAGGAAAGGGTTAAGTAAGATATAAGCCTCAAACGAACCCAATATGTAAAGTATTGGTACTGTCCCCGGTGCTACGCCCCTCACACAGTCCAGTATTTTACATAACGGATCCATTTCGGTTTATATCCTATACATACCAATCCAAAAGCTATTTTGGAGTACTTAAGTTTCGTTCTTGTCCATGTTACTTCCTGAATGAAACGAAACTGTTTGAGGCCTTTATAGACAATTGACAGGGTAACATTTACCGATTGTATTGCCGATAAAGAGATGATTTCAAAACAATATAGGTCAGTTTATATTTTTGGGATATCAATTAGAAATCGAATCGTGTAATTGGTGAACTCCACCATCTATATAATCACGTAGTAGTTTGTTTCTAAATACTTGAAGCGCGGGTACTCCGGTTTCCTCCCACATGAATGATCACATTTACGCTTCCATCCGCGCCAACGAGAGTGATTAATATAAGTTGTTATAACTTGCTTCGCAATCGATGTAAAATAAAGTTTAAACTTTAAGTTTATCTTTATATATGAGAAAAGCAATCATAAATACGTAATACTGTACTATAATTATACTGTTCTATGTATTTAGGGTCTTTGTATGTTTGCAAACCATTATCAGTATATCTTCACGTTGAGAGTAAGGTAACTTCCTTATTAAGTTGTAATAATATGAATGCACCTGCACCTGCATGTGTATAAACATTTCAATATCCAATATACAAAATCAGTAAAATGATCCCGGAACAAGAATACTACATATGGAAATATAAAACAAGATCACGTGGTGTTTTAATATCTTCAATATAACTGCACGCCAACTGATTTAAATGCAGTGGTGCAAACACAACAAAAGGTTGTTATTGCCCAGATGAATTAGTTTTAACTTTGTTTATTTTACAACTATTGCCAAGCAAGTTCTAACAACTTATATTAATCACGTTGGTTGGCTCGGATGAAAGCGTAAAATTAATGTGATCATTCGTGTGGGAGGAAACCCGTAGAGTACCCGGAGAAAACCCACCTGTCCGATCTGGCGATCAGATGAATTGAAGTCGGTTGAGAGCACATTCATGTAAACACATTATTTTAAAATAATGGGTCTATTATATATCCAGCGGCGAGCGTAAATAAACTCAATCATCACCGAATAGCTGGTTATCCAGCAGCGAGCGTAAATAAACTCAACCATCACCGAATAGCTGGTTATCCAGCGGCGAGCATAAATAAACTCAACCATCACCGACTAGCTGGTTATCCAGCAGCGAGCGTAAATAAACTCAATCATCACCGAATAGCTGGTTAGCCAGCAGCGATCGTAAATAAACTCAACCATCACCGAATAGCTGGTTATCCAGCAGCGAGCGTAAATAAACTCAACCATCACCGAATAGCTGGTTATCCAGCGGCGAGCATAAATAAACTCAACCATCACCGAATAGCTGGTTATCCAGCAGCGAGCGTAAATAAACTCAATCATCACCGAATAGCTGGTTAGCCAGCGGCGAGCGTAAATAGACTCAATCATCACCGAATAGCTGGTTAGCCAGCGGCGAGCGTAAGTAAACTCAACCATCACCGAATAGCTGGTTAGCCAGCGGCGAGCGTAAGTAAACTCAACCATCACCGAATAGCTGGTTAGCCAGCGGCAAGCGTAAATAAATTCAATCATCACCGAATAGCTGGTTATCCAGCAGCGAGCATAAATAAACTCAATCATCACCGAATAGCTGGTTATCCAGCGGCGAGCATAAATAAACTCAACCATCACCGAATAGCTGGTTATCCAGCGGCGAGCGTAAATAAACTCAATCATCACCGATTAGCTGGTTATCCAGCGGCGAGCATAAATAAACTCAACCATCACCGAATAGCTGGTTAGCCAGCGGCGAGCGTAAATAAACTCAATCATCACCGAATAGCTGGTTATCCAGCAGCGAGCGTAAATAAACTCAACCACCACCGAATAGCTGGTTATCCAGCGGCGAGCGTAAATAAACTCAATCATCACCGAATAGCTGGTTATCCAGCGGCGAGCTAAATAAACTCAATCAAAACATCACCGAATAGCTGTTACCAGCGGCGAGCTAAAACTCAACACGAATAGCTGGTTATCCAGCGCGAGCGTAAATAAACTCAATCATCACCGAATAGCTGGTTATCCAGCGGCGAGCGTAAATAAACTCAATCATCACCGAATAGCTGGTTATCCAGCAGCGAGCGTAAATAAACTCAACCATCACCGAATAGCTGGTTATCCAGCAGCGAGCGTAAATAAACTCAACCATCACCGAATAGCTGGTTATCCAGCGGCGAGCGTAAATAAACTCAACCATCACCGAATAGCTGGTTATCCAGCAGCGAGCGTAAATAAACTCAATCATCACCGAATAGCTGGTTATCCAGCGGCGAGCGTAAATAAACTCAACCATCACCGAATAGCTGGTTAGCCAGCGGCGAGCGTAAGTAAACTCAACCATCACCGAATAGCTGGTTAGCCAGCGGCAAGCGTAAATAAATTCAATCATCACCGAATAGCTGGTTATCCAGCAGCGAGCATAAATAAACTCAACCATCACCGAATAGCTGGTTATCCAGCGGCGAGCGTAAATAAACTCAATCATCACCGATTAGCTGGTTATCCAGCGGCGAGCATAAATAAACTCAACCATCACCGAATAGCTGGTTAGCCAGCGGCGAGCGTAAATAAACTCAATCATCACCGAATAGCTGGTTATCCAGCAGCGAGCGTAAATAAACTCAACCATCACCGAATAGCTGGTTATCCAGCGGCGAGCGTAAATAAACTCAATCATCACCGAATAGCTGGTTAGCCAGCGGCGAGCATAAATAAACTCAATCATCACCGAATAGCTGGTTATCCAGCAGCGAGCGTAAATAAACTCAATCATCACCGAATAGCTGGTTAGCCAGCGGCGAGCGTAAATAAACTCAATCATCACCGAATAGCTGGTTAGCCAGCAGCGAGCGTAAATAAACTCAATCATCACCGAATAGCTGGTTAGCCAGCGGCGAGCGTAAATAAACTCAATCATCACCGAATAGCTGGTTATCCAGCGGCGAGCGTAAATAAACTCAACCATCACCGAATAGCTGGTTCATCCTGACATCGTTTCACAGTTACAGTACATGATAAATGTCTCTACTTATAAACCTTTGAATAAAACTACAATCACACTTTATTTTTCTAAGGGAATGATTTTTATGTGGTACTTGCTACTTAATATCTCGTTTTTATTTCCCGTTTTGTGCTTTTATAGTCACTCCAATAGTCAGTGTACTAATGTGTAGGATATAACGATAGATAGACCGTAGAATTATGAGAGATACATGTGTATGTTACTATACTAGAGGACATAGAAAACGCACACCTACATTATAATATTAGTATTACATGAAAACGAAATACGAAGGATTCCATCAAAGATATATCACATCTTTATTACAAAACACAAACTGAACAACTAAAAATATTCCAACATGTTTAAAATTATGTATTTATACAGGTATTGTTTTTCATGTAAAAACACATTGGTATAATTGAGGCCAGAAATAGATCCTCGACACAACATGAACACATGACCAAATAACAAGTTTACTATGCTGAAACATTGTTAAGTCAGCTTAAAATCAAGCAGTGTTGTCAGTCACTATTGACATCGATGTTGTTTTATCATTTTCATCCCGTCGACTGCCTCAACTGAGTAATTTCAAGAATGAGAGATTTTGGCAGATTTGGGCTCCATACATGTTCAGATGTTCGTGTTTCGCTGTTAGTCGTCTCTTACCGTGTTTTAAGAAATAAGCCCGATTCTGCGTTTAAAACAATAAGCTCCATAATCAACCAGTTTGTCATGATTACTCTGTACTACCCATAGACTGTGGCTGGCGCGAGGATCCGTCTACGTTGTCAATGAGCGACATCACTGGCTTTTCTGTTACCTCCCTTGGCAGATAAAGTCCGATTAATCCAGAAATATATATGGTTAGGTGACTATTAGCTTATAGGACCACTATTTTGAGTGGCAACACATCGAGTTATATACCAAACTGTTTGTAAATGTCTGAAGTTTGTCACACATGCGGCATACATTGTGGCGTTCGGAGAACTGGAACGATAAAAGTGTAGGCCTAGGCCTATATGTGCAGTATCCTCGCGCATTAGTAAAGTAATTACTTAAATGATTAAAGTAAGTATAGTTGCTGTTTTATTGATTCATTTAACCCGAACTTATAAGCGTGTCAGGTGTACCCAGAGTAGAACCTAGGGGTTGGTAACCACCTCTTCAGTCTCAATACGCGTGTATGCGTGCATAGGCTACTTGTAACCCGGATAAGGCTTGTGGTCAGCATCCGGTCTTGTTGAGAGAACACTAGGCCCTACATATTGGTGAGCGTTGGTGTATCTCGCGGAGGTCTTGTTGAGAGAACACTAGGCCCTACATATTGGTGAGCGTTGGTGTATCTCGCGGAGGTCTTGTTGAGAGAACACTAGGCCCTACATATTGATGAGCGTTGGTGTATCTCGCGGAGGTCTTGTGGGAGAACACTAGGCCCTACATATTGGTGAGCGTTGGTGTATCTCGCGGAGGTCTTGTGGGAGCGTACTAAGACTGAACACTATACATCCACATACCTACACACTCAAGGTCCTTTTGAGAACGGCTACACTGTTAACGCCAGGTGTGTAGCTTGGCTGGAATCGATATGTAGGCCAACTTAAAACTTAAGACGGGATGGGGGTCCGGGGTTCGTCTCCAGGAAAACTATTTATAGCGTATATAATTTAATCCTTGCCTCCCGATATTTGTTTTGGCATTTTTTAGATATTTCGGGGGGGGAAGTGTAGGCCACGGCCTATAGGAAGCTACGCCAATGAACGCCATCAGTGTAGATCTATGGTTTTGAACCCGAAACCGTTTGTCCAATCCCCAAGCCTCTGAACATTACGATCCTGGAGACACTTGCAAATGAAGAGGAGACTAGGAGTCAGGCTGCAATGGATCAGGCGACGAAGCTCAATTCGCTATGCAAAACTCGATGGGCTACAAGGGCAGATACGTTGCACATGTTTCTCCCACCCGACTGCTGTAGATGCGCTGCACGATCTTAGTTTGACTTACGTCAATACCAAGGCCTACAATTCATGCTTGCAAATTTACACACACATGACGTAGGCCCCTACGATGAATATTTCAGACGACGTTTTTTTCAGTTTTCTGGACTGACTGTAACCTGAAAGCGGGATTTTGCGGCGTATTCGATAATATTTGCGGACCGGCAAAGTTATTCCCATGTCCTGTTGTTATAAGAACGGAACATTCATTGCATAATCGATTCCAGTTTCTCCAATCGTATGCCTGGTAACAAGAGTTATTTTTAAAGTTGTTTTCACGACTTATGAAAATACAATGTAATAATATGATAAGTGCAATTAACATTTTATACTGGTCCTCATATGTGGGATTTATGCCGAGCATAGGTTCGACCACTCTATATCAAAGTGTTTGAGTTTATGGATGAGCTTGTGGTGATCTACTTTGTCGAATGCTTTATTGAAATTCATTATGTTGACATCCATCTGGTGACCGAGCTCGAGATTGTCAGCTATCTCTTGTGTGAAACCAATGAGTTGGGTGTCACAGCTGTGTTTTGGCTTGAACCCATGCTGCTATGGGCTATGAATATGGTGAGAATCTAAGTATGATATTATGTTGGAAACCAGGATGTGTTCTAAGAGTGGATGCTCTGCATGCTAGAGAAATGGGGTGGTAGTTGCTATGTTTGGACTTTTGACCCATTTTGTATATGATAGATATAACTGCATGTCTCCAATCATCGGAGACAATGCGTGTGTCAAGTGATCGTTGAAAGATATACACTGCTCAAAACAATTAAAGGATCAAACACATATTTGGAATTAAATGGACCATATGGAATAATAATTAGAAACGGGTTTTATATGCATGTATTCGCAACATTTACATGACGAAGCAGTAACAGGAAAACAAGCAACAAAGTAACTGACCGTAGAAACTCTGGCTTAATCAGAAAGTATCAATTTTCTTAACAATGGCATAATGCTAATATAATGAGGAAAACTGTGTTTAAGACCAGAGAACTGTCTGAAATAATGTCTGCTAATAATGAGTATGCCCCCCTCGTCTATTGTAACACTCACGGCAACGTCTAGGCACACTCCTGATTAAGGTGGATATCACTTGCTCGGGTAGGACATTCCATTCCAGAATGAGCGCCTGTATGAGGTCCGGTAGAGTAAGTGGTCGATTGTCGCACTCCGAAATCCGTCTATAAATGTAGTCCCACACATGTTCTATAGGATTTAGGTCGGGTGAACGCGCCGGCCAATCCATTACTTCAATGCCCTCCTGATTAAGGTAGTCCATGGCTATCCTAGCAGTGTGTGGGCGGGCATTGTCTTGCATTTAAATGAAGTCAACACCGATAGCTCCAGCGAATGGCCTTACGATCGGTGCTAGAATGTCATCCCTATACCTTAAAGCAGTTAATGTTCCTCGATCAAACACATAGAGGTCCGTGCGTCCTCGTAAGCAGATCCCACCCCAAACCATTACTGAGCCACCCCCAAAACGATCCCATTCCATAATGTTAAAGTCCGCATATCGTTCACCTGGCCGTCTCCACACTCGAGTACGCCTATCACATGATGATAAATGGAATCTACTCTCGTCAGTGAACAACACAGGCTCCCAATCTCGAAGTCCCCAGTTAAGGTGGTCCTCAGCAAATTCGCGTCTCCGAATGCGATGCGCACGTGTCAAAACAGGGCCGGTTGCTGGGCGTCTAGCATTCATGGTGTCATTGTGGAGTCTATTACGGATGGTTTGGGTGGATACTCGTTGCCCGGTGGTCAGCTGGAACTGTATCTGGAGCCGCGTTGCAGTACCACGACGGTTTCTTAAGGCCATTAACCGTATATAGCGGTCATCGGCATTGGTTGTGCATCGTGAACGACCTTGACCAGGACGTCTGGTGTACTGTCCCGTCTCCTGGTACCGCGCCCACAAACGTGCAATCACGCTCTGCGAGACGTCTAGTGTTTTAGCCACATTGCGCTGCTAGTGTCCATCTTGTATCATTTGCACCGCCCTGGCGACCTCGGGTGGATTTAAGTGACGCCTAACACAGTCGCACGTGTAAATAAGCACATAAAGTCCCAATAAAAGCCAAAAAGAGTTCATACTCATCACTATAACGAAAGATGGCAATTGACTCCCATATCACAAATCAGGCCAATTTATAGGGGTATTGATTTCAATCACAATTTACACGAAATTCTTGACTAGCAAACCTCTTGATTTACCCGTGCGTATTCATAAGAGACATGTATTAGCGCATATTAATGGACAATATATATGTCGATACCAAAATGATTACTGTAGAGTCATTATAAAAAGTGATCCTTTAATTGTTTTGAGCAGTGTATGTTAGCATAGGGGGCAATTTCGCTGTGCAGTTGTTTAAGTAACCTAGATGAGATTTCATCAGGACCTGATGTCTTATTTGGGTTTAGACCTGGCAGGAGCTTATCAACTCCTTATACTGTGATAGTGATTGGTGAAATGGGTGGGTGAGTGAGCATTGGGGCTGCACTTTTGGACAATTGTTTGAGACTGAGGAGGATGTTAGGACGAGAAAAAACAGATTCAGACTAACGATTCAGGATATTGGCTTTTAACGTTCGGTCAGAATGGATTTGACCATTACTACTGAGTGGGGCTATTCCAGAGTTTTTAGTTTTGTTGTGCTTGATTGAAGGAGTAGAACTTTTTCTTTTCACCTGCATTACTGATGTGACTATATATCACTAGATACAGTTTGATAAGTAATAAAACAAACTAATCAGCATGGTTGTGGGAACAGAAATTTTGATTTCCTCCTTTGTGGAGAGCTTTTCGCATAATCAGGACACTAAGTCACTTAAAGTACAAATAATTCCGTCAAATGACTTTATTATCCCAGGATATGATTTAGTTGCTTGATCAGACCGGGCTAGTGATTTGGATTATGATTTCAAAAGGGAAAGGAGGACCGATGATTGTTTAGAGAGTTTTAAGGAAGTGTTTAGCCAATTGCTTGTCTAGTTCACTTGACGATATAATGTATCTGCAGTGTAGGCAACAATGTGTATGGTATGGAATGAGGCCTATTAATTGTGGTCCAAATTATCAAGTCTAAATGTGTAGACAAGTTTAAGGAATACGGTTTAGGTTAGGATTTAATAAATGTAAGCAATTTCGCGTTAAAAAGCAGATGCCACACCTACCTGCATAAATAATTTATATTCAATTTCTAATTGAAATATTCATTAATACACCGATGCTCAAAAGAAAGTCTCCACCTGAGAAATACACCATGAAAGTTTTCTGAGTGGATCAATTTATTCATTCTTTTATTAATTATTATCTCCCATATCTCATCCACAAGATGTGCAAAAATGAAAAACATCTATTAATAAAAAGTACATATTTAAGATGTTTTAAGGTGGTACCCCTCAATTCCAAAATTCACAAAATAGAATTTTGAGATTTCATATTACTTATTTTACGCATAGAATCCCCCGAATTCAATTTTAGTGATAACTACTATTTGTTTCCAATACACTACTCACTTGTCACTTAATTAAAAGTAAATTTGTTTAAAACCACTGATCCGTGACTTATTCTGCACAGGTGAGACGTTTTGCACGTGCACTGTAGGCCTACAGGTGAGTTGCCAAACAATATAAATTTAATAAATTCGTTACTTCTTACGGAAATGTAACTAAAAGATCAACAATTGTTTCATTTTGTATAAATAACGACAACACAATATGCCTCGACTTCCGGATAATATTCGGACCAGCGCTATCGCCCGATCTTGCACCAATAGAACATGTATGGGCAGATCTTAAGGATAGGATGTACAAGCGAGTACCACCACCAGCAAACATCCAGGACCTGCGTGTTGCATTAAATCAAGAGTGGAGGAACATTCCACAGACTAGGATTAGCAACATAGATACCTCTATGAGAAGAAGATGTGTTGCTTGTGTGGCAGCTCTCGGCGGACATACCAAATACTGAACATACCGGCTTTTATGAATTTTGATTTGGAGGGTGACGTTTTTAATGGGACAAAATGAACAGTTTTTGTTAACCGATATTTGTTAAATTTTACTTGTTTATGTACCAGATAATGAATTTAAGTATTCACATAAAAATAATGGAATTGCTATGTAGAATAAAACATTTATGACCTATTTTCTGAGTGGAGACTTTCTTTTGAGCATCGGTGTAGATATCGCCACTTACTGGGTGTGTTATAGCCGCTACCATTAATTGTTGGCGTAGTTTGTGATTTATATTTCGAAACGTAATTATTTCTATTTTCAGGTAATAGCAGATGGTCATCTGGATACAGAAACATTGGGAGAACTGACATTTCAATGTGAAGAAGGTTAGTGCTGATACGACTTGCATGTACAATAGCATGACCGAATAATACTTTGGGATGGACAGACTTCAGGAAATTCTAAATAAGAATTAAATATTTGTTCTTGGACTAGTCGAGACATTGTCTTTGACAGTGGCCTTGTACAATATGTGGTGAATTCATGGTTGTATGAGGATTGTAATTAATTAAATTTGGGTATCTTTACGCCATATAGTAGTGTAGTAGAATACTAATATTACGTTTCTTTTATTTATATGCCGTGATTATTTTAATACTCGATAAGATGACAACACTCGATCAAGAAATACACAATTTTATTACGTACTAGCATGATATCTATGATATCTACTAAAATATATATGTGGATAGAATAGGCCGCTCAAGACAATACCGGATACCCGTGAATGTCCGTGTAAATCATGTCGACCGAAAGGAAAACGGATGTTATATGCTATTTGATTATAAGATCTCACTATTGCTATTTGATGCTATTTGTTTATAAGATCTCACTTATTAATCTATTACTTTTCGAGATGTACCACGTTATTTACGGTGCGAGCCACAAGCCGTGGCTGTGCGTAACATACCGACCCAACTGTACATCGATCAACAATCAGATCCCGATCCCATCCACACCGGATACCACGTGAGTGAATGAGACCGCAATCCGAAGCCGATCGAATATACAGCATGGAAAGCATCACACCGATGCAACAACACCGAACCACCAACCGTGGCCGTATCATACCAACTTACTTTGCCACACGCCGTGGCAGTGAGTACACAACCAACTTACTTTGCCACACGCCGTGGTAGTGAGTACACAACCAACTTACTTTGCCACACGCCGCAAACACAACCAACACCCACACCCATGGCAGTGAGTACACAACCAACTTATTCTGCCACAAGCCGTGGCAGTGCGTGAATCAACTTCGGTCCAAAAGTATCACGCAACTATACTACAGCGTATAGCAATATAAGCAAAGCAAACACAACGCAGGAATTGCCATTAGAGGAGGGCAAAACCTATTACTACCCAGCGGACACACTCACTGATCAACCGTATGATACCTTTCCGTAGTACATCGTAAAATATCAACCAATTTAGATTCCCTATCAGAGGTCCCTCATTCCCAAGTTGGATTGATTCCCAGAAACAATAAGAGGAGCCCTGATCGGTTAAACACATTTAAACTACATTAATTATTTAATGTTATAAGAAGAAACCTATGAAGGATCCGTTTGCCTCTGTCGACTGAATTTTTTCCGGCCACAATAAATTTCTAAATTTATACCCCAAAAATTCCTAAAAGAACAATCTTAATTATTTAACATGATATCCCTAATATAGTGGAGATAGAACTCGATCCCGATCCCAGCCCCACATCATTAAGATGAATTCCGTCATGACGGAAGAAACCAGTTTTTTGTTTGTTTTTGTTTGTTTGTTATTTGTTGTTTTGTTTTTTAAAAAAATGAAAAAACCCAATATATTCCGTGGTCTATACACGCATGACGCTACATTCCGTGGTCACACACGTGACGCTACATGCCGTTGTCACAGCTACATGCAGTTGTCACAGCTACATGCCGTTGTCACAGCTACATGCCGTTGTCACAGCTACATGCCGTTGTCACACACGTGACGCTACATGCCGTTGTCGCACACGTGACGCTACGTGCCGTTGTCGCACACGTGACGCTACGTGCCGTTGTCACACACGTGACGCTACATGCCGTTGTCACACACGTGACGCTACATGCCGTTGTCACACACGTGACGCTACATGCCGTTCTCTATATACACACACGTGACGTTACATGCTGTTCTCTATATACACACTTGACGTTACATGCCGTTCTCTATATACACACACGTGACGTTACATGCCGTTCTCTATATACACACACGTGACGTTACATGCCGTTCTCTATATACACACGTGACGTTACATGCCGTTCTTTATTTACACACACACCTGACACTACACTCAGTTCTCTATTTACACACACGTGACACTACACTCAGTTCTCTATTTACACAACACGTGACACTACACTCAGTTCTCTATATACACACACACACGTGACACTACACTCAGTTCTCTATATACACACACGTGACACTACTCAGTTCTCTATATACACACACACGTGACACTACACTCAGTTCTCTATATACACACACACGTGACACTACACTCAGTTCTCTATATACACACACACGTGACACTACTCAGTTCTCTATTACACACACACGTGACACTACACTCAGTTCTCTATTTACACACACACGTGACATTACACTCAGTTCTCTATATACACACACACGTGACACTACACTCAGTTCTCTATATACACACACGTGACACTACTCAGTTCTCTATATACACACACACGTGACACTACACTCAGTTCTCTATATACACACAAACGTGAACTACACTCAGTTCTCTATATACACACAACGTGACACTACACTCAGTTCTCTATATAAACACACACGTGACACTACACTCAGTTCTCTATATACACACACACGTGACACTACACTCAGTTCTCTATATACACACATGACACTACACTCAGTTATCTATATACCCACAAGACACTACACTCGGTTATCCGTACACACAAGACACTACATTCAGTTATCCGTACACACAAGACACTACATTCAGTTATCCGTACACACATGACACTACATTCAGTTATCCGTACACACATGACACTACATTCAGTTATCCGTACACACATGACACTACATTCAGTTATCCGTACACACATGACACTACATTCAGTTATCCGTACACACATGACACTACATTCAGTTATCCGTACGCACATGACACTACATTCAGTTATCCGTACGCACATGACACTACACTCAGTTATCCGTACGCACATGACACTACACTCAGTTATCTGTACGCACATGACACTACACTCAGTTATCTGTACGCACATGACACTACACTCAGTTATCTGTACGCACATGACACTACATTCAGTTATATGTACGCACATGACACTACATTCAGTTATCTGTACGCACATGACACTACACTCAGTTATCTGTACACACATGGCACTACATTCAGTTATATGTACACACATGACGATACATTCAGACACACATGACACTACATTCAGTATATGTACACACATGACGATACATTCAGACACACATGACACTACATTCAGTTATATGTACACACATGACGATACATTCAGACACATGACACTACATTCAGTTATATGTACACACATGACGATACATTCAGACACACATGACACTACACTCAATTATCTGTACCACATGACGATACATTCAGTTCTCTGTACACACATGACGATACATTCAGTTATATGTACACACATGACGATACATTCAGTTATCTGTACACACATGACGATACATTCAGTTATCTGTACACACATGACGATACATTCAGTTATCTGTACACACATGACGATACATTCAGTTATCTGTACACACATGACGATACATTCAGTTATCTGTACACACATGACGATACATTCAGTTATCTGTACACACATGACGATACATTCAGTTATCTGTACACACATGACGATACATTCAGTTATATGTACACACATGACGATACATTCAGTTATCTGTACACACATGACGATACATTCAGTTATATGTACACACATGACGATACATTCAGTTATCTGTACACACATGACGATACATTCAGTTCTCTGTACACACATGACGATACATTCAGTTCTCTGTACACACATGACGATACATTTAGTTCTCTGTACACACATGACGATACATTCAGTTCTCTGTACACACATGACGATACATTCAGTTCTCTGTACACACATGACGATACATTCAGTTCTCTGTACACACATGACGATACATTCAGTTATCTGTACACACATGACGATACATTCAGTTCTCTGTACACACATGACGATACATTCAGTTATCTGTACACACATGACGATACATTCAGTTATCTGTACACACATGACGATACATTCAGTTATCTGTACACACATGACGATACATTCAGTTCTCTGTACACACATGACGATACATTCAGTTCTCTGTACACACATGACGATACATTCAGTTCTCTGTACACACATGACGATATACACACACGTGACACTAAATATAAACGTAAATTATGAAAGCGTTGTTGGTCCGTTAACTCCGGATTTAATACCGTAGAGCGTAACTATTTGCGTTTCTCGGACCACGTGGCCCAGTGTATGGCATTGGAAAGCCGTGTAATCATTTAACAAAAAAGACGCATCCGCCTTGTTGTAAAACTGTACACAACAACTTTTTTAAAGCCGTAATATTTACCGGAGTTTTCGCTAAACAGCGAATATTTTCCCCACAAGACTATTATGTGTGGTTATTGAAGTTGCCCCTACCTCAAAAACTTGAACGGGGGCCCCTGCCACGAAAGGGAATCCTAGCCCCTGTCCTAGTAGCTCTAAACGTGCTAGAGTTATTATTGGTACAGTTCACCGATGAATGAGGGCCTGAGCACGTGGAACAAATGTGAAAATCTACAATTCGGCCAAGTGCAATTACCCTTGTTAAATTCGTTACACGTGTAACTATGAGGATTAGATTGATTTCTATCATTAAACCAATTGGTCCCTTGAGTTGGCATAAGTTGAATACCGCGCCACCATAAATCATTCTATATTCACCAGGGGGCTTTTTGGGCACCAGGCCTGTCGCAAAAACTATTAAATTAGGTGATGGGCGAGTGTTAAAAGATCCCGCAACTCTACCTGCGTGAACCTCCTTGTTTATAGCCTTTTAATAATAAAGCCAAATTAACATAGTCACCCTTGAAAATCTTCTGTTCGAGGGCCGTCGGCATATGAGCCGCTAAATCATCGTCTGCTAAAAGAATATTATTTAGAGAGCTGTTACTGGTTACTACGCCCAGAAGCATTTGGTGATTACAACAATTTCTAAGATTATCAGGTTGGGACGGGTTGCCACACCCCATTACGCCATTTGAAATATCCACAGCGGGGATACCGGTATTCCCAGCATCCTCGCCAGTGTTTCGGCGTTGTAATACTTGTTCAAAATCAAGAACACGAGTATGAATACAATTATCATTACCTCCATGTGCTTCCAAAGCACGCTCGTCAACAGCATTCTCCTCGACCAAATGTTGAGGTTCTACATCCTCCCGTCTCCGTTTTATTCCACTATCCGGAGCTCTAGCAGGCCTAGGAGGGTCGGGCTGTTCTGGAGGTGTCACTACCCTGTTCCTCAGTACTGATCTAGCAGTTGGCTGATGCCTTCCAGCACCACGTGGCATCTTGATAATTTCAATTACTATTCACTCTAACAAATACAGTCCGACTTTCGGAGAATATCTAAGCACGTGACATTAGCACGATATTTTCCAACTATATACCCCCGGTTGGTACCCGACTTTGATAACTTCCTATTGCTATACTAAAAGAAACCAATAAAATCGTTCGACTATGACTAATGTAATTTGAACAAAGCCGGTGCGTAGCCAACCACATTTCTGAAGGGTATCTCGAAAAATAACTGAAATTATTTAAATTCTGAAATAATTTTGGATTATTTGCATAGCTTCTTTTTTGGCTGACATTCCATTAAATTGGCATTAATTAAGCAATAATTACTAGAGATGCAAATAATTTCTTCCCCGATCCGGCATCCATACCCCCTCGCACCGCTGCTCCCCCGCCGACATTCCTTCCAGCGAAATTATTCAATCACAGTATGCTGTGCAAAGACGTCTTCGAAGAAATACCATTTTTTTAGAGCTCATGCAGAATTCAATTCTCCGCCTGAATCCGCAAAAACCTGGCATATCCTTAAAAACTAATATCGGCGAAAAAAAGCCATGCGGTAGGGATGATAACTCCAGAATCGGGTCCATATAATATAGTATCTATGTGACAAAAGAATATAAAATGTAACTTGCATGGAACGTTACATAGGAGAGGATAGGATTATGTTTATTAATATATTATTGGTCTGGGATGGGAGTTGGAGTAGGGGGGTGGGGGTGGTGGTAGGGAAGCTATTACATGATATATGGGTAATGAATGATAGATCGAACCAATTCATTAATATAACATAATTGAAAAATAATGAAAGAATACATATTTGCATAATATGAACTCATTAGTTAGTTAAATAATCATTCCATTTCAAATGAAACTGTTGCAATTTATTTTTCATAAATGCAATTGTTTCTTCAATAGATATTGTATGCGTTAGATACATGTTGAATGAATGTAATGTCGGGATGATCGAGGAACATTTACATTTGAAAATAAAATATTTTGCTAGAAGTATGAGAAAATTAATTAAAGTAGATTTTTGTTTAGACAAGACTTGAATATTACAAAAAGAAATGTTTTCGTATGAGAGATTTTCATTGAATTCCAATCTTCTCGATTTTAGCAGTTGATTTACATCACACCAAGAAGGTTGAATTAGTGTACATTCCCAAAACAAATGTTTGTTAGAGTCTACTGCCATATGACAGAATTCGCATAGATTGGATGTTTTTAATTTGCATTTAAAAAGAAAATAATTGTTCGGAATAATTCTCATTAAGTATTTGTATTGGAAAGCTCTTAGTTTTGTGCTAATAGTAGTTTTGTATGGCAATGTAAATATATTATTCCACTCTATGTTTTGCGTATTTAATTCGTTTTCCCATTTGTCTATGTGTTTAAACCTATTCAATCTCATTGATTCTATTTGTGTGCTATACAATATTTTATTTGGTTTTTCGTGTGATAAAACCTTTGATATTAGGTAATATGGTGTGTCGTTGTTTATAGGTTCCGTTTTAAGCATTTCTTTCCATTTATGTTTAATGTTACCTATCAATGTGTAATATTTCAAAAAGTCCCCATTATTTAAGTTGTATAATGTTTTTAGTTCGTGAAATTTATAGAAGTCTTTTATTCTGTAATCGTATATATTTCTGACATATAATATGCCTTTTGTGTACCAATCTTTGTAATATATAGTATTGTTGTTTTGTTTTGTAGTGGCATTGTTATCTACTTTGAAACACTGGGATTCGGCACGTTTGGGGGTACTAGTATATATATTTAAGTACAGGGATTCTACTCTGTGGGATGTCAGATTTCGCATCAATCAGTAAAATGGCCCTATCTGAAACAATTTTGAACAAATCTGTCCAAATATAACACCTATCCCGAGTCTTTATATTGTTCTTCAAATAAAACACAACTTTAAGCTGCATGCATGTATACTTTGCAAAACAATTGCCACATACATTGGCCATAGCAGGTCACATTTCCATACTAGGACACGGGTTATGTCAGCAACAACAATAAATCTTCGACGGGAGAGTTTTAACAGTGAATAACATTATCAATAAAATGTGTTTCCACTAATGTGTAGGTTTATTCGGCAAAAATGTACGTCAAAAAGAGATTTCGTACAATTTTTCAATTTGATTTGAAAATTTCTCAAGCGGCGCAGTTTTTATATATACATGTATGTACATGAACATTGTTGAAAAACATCTATTTTGACAATGTTAATCATTTTACATTACTTTCTTCGTAGCTCCAGCTCTCCATAGCAAATCATAACAGCATTAAAATGAATGTGCATTCATTAATTTTAACATGTTTTATTAATATTGCTGTCATATAGACGGGACACTTGCATACAATGTCGTCTATATTTAACAGGAATATATCATTAAGAGTTAAGCATGAAATATCAGACTACTAATACTAATGAAAAGCATTACAAAATGTCTGGAAATGACCAGTCAATCTAGATAAAAAGACTCCATTTAATTTTATTCTACCTATAATAGTAGGTTTTGTGTTCTCTTTGATGACGTTGACTATCCAGCTGATATCAAGGCTCTTACCATAATATACATTATCGGGGGTGTCAGGCACGTATCCTATTAATGTTGCCAATCCTTACAATATCGGGGGTGTCAGGCACGTAACCTATTAGTGTTGCCTATCCTTACACTATCGGGGGTGTCAGGCACGTAACCTATTAATGTTGCCTATCCTTACACTATCGGGGGTGTCATGCACGTAACCTATTAATGTTGCCTATCCTTACACTATCGGGGGTGTCAGGCACGTAACCTATTAATGTTGCCTATCCTTACATCGGGGGTGTCAGGCACGTAACCTATTAATGTTGCCTATCCTTACACTATCGGGGGTGTCAGGCACGTAACCTATTAATGTTGCCTATCCTTACACTATCGGGGGTGTCATGCACGTAACCTATTAATGTTGCCTATCCTTACACTATCGGGGGTGTCATGCACGTAACCTATTAATGTTGCCTATCCTTACACTATCGGGGGTGTCATGCACGTAACCTATTAATGTTGCCTATCCTTACACTATCGGGGGTGTCAGGCACGTAACCTATTAATGTTGCCTATCCTTACACTATCGGGGGTGTCAGGCAAGTAACCTATTAATGTTGCCTATCCTTACACTATCGGGGGTGTCAGGCACGTAACCTATTAATGTTGCCTATCCTTACACTATCGGGGGTGTCAGGCACGTAACCTATTAATGTTGCCTATCCTTACACTATCGGGGGTGTCATGCACGTAACCTATTAATGTTGCCTATCCTTACACTATCGGGGGTGTCAGGCACAAGCCTATTAGTGTTGCCTATCCTTACACTATCGGGGGTGTCAGGCACGAACCTATTAATGTTGCCTATCCTTACATTATCGGGGGTGTCATGCACGAACCTATTAATGTTGCCTATCCTTACACTATCGGGGGTGTCAGGCACATAACCTATTAATGTTGCCAATCCTTACACTATCGGGGGTGTCAGGCACGTAACCTATTAATGTTGCCTATCCTTACAATATCGGGGTGTCAGGCACGTAACCTATTAGTGTTGCCAATCCTTACACTATCGGGGGTGTCAGGCACGTAACCTATTAATGTTGCCTATCCTTACACTATCGGGGGTGTCATGCACGTAACCTATTAATGTTGCCAATCCTTACACTATCGGGGGTGTCAGGCACGTAACCTATTAGTGTTGCCTATCCTTACACTATCGGGGGTGTCAGGCACGTAAATATTAATGTTGCCAATCCTTACACTATCGGGGGTGTCAGGCATATAACATATTAGTGTTGCCAATCCTTACACTATCGGGGCTGTTAGAACAAACCTATTAATGTGGCCTATCCTTACACTATCGGGCTGTCAGACACAAATCTATTAATGTGGCCTATCCTTACACTATCGGGACTGTCAGACACAAGCCTATTAATGTTGCCTATCCTTACACTATCGGGGCTGTCAGACACAAGCCTATTAATGTTGCCTATCCTTACATTATCGGGGCTGTCAGACACAAATCTATTAATGTTGCCTATCCTTACATTAGCCGGGGTGTCAGGCACAAGCCTATTAATGTTGTCTATCCTTACATTAGCCGGGGTGTCAGACACAAACCTATTAATGTTGCATATCCTTACATTAGCCTGGGTGTCAGACACAAACCTATTAATGTTGCCTATCCTTACATTAGCCGGGGTGTCAGACACAAACCTATTAATGTTGCCTATCCTTACATTATCGGGGATGTCAGGCACAAACCTATTAATGTTGCCTATCCTTACACTATCGGGGCTGTCAGACACAAACCTATTAATGTTGCCTATCCTTATATTAGCCGGGGTGTCAGATACAAACCTATTAATGTTGCCTATCCTTACATTAGCCAGGGTGTTAGACACAATCCTATTAATGTTGCCTATCCTTACATTAGCCATGGTGTTATATACAAACCTATTAATGTTGCCTATCCTTACATTAGCCGGGGTGTCAGACACAAATCTATTAATGTTGCCTATCCTTACATTAGCCGGGGTGTCAGACACAAACCTATTAATGTTGCCTATCCTTACATTAGCCTGGGTGTCAGACACACATCTATTAATGTTGCATATCCTTACATTAGCCTGGGTGTCAGACACAAACCTATTAATGTTGCCTATCCTTACATTAGCCTGGGTGTCAGACACAAACCTATTAATGTTGCCTATCCTTACATTATCGGGGATGTCAGGCACAAACCTATTAGTGTTGCCTATCCTTACAGTATCGGGGGTGTCAGATACAAACCTATTAATGTTGCCTATCCTTACATTAGCCGGGGTGTCAGACACACACCTATTAATGTTGCCTATCCTAACACTATCGGTGCTGTCAAACACAAATCTATTAATGTTGCCTATCCTTACATTAGCCGGGGTGTCAGGCACAAGCCTATTAATGTTGTCTATCCTTACATTAGCCGGGGTGTCAGACACAAACCTATTAATGTTGCATATCCTTACATTAGCCTGGGTGTCAGACACAAACCTATTAATGTTGCCTATCCTTACATTAGCCGGGGTGTCAGACACAAACCTATTAATGTTGCCTATCCTTACATTATCGGGGATGTCAGGCACAAACCTATTATGTTGCATATCCTTACATTAGCCGGGGTGTCAGACACAAATATTAATGTTGCCTATCCTTACATATTCGGGGATGTCAGGCACAAACCTTTAAGTTGCATATCCTTACACTATCGGGACTGTCAGACACAAACCTATTAATGTTGCATATCCTTACACTATCGGGACTGTCAGACACAAACCTATTAATGTTGCCTATCCTTACACTATCGGGGCTGTCAGACACAAACCTATTAATGTTGCCTATCCTTATATTAGCCGGGGTGTCAGACACAAACCTATTAATGTTGCCTATCCTTAATTAGCCGGGGTGTCAGATACAAACCTATTAATGTTGCCTATCCTTACATTAGCCAGGGTGTTAGACATAATCCTATTAATGTTGCCTATCCTTACATTAGCCAGGGTGTTATTACAAACCTATTAATGTTGCCTATCCTTACATTAGCCAGGGTGTTAGACACAAACCTGTTAATGTTGCCTATCCTTACATTAGCCTGGGTGTCAGACACAAGCCTATTAATGTTGCATATCCTTACATTAGCCTGGGTGTCAGACACAATCCTATTAATGTTGCCTATCCATAACTATCTGGGTGTCAGGCACGTAACCTATTAATGTTGCCTATCCTTACACTATCGGGGTGTCAGGCAACTAACCTATTAATGTTGCCTATCCTTACAGGTGGGTGTCAGGCACGTAACCTATTAATGTTGCCTATCCTTACAGAGTGGTATCAGGCACCAACCTATTATAGCTTGTGAATGATCAGAATGTTAGATATTTTGTTATAAGTAAGTACATTTATTTCCAGTTAACTACTAATTAACCATACAGTCACATGTACTTTTCACGCTAGCGGCAGATAAAATCACGTTTGCAAACAGGATTGTATAGAATGGTTCGAAATATACAAAAATATATTTACAAATATTTACAATTTTTCGCGAGTCTTAAAATATGTAGAATTGCACTAATAAAACTATTATGCCATTTTATGTTAACTACATTGATATACATATTATCTAATAAAGTGGAAGTCGTCATAGCGCAGTGAGAGATTGTGCTCTTACGCCATGCACGTAATTCCACGTTGCCTCTCTTTCTGAGTCAGTTATATTGAGAATGAGTGTGTCTCAAAATAATAAAACAATTAATGGACAACTGCACATAATACTCTTAAGAGGGCTGCAGTATATACATATTTGCTGCAGTATATATATATTTGCAGTATACATATATGTGCAGTATATAAGTAAGTAAGTACACTGGTTATTATAGTGACATGTGTTATAACATACATTTAAAACATACATATAAACACAGAAAACACCCGGTCCAATGGGCCTATAAATCACCTGTAAATGAGTACTGTTAATTCATGTGAAAAAGTGAGACATGTACTATTGATTGTCGATATCTTGAGAGCACAGCACGGGTAATTAGCCCATATTACCCTCTCAATTCACCGACGATCAACAGCAGAGTGAGATAATATGATTGTTTATATAATACTGTATTCAACAATTAGAGTTATACTTTAAACCATCCATTAAATATTTACAACTTACAACTATATATATATTTGCAAACGCCCAGATGTGAGATTATATAATTAATTTAAATGTTCCAAAATAAATAATGAAATGTATTCAGGGGGTTGCGAAATATCAAAACCAGAAAGAAAACAATGATGTGCCCAGATAAATTTGTTATTTACCCAATCGTTTAAGGTCTGTGAAGTTGGCTTGTAGATGGTAGTTGGTTATTGAGATGTTTATTGGCGAATACACAGCCAGGTGTTTATTCAAATGTTTATTCAGATGTTAATTCGCGACTACATACCTAGATGTTTATTGAGATGTTTATTGGCGACTACACAGCCAGCTATGTATTCAGATGTTTATTGAGATGTTTATTGGCGAATACACAGCCAGGTGTTTATTCAAATGTTTATTCAGATGTTAATTCGCGAATACATACCTAGATGTTTAATGAGATGTTTATTAGCGAATACACAGCCAGCTATGTATTCAGATGTGCATTGAGATGTTTATTGGCGAATACACAGCCAGGTGTTTATTCAAATGTATATTCAGATGTTAATTCGTGAATACATACCTAGATGTTTATTGGCGAATACACAGCCAGCTATGTATTTAGATGTGTATTGAGATGTTTATTGGCGAATACACAGCCATGTGTTTATTCAAATGTTTATTCAGATGTTAATTCGCGAATACATACCTAGATGTTTATTGAGATGTTTATTGGCGAATACAGAGCCTGGTGTGCATTCAAATGTTTATTCAGATGTTAATTCGCGAATACATACCTAGATGTGTATTGAGATGTTTATTGGCGAATACACATCCAGCTGTGTATTCAGATGTTTATTGAGATGTTAATTGGCGAATACACAGCCAGGTGTTTATTCAGATGTTTATTCAAAAGTGTATTAGCGTGAAATTCACTCAACTTCAAATATTAAGGGAGATTTAAGGGAGAAAGATAATAATGTGGAATAAAGTGTGTTAGTATAAGTGATTAATGCCACACAGGATTGTGTAGTTTTAATTTCTTATCCGCCGGCCCTTCCGTCTGAAATTAATTTGTTCCGGTACATAACTAATGCTAAGATCATTATTATTCAAAGCTGTAACAATAAGTCATACCTTATTTGTGACCCAACTGGATACAGTACCTACCTGAATCATACGTATTCACGTAGGTGTGGGTATCTGTTATAGAATAAGACCACAGTTTGACTAATTGCTTTCTGGGAGCTTGCACAGTATGGCAACCTAAGTTCGAATCTTTCATTTTTGTTAAATTATCATAGAGTGTCAGCTAATATAAAGCCATATGGGTAGTATACCATCCTCTTTTAATGTTTAACATTTTTTTGACTAGATACATATTAGTTTTTCCGACATTAAGATGATTTAGGACAATATATACGTATGTCCGTCTGTACGTGAATGTTAATGTTAATCATCAATTATAACCAAACGTTCGCACATTTCTCGTGTAATTCACTCAACTTCAAATATTAAGGGATACTTAAGGGAGAACACTATTACAATGGGATAGAGTGAATCGAAACATGTGATTAGTGTCCTAAAGGACTGTTGGGTACTAATTCCGTATTCGACTGCCGTTCCTTCGGAAATTAATGCGCCTGTACCATAAAAATCACTAAAAATCGCTATTGTTACATACTAATATAACATCAGTTCAGATCTTATTTGTGACCCTATTTGATATAGCACCACCTGATGCATAGGTGTTCAAGTTGGTATGTATCATATGTGACCAAATCCATGTTCATAGGTGGACACAAGGAGTTCAGGGAGCTCGCAGAGTATGGCAATCCATGTTCGCATGTTTCATTTTTACTACATTATGATATAATTTAAGATTATTTAAGGTCCGTGGGATACCTAAGCTACATGTTTGATACGTGTTCACGTATTAGCAGATGTTGGGCATAGCCTAAGACCACCACTGTGTTTCTATGTACACTCTTTAAGCGCAAGGAGCTCGCAGAGTATGCCAAAGTTCAACATTAAAAATACACAAGCTCGATCCTGGGTTGGGCTGCCATGCAAGTCCCTGGGATCTCAATAGTGCACCTGTATACACGGGTTGGTCTTGTTCTATAGATAACACCAATACATACATTATCATTTGTCAAATATATAGGTTTTGAACCCATATGAACTCTGAACCCTCGAAAACCACTCAAAACACTAAACTATCACAAGTGCGATCCTTGGTTGTGCTACTTTGCAAGGTCCTTGGTCAACAGTAGTCAACCAATGACCCTCAAGATGGTCTTACTACATAGTCACTACTCATACCTACATAATTATGTATTACATTTATAGGTGATACCCCATGGGGACTTGAACCCCCTAAAATCCCATTGCCAAGAGTAATAACATGAAGGTTCGAACCAAGGTGGCCATACTTTGCCTCCTCACTTATCCACCTGTGGCACACGGGATGGTCTAGTTCTGTAGGAACCATCTGTTCCTACGTAATGATATATCAAACTTACAGTTGGGTTTGAACCTCCTGAATCCCCATAGTCTGTAGGTAGAAAATGAAGGTTCGAACCTAGGTGGCCATGCTTTGCCACCCACTGAGACCGGACGGTCAAGTTCTGTAGGAATTATTCATACATACCTAACCATGTATAACACTTAAAGGTGATACACCAATAGGGGCTTGAACCCTCGTAAAACCCATTTTCAAGCGCGAGAAAATGAATGTTGGAACCTGTGTGGCCCTACTCTGCCATAATCTGACACCTCATTGGTCGAAATATGACCATCTGGGTTGTATTGTTCTGTAGGTAACATCCATACCTACATAACCAAGTATCACACTTATAGGTTATATGCCCACCTGGGCTAGGGCCCCATTAAAACATATTGCATATGTCAATAAAGTATTCAATAGAGCACACAATTAAAGTTATGTCTTGTTTGGGCATACTCTGCCAGCTCCTGGCACCTCAGTGGTCAACCTATAACCATGGGGATAGTTTTGCTCTGGTAGGTATCACCCATACCTACATAACCAAGTATCACACTTATAGGTTATATGCCCACGTGGGCTAGGGCCCCATGAAAACGTATCGCTTATTTCAATAAAGTATTCAATAGAGTACACTATTCAAGTGCTGTCCTGTGTGGGCATACTTTGCCAGCTCCTGGCACCTCAGTGGTCAACATATAACCATGCGGATAGTCTAGTTCTGTAGACAATCCCCTTACCTACATGGCCATGTGTCAATAATATAGGTCATGAGCCCAAATGGGCTCGGTTACTTCAAAAACCAATCAAATAAAAAAATATAAAATACACAAGTTCGATCCTGTTTCTGGAAGCTCTGCAAGTTCCTCATATCTCACTTGTCGACATATGACCATCTGGATGGTCTCGTTATGTAGGAACCACCTATTACAACGTGATGATATATCAAGCTTACAGATGGTATGCCCATAGGGGTTTGAACCTCCTGAATCTACATAACATGTAGGAAGATAATGATGGTTCGAACCTAGGTGGCCATGCATGCTTTGCCACACACCGATACCTCATTTATCCACCTGTGGCACACCGGATGGTCTAATTCTGTATGTACATAGCTACCTAATCATGTATAACACTGATAGGTGATACACCCATATGGGCTTGGACCCCCTTAAAACCCATTGCCAAGCGCGAGTAAATGAAGGTTAAAACCTGGGTGGCCCTACTCTGCCAGCATCTGAGACCTCATTGGTCCACATATGACCATCTGGGTTGTATTGTTCTGTAGATAGCATCCGTACCTACATAACCAAATATCACAATTTTAGGTTATTTGCCCATATGGGCTTGGGCCCCATGAAAACATATCGCATATGTCAATAACGTATTCAATAGAGCGCACTATTCAAGTGCTGTCCTGTGTGGGCATACTTTGCCAGCTCCTGGCACCTCACTGGTCAACCTATAACCATGCGGATAGTCTTGTTCTATAGACAATACCCATACGTACAAGATTATATGTCAAATATATAGGTCATGAGCCCATATGGGATCGGATACTTAAAAAACCAATCAAATCATTTAACAAATATACAAGTTCGATCCTGTTTCTGGAAGCTCTGCATGTTCTTGATATCTCATTGACCATCTGGATGGTATCGTTCTGTAGTAACCACCTATTACAACGTAATGATACATCAAACTTACAGTGGGTACGCCCATAGGGGTTTGAACCTCCTGAATCCCCATTACCTGTAGCTGGCTGTGTATTCGCCAATAAACATCTCAATACACATCTAGGTATGTATTCGCGAATTAACATCTGAATAAACATCTGAATAAACACCTGGCTGTGTATTCGCCAATTAACATCTCAATAAACATCTGAATACACAGCTCCAATAAACATCTGAATAAACATCTAGGTATGTATTCGCGAATTAACATCTGAATAAACATTTGAATAAACACCTGGCTGTGTATTCGCCAATAAACATCTCAATAAACATCTGAATACATAGCTGGCTGTGTATTCGCCAAAAAACATCTCAATAAACATCTAGGTATGTATTCGCGAATTAACATCTGAATAAACATTTGAATAAACACCTGGCTGTGTATTCGCCAATAAACATCTCAATAAACAGCTGAATACATAGCTGGCTGTGTATTCGCCAATAAACATCTCAATAAACATCTGAATGCATAGATGGCTGTGTATTCGCCAATAAACATCTCAATAAACATCTAAGTATGTATTCGCGAATTAACATCTGAATAAACATTTGAATAAACACCTGGCTGTGTATTCGCCAATAAACATCTCAATAACCAACTACCATCTACAAGCCAACCTCACAGACCTTGATTGGGCAAATAACAAATTTATCTGGGCACATCATTTTTTTCTTTCTGGTTTTGATATTTCGCAACCCCCTGAATACATTTCACTATTTATTTTGGAACATTCAAATTAATTATATAATCTCACATCTGGGCGTTTGCAAATATATATATAGTTGTAAGTTGACACACTTATTCTCAATATAACTAACTCAGAAAGAGAGGCAACATGGAATTACGTGCATGGCGTAAGAGCACAGTCTCTCACTGTGCTATGACGACTTCCACTTTATTAGATAATATGTAGATCAATGTAGTTAACATAAAATGGCATAATAATTTTATTAGTGTAATTCTACATATTTTAAGACTCTAATTAAATTGTAAATATTTGTAAATATATTTTTGTATATTTCGAACCATTCTATACAATCAGTATTTATATGAAATTACTTACCTCTTGCATGTAGAAGCGGCGGCATCGAATGTCATTGGGACATCGATTGCTTTGTAACAAGTGGCTTTGTAGATTTTCCATCCTTAAATTAATAACACAATAAATGTAAATACTACACTGTGTATAGGCATAACTCTTCCAAGTGACCACAGGCTCCGAGGTTATAAAACTGTTCTCCAATCTCAAGCTCGGTCTCAAGCTTCTGATTGACTCAGATGAATGTAAACATCAGAATCAACCAATCAAATCACTTTGAGTTCAAGTTTGAGATCTGAGAACAGTTATATAACCTCGAGCCCAGGTGTAGTCTCTCACTATAGCTGCCGTCAATTCTGTGCCATCTGATCTGGCTATATGCTGTTTACAAACGTGATTTTATCTGCCGCTAGCGTGCAAAGTACATGTGACTGTATGGTTAATTAGTAGTTAACTGGAAATAAATGTACTTACTTATAACCAAATATCTAACATTCTGATCATTCACAAGCTAATGACAACAATAAAAGGTTGGTGCCTGATACCCCCCTGTAAGGATAGGCAACATTAATAGGTTACGTGCCTGACACCCCGATAATGTAAGGATAGGCAACATTAATAGGCTATGTGCCTGATACACCCCTGTAAGGATAGGCACCATTAATAGGTTACGTGCCAGATACACCCCGGCTAATGTAAGGATAGGCACCATTAATAGGTTACGTGCCTGACACCCCGATACTGTAAGGATAGGCAACATTAATAAGCTATGTGCCTGGTACACCCCTGTAAGGATAGGCACCATTAATAGGTTACGTGCCTGATACACCCCGATAATGTAAGGATAGGCAACATTAATAGGTTACTTACCTGACACCCCGATAATGTAAGGATAGGCAACATTAATAGGCTATGTGCCTGATACACCCCTGTAAGGATAGGCACCATTAATAGGTTACGTGCCAGATACACCCCGGCTAATGTAAGGATAGGCACCATTAATAGGTTACGTGCCTGACACCCCGATACTGTAAGGATAGGCAACATTAATAAGCTATGTGCCTGGTACACCCCTGTAAGGATAGGCACCATTAATAGGTTACGTGCCTGATACACCCCGATAATGTAAGGATAGGCAACATTAATAGGTTACTTACCTGACACCCCGATAATGTAAGGATAGGCAACATTAATAGGCTATGTGCCTGATACACCCCTGTAAGGATAGGCACCATTAATAGGTTACGTGCCAGATACACCCCGGCTAATGTAAGGATAGGCAACATTAATAGGTTACTTGCCTGACACCCCGATAGTGTAAGGATTGGCAACATTAATAGGTTACGTGCCTGAAACCCCGGCTAATGTAAGGATAGGCAACATTAATAGGTTATGTGCCTGACACCCCGGCTAATGTAAGGATAGGCAACATTAATAGGTTTGTGTCTGACACCCCGGCTAATGTAAGAATAGGCAACATTAATAGTTTTGTGTCTGACACCCCGGCTAATGTAAGGATAGGCAGCATTAATAGGTTTGTGTCTAACAGCCCCGATAGTGTAAGGATAGGCAACATTAATAGGTTTGTGTCTGACAGCCCGGCTAATGTAAGGATAGGCAACATTAATAGGTTTGTGTCTGACACCCCGGCTAATGTAAGGATAGGCAACATTAATAGGTTTGTGTCAGACACCCCGATAGTGTAAGGATTGGCAACATTAATAGGTTACGTGCCTGACACCCCGGCTAATGTAAGGATAGGCAACATTAATAGGTTACTTGCCTGACACCCCGATAGTGTAAGGATTGGCAACATTAATAGGTTACGTGCCTGACACCCCGGCTAATGTAAGGATAGGCAACATTAATAGGTTATGTGCCTGACACCCCGGCTAATGTAAGGATAGGCAACATTAATAGGTTTGTGTCTGACACCCCGGCTAATGTAAGAATAGGCAACATTAATAGGTTTGTGTCTAACACCCCGGCTAATGGAAGGATAGGCAACATTAATAGTTTTGTGTCTGACACCCCGGCAAATGTAAGGATAGGCAGCATTAATAGGTTTGTGTCTAACAGCCCCGATAGTGTAAGGATAGGCAACATTAATAGGTTTGTGTCTGACAGCCCGGCTAATGTAAGGATAGGCAACATTAATAGGTTTGTGTCTGACACCCCGGCTAATGTAAGGATAGGCAACATTAATAGGTTTGTGTCTGACACCCCGGCTAATGTAAGGATAGGCACAATTACTAGGTTTGTGTCTGACATCCCGGCTAGTGTAAGGATAGGCAACATTAATAGTTTTGTGTCTGACACCCCGGCTAATGTAAGGATAGGCAACATTAATAGGCTTGTGTCTGACACCCCCGATAGTGTAAGGATAGGCAACATTAATAGTGTTGTGTCTGACACCCATGCTAATGTAAGGATAGGCAACATTAATAGGTCTGTGTCTGACACCCCGGCTAATGTAAGGATAGGTAACATTAATAGGTTTGTGTCGGACAGCCCCGATAGTGTAAGGATAGGCAACATTAATAGGATTGTGTCTGACAGCCCCGATAGTGTAAGGATAGGCAACATTAATAGTTTTGTGTCTGACACCCCGGCTAATGTAAGGATAGGCAACATTAATATGTTTGTGTCTGACAGCCCCGATAGTGTAAGGATAGGCAACATTAATAGGTTTGTGTCTGACACCCAGGCTAATGTAAGGATAGGCAACATTAATAGTTTTGTATCTGACAGCCCCGATAGTGTAAGGATAGGCAACATTAATAGGTTTGTGTCTGACACCCATGCTAATATAAGGATAGGCAACATTAATAGGTTTGTGTCTGACAGCCCCGATAGTGTAAGGATAGGCAACATTAATAGTTTTGTATCTGACAGCCCCGATAGTGTAAGGATAGGCAACATTAATAGGTTTGTGTCTGACAGCCCCGATAGTGTAAGGATAGGCAACAATATGTTTGTGTCTAACAGCCCCGATAGTGTAAGGATAGGCAACATTAATAGGTTTGTGTCTGACACCCCGGCTAATGTAAGGATATGCAACATTAATAGGTTTGTGTCTGACAGCCCCGCTAGTGTAAGGATAGGCAACATTAATAGGTTTGTGCCTGACACCCCGGCTAATGTAAGGATATGCAACATTAATAGGTTTGTGCCTGACACCCGGGCTAATGTAAGGATATGCAACATTAATAGGCTTGTGTCTTGACACCCCCGATAGTGTAAGGATAGGCAACATTAATAGGTTACGTGCATGACACCCCCGATAGTGTAAGGATAGGCAACATTAATAGGTTACGTGCATGACACCCCCGATAGTGCAAGGATAGGCAACATTAATAGGTTACGTGCATGACACCCCCGATAGTGTAAGGATAGGCAACATTAATAGCTTACGTGCATGACACCCCCGATAACGCAAGGATAGGCAACATTAATAGGTTACGTGCATGACACCCCCGATAGTGTAAGGATAGTCAACATTAATAGCTTACGTGCATGACACCCCCGATAGTGTAAGGATTGGCAACATTAATAGGTTACGTGCCTGACACCCCCGATAATGTATATTATGGTAAGAGCCTTGATATCAGCTGGATAGTCAACGTCATCAAAGAGAACACAAAACCTACTATTATAGGTAGAATAAAATTAAATGGAGTCTTTTTATCTAGATTGACTTGTCATTTCTAGACATTTTGTAATGCTTTTCATTAGTATTAGTAGTCTGATATTCCATGCTTAACTCTTAATGATATATTCCTGTTAAATATAGACGACATTGTATGCAAGTGTCCCGTTTATATGACAGCAATATTAATAAAACATGTTAAAAGTAATGAATGCACATTCATTTTAATGCTGTTATGATTTGCTATGGAGAGCTGGAGCTATGAAGAAAGTAATGTAAAATGATTAACATTGTCAAAATAGATGTTTTTCAACAATGTTCATGTACATACATGTATATATTAAAAATGTTAAAATGATGGATTTTATTACTGCAAAACTCAGAGCATGTGCAAACAACATAGATCAAGATCAGCCGCGTTGAAACGAGCGTTCTGATTTATACTTCATAAAACAAACAAACTTCTAGTTACATTCTAATAATCCAATCAGAACGCTCGTTTCAACGCGAACTGCACCGCTTGAGAAATTTTCAAAACAAATTGAAAAATTGTACGAAATCCCTTTTTGACGTACATTTTTGCCGAATAAACCTACACGTTAGTGGAAACACATTTTATTGATAATGTTATTCACTGTTAAAACTCTCCCGTCGAAGATTTATTGTTGTTGCTGACATAACCCGTGTCCTAGTATGGAAATGTGACCTGCTATGGCCAATGTATGTGGCAATTGTTTTGCAAAGTATACATGCATGCAGCTTAAAGTTGTGTTTTATTTGAAGAACAATATAAAGACTCGGGATAGGCGTTATATTTGGACAGATTTGTTCAAAATTGTTTCAGATAGGGCCATTTTACTGATCGATGCGAAATCTGACATCCCACAGAGTAGAATCCCTGTACTTAAATATATATACTAGTACCCCCAGACGTGCCGAATCCCAGTGTTTCAAAGTAGATAACAATGCCACTACAAAACAAAACAACAATACTATATATTACAAAGATTGGTACACAAAAGGCATATTATATGTCAGAAATATATACGATTACAGAATAAAAGACTTCTATAAATTTCACGAACTAAAAACATTATACAACTTAAATAATGGGGACATTTTGAAATATTACACATTGATAGGTAACATTAAACATAAATGGAAAGAAATGCTTAAAACGGAACCTATAAACAACGACACACCATATTACCTAATATCAAAGGTTTTATCACACGAAAAACCAAATAAAATATTGCATAGCACACAAATAGAATCAATGAGATTGAATAGGTTTAAACACATAGACAAATGGGAAAACGAACTAAATACGCAAAACATAGAGTGGAACAATATATTTACATTGCCATACAAAACTACTATTAGCACAAAACTAAGAGCTTTCCAATACAAATACTTAATGAGAATTATTCCGAACAATTATTTTCTTTTTAAATGCAAATTAAAAACATCCAATCTATGCGAATTCTGTCATATGGCAGTAGACTCTGTGCAAAACCCCAATTTGCACGAAATATTTATTATTGTTATATATAAATAATAATGTATTATATAAATACATTAAACTGTTTCTATATATATGGAAATGTTTACCATGTAATATATATATATATGTTTTATGCATAATCGTCTGCTATTATTTTCGCGCCTAAAATTATCAATCTCGCTTCGCGCGGGAAATGACTTAAGATGTTAGGCCGTGGTTGCAGGTGTCCAGTTATGTAATACAAAGGCACCGAACTGGTTTGATGGTGTAATATTAGATAACAGGCCGTGGTTGCAGGTGTCCAGTTATGTAATACAAAGGCACCGAACTGGTTTGATGGTGTAATATTAGATAACATAACAGATGTTTAGGAATAACAGATGTTTTAGGAATTGTTATATCATATATACACTGATTCAATCATGTATATAAGAAATGGATTTTATTAACATAAATCAGACACACTAGAGCCTAACTCCAGGAGCGAGAAAGGTCGTGATCTCAATCTAGTATATAGAACATATAAACTGTATTTATGATACTTAGATATTATGGACATTATAAGAAATATAACTTATAAAGATTTGTCGAATAATTAAATTGTTCAGCCATAGAAGAAACAGAGTTTCGGCGAACCACCAGAAGGTGATTAAAAGTTAATCTAATCAGAAACAGTGATTAGATTATAGTGATATTGAGTAATGACGGATTAGAAAGATTGGATGTTAAATATATTGTGTAAGCGCATAGTCGGCTCACACAAATGGATTGTTAAATAAGCTTTTAATGATACGATGTATATATATATAGATCACTGATTATATATATATGGATATTTCTGATGCCAATTTAAACAAGATATTATATAGAAGAAATGTAATACTGTGTTGAGTTATCATTAATACATATAATAACGAAGAAACCCCCTAGACAACTCCAGCGAGTCTACAATAGGATAGACCCTGGTAAGAGCCGTAGCAACCGAGACATATTATTACGAGAAGAAAAAGGAGAGTTTGCGACAACTCTAACAAACATTTGTTTTGGGAATGTACACTAATTCAACCTTGTTGGTGTGATGTAAATCAACTGCTAAAATCGAGGTGATTGGAATTCAATGAAAATCTCTCACACGAAAACATTTCCTTTTGTAATATTCAAGTCTTGTCTAAACAAAAATCTATTTTAATTAATTTTCTCATACTTCTAGCAAAATATTTTATTTTCAAATGTAAATGTTCCCCGACATTACACTCATTCAACATGTATATAACGCATACAATACAAAAAACAACATTTATGAAAAATAAATTGCAACAGTTTCATTTGAAATGGAATGATTATTTAACTAACTAATGAGTTCATATTATGCACATATGTATTCTTTCATTATTTTTCAATTATGTTATATTAATGAATTAATTCGATCTATCATTCATTACCCATATATCATGTAATAGCTTCCCCTACCACCACCCCCACCCCACCCTACCCCCACTCCCATCCCAGACCAATAATATATTAATAAACATAATCATATCCTCTCCTATGTAACGTTCCATGCAAGTTACATTTTATATTCTTTTGTCACATAGATACTATATTATATGGACCCGATTCTGGAGTTACCATCCCTACCGCATGGCTCTTTTTCGCCGATGTTAATTTTTAAGGACATGCCAGGTATTTGCGGATTCAGTCGGAGAATTGAATTCTACACGAGCTCTAAAAAAATGGTATTTCTTCGAAGACGTCTTTGCACAGCATACTGTCATTGAATAATTCGCTGGAAGGAATGTCGGCGGGGGAGCAGCGGTGCGAGGGGGTATGGATGCCGGATCGGGGCTCGTATTATACATTATATATTAAAACTTCGCCATTGCATTTCATAGTAAATACTCTGTAACTCCGTAAACGATTATAGAAAATTATGTTAGGTAAAATCATGTTACATATATAAAATGTATTCTATACTCCATTTGTGTAAAGGAGAGAGAAAACCAAAATAATAAAAAAAAAAAAACAATGCCACTACATTCTGGTATAAAATTAACAAAGAAATTATTTGCATCTCTAGTAATTATTGCTTAATTAATGCCAATTTAATGGAATGTCAGCCAAAAAAGAAGCTATGCAAATAATCCAAAATTATTTCAGAATTTAAATAATTTCAGTTATTTTTCGAGATACCCTTCAGAAATGTGGGTGGCTACGCACCGGCTTTGTTCAAATTACATTAGTCATAGTCGAACGATTTTATTGGTTTCTGTTAGTATAGCAGTACGAAGTTATCAAAGTCGGGTACCAACCTGGGGTATATAGTTGGAAATAATCGTGCTAATGTCACGTGCCTAGATATTCTCCGACAGTCGGACTGTATTTGTTAGAGTGAATAGTAATTGAAATGATCAAGATGCCACCTGGTGCTGGAAGGCATCAGCCAACTGTTAGATCAGTACTGAGGAACAGGGTAGTGGCACCTCCAGAACAGCCCGACCCTCCTAGGCCTGCTAGACCAGTACTGAGGAACAGGGTAATGGCACCTCCAGAACAGCCCGACCCTCCTAGGCCTGCTAGACCAGTACTGAGGAACAGGGTAGTGGCACCTCCAGAACAGCCCGACCCTCCTATGCCTGCTAGAACAGTACTGAGGAACAGGGTAGTGGCACCTCCAGAACAGCCTGACCCTCCTAGGCCTGCTAGACCAGTACTGAGGAACAGGGTAGTGGCACCTCCAGAACAGCCTGACCCTCCTAGGCCTGCTAGACCAGTACTGAGGAACAGGGTAGTGGCACCTCCAGAACAGCCCGACCCTCCTAGGCCTGCTAGACCAGTACTGAGGAACAGGGTAGTGGCACCTCCAGAACAGCCCGACCCTCCTAGGCCTGCTAGACCAGTACTGAGGAACAGGGTAGTGGCTCCTCCAGAACAGCCCGACCCTCCTAGGCCTGCTAGACCAGTACTGAGGAACAGGGTAGTGGCACCTCCAGAACAGCCCGACCCTCCTAGGCCGGCTAGAGCTCCGGATAGTGGAATAAAACGGAGACGGGAGGATGTAGAACCTCAACATTTGGTCGAGGAGAATGCTGTTGACGAGCGTGCTTTGGAAGCACATGAAGGTAATGATAATTGTATTCATACTCGTGTTTTTGATTTTGAACAAGTATTACAACGCCGAAACACTGGCGAGGATGCTGGAAAAACCGGTATCCCCGCTGTGGATATTTCAAATGGCGTAATGGGGTGTGGCAACCCGTCCCAACCTGATAATCTTAGAAATTGTTGTAATCACCAAATGCTTCTGGGCGTAGTAACCAGTAACAGCTTTCTAAATAATATTCTTTTAGCAGACGATGATTTAGCGGCACATATGCCGACGGCCCTCGAACAGAAGATTTTCAAGGGTGACTATGTTAATTTGGCTTTATTATTAAAAGGCTATAAACAAGGAGGTTCACGCAGGTAGAGTTGCGGGATCTTTTAACACTCGCATATCACCTAATTTAATAGTTTTTGCGACAGGCCTGGTGCCCAAAAAGCCCCCTGGTGAATATAGAATGATTTATGGTGGCGCGGTATTCAACTTAGGCCAACTCAAGGGACCAATTGGTTTAATGATAGAAATCAATCTAATCCTCATAGTTACACGTGTAACGAATTTAACAAGGGTAATTGCACTTGGCCGAATTGTAGATTTTCACATTTGTTCCACGTGCTCAGGCCCACATTCATCGGTGAACTGTACCAATAATAACTCTAGCGCGTTTAGAGCTACTAGGACAGGGGCTAGGATTCCCTTTCGTGGCAGGGGCCCCCGTTCAAGTTTTTGAGGTAGGAGCAACTTCAATAACCACACATAATAGTCTTGTGGGGAAAATATTCGCTGTTTAGCGAAAACTCCGGTAAATATTACGGCTTTAAAAAAGTTGTTGTGTACAGTTTTACAACAAGGCGGATGCGTCTTTTTTGCTAAATGATTACACGGCTTTCCAATGCCATACACTGGGCCACGTGGTCCGAGAAACGCAAATAGTTACGCTCTACGGTATTAAATCCGGAGTTAACGGACCAACAACGCTTTCATAGTTTACGTTGATATTTAGTGTCACGTGTGTGTATATCGTCATGTGTGTACAGAGAACTGAATGTATCGTCATGTGTGTACAGAGAACTGAATGTATCGTCATGTGTGTACAGAGAACTGAATGTATAGTCATGTGTGTATAGAGAGCTGAATGTATCGCCATGTGTGTACAGAGAACTGAATGTATCGTCATGTGTGTACAGAGAACTGAATGTATCGTCATGTGTGTACAGAGAACTGAATGTATCGTCATGTGTGTACAGAGAACTGAATGTATCGTCATGTGTGTACAGACAACTGAATGTATAGTCATGTGTGTACAGAGAACTGAATGTATCGTCATGTGTGTACAGACAACTGAATGTATAGTCATGTGTGTACAGAGAACTGAATGTATCGTCATGTGTGTACAGATAACTGAATGTATCGTCATGTGTGTACAGATAACTGAATGTATAGTCATGTGTGTACAGAGAACTGAATGTATCGTCATGTGTGTACAGAGAACTAAATGTATCGTCATGTGTGTACAGAGAACTGAATGTATCGTCATGTGTGTACAGATAACTGAATGTATCGTCATGTGTGTACAGATAACTGAATGTATCGTCATGTGTGTACAGAGAACTGAATGTATAGTCATGTGTGTACAGAGAACTAAATGTATCGTCATGTGTGTACAGAGAACTGAATGTATCGTCATGTGTGTACAGAGAACTGAATGTATCGTCATGTGTGTACAGAGAACTAAATGTATCGTCATGTGTGTACAGAGAACTGAATGTATAGTCATGTGTGTACAGATAACTGAATGTATCGTCATGTGTGTACAGATAACTGAATGTATCGTCATGTGTGTACAGATAACTGAATGTATCGTCATGTGTGTACATATAACTGAATGTATCGTCATGTGTGTACATATAACTGAATGTATCGTCATGTGTGTACAGATAACTGAATGTATCGTCATGTGTGTACAGTTAACTGAATGTAGTGTAATGTGTGTACATATAACTGATTCTAGTGTCATGTGTGTCTGAATGTATCGTCATGTGTGTACATATAACTGATTCTAGTGTCATGTGTGTCTGCATGTATCGGCATGTGTGTACATATAACTGAATGTAGTGTCAGGTGCGTACATATAACTGAATGTAGTGTCATGTGAGTACATATAGCTGAATGTAGTTTCAGGTGCGTACATATAACTGAATGTAGTGTCATGTGCGTACATATAACTGAATGTAGTGTCATGTGAGTACATATAGCTGAATGTAGTTTCAGGGCGTATATATAACTGAATGTAGTGTCATGTGCTTACATATAACTGAAAATAGTGTCATGTGAGTACATATAACTGAATGTAGTGTCATGTGTGTACATATAGCTGAATGTAGTGTCATGTGCGTACAGATAACTGAGTGTATGTCATGTGCGTACAGATAACTGAGTGTAGTGTCATGTGCGTACAGATAACTGAGTGTAGTGTCATGTGCGTACAGATAACTGAGTGTAGTGTCATGTGCGTACAGATAACTGAGTGTAGTCTCATGTGCGTACAGATAACTGAGTGTAGTGTCATGTGCGTACAGATAACTGAGTGTAGTGTCATGTGCGTACAGATAACTGAGTGTAGTGTCATGTGCGTACAGATAACTGAGTGTAGTGTCATGTGCGTACAGATAACTGAGTGTAGTGTCATGTGTGTACAGATAACTGAGTGTAGTGTCATGTGCGTACAGATAACTGAATGTAGTGGCATGTGCGTACAGATAACTGAGTGTAGTGTCATGTGCGTACAGATAACTGAGTGTAGTGTCATGTGCGTACAGATAACTGAGTGTAGTGTCATGTGCGTACGGATAACTGAATGTAGTGTATTGTGCGTACGGATGACTGAATGTAGTGTCTTGTGCGTACGGATAACTGAATGTAGTGTCATGTGTGTACAGATAACTGAGTGTAGTGTCATGTGCGTACGGATAACTGAATGTAGTGTCATGTGCGTACAGATAACTGAGTGTAGTGTCATGTGCGTACATATAACTGAGTGTAGTGTCATGTGCGTACAGATAACAGAGTGTAGTGTCATGTGCGTACAGATAACTGAGTGTAGTGTCATGTGCGTACAGATAACTGAGTGTAGTGTCATGTGCGTACGGATAACTGAATGTAGTGTCTTGTGCGTACGGATGACTGAATGTAGTGTCTTGTGCGTACGGATAACTGAATGTAGTGTCATGTGCGTACGGATAACTGAATGTAGTGTCATGTGCGTACGGATAACTGAATGTAGTGTCATGTGTGTACGGATAATCGAGTGTAGTGTCTTGTGTGTACGGATAACCGAGTGTAGTGTCTTGTGTGTATATAGATAACTGAGTGTAGTGTCATGTGTGTATATAGAGAACTGAGTGTAATGTCACGTGTGTGTGTATATAGAGAACTGAGTGTAATGTCACGTGTGTGTATATAGAGCACTGAGTGTAGTGTCACGTGTGTGTGTATATAGAGAACTGTGTGTAGTGTCACGTGTGTGTGTGTATATAGAGAACTGAGTGTAGTGTCACGTGTGTGTGTGTATATAGAGAACGGAGTGTAGTGTCACGTGTGTGTGTGTGTGTGTGTGTATAGAGAAATGAGTGTAGTGTCACGTGTGTGTGTGTATATAGAGAACTGAGTGTAGTTCACGTGTGTGTGTACATAGAGAACTGAGTGTAGTGTCATGTGTGTGTGTATATAGAGAACTGAGTAGTGCTACGTGTGTGTGTGTATATAGAGAACTGAGTGTAGTGTCACGTGTGTGTGTATATAGAGAACTGAGTGTAGTGTCACGTGTGTGTGTAAATATAGAACTGAGTGTAGTGTCACGTGTGTGTGTAAATAGAGAACTGAGTGTAGTGTCACGTGTGTGTGTAAATAGAGAACGGCATGTAACGTCACGTGTGTGTATATAGAGAACGGCATGTAACGTCACGTTTGTGTATATAGGGAACGGCATGTAACATCACGTGTGGGACCACGGAATGTAGCGTCATGCGTGTATTGACCACGGAATATATTGGGTGTTTTCATTTTTTAAAAAAACAAAACAACAAATAACAAACAAACAAAAACAAAAACAAAACTGGTTTCTTCCGTCGTGACGGAATTCATCTTAATGATGGCTGGGATCGTGATCGAGTTCTATCTCCACTATATTAGGGATATCATGTTAAATAATTAAGATTGTTCTTTTAGGAATTTTTGGGGTATAAATTTAGAAATTTATTGTGGTCGGAAAAAATTCAGTCGACAGAGGCAAACGGATCCTTCATAGGTTTCTTCTTATAACATAAAATAATGAATGTAGTTTAAATGTGTTTAACCGATCAGGGCTCCTCTTCTCGTTTCTGGGAATCAATCCAACTTGGGAATGAGGGACCTCTGATAGGGAATCTAAATTGGTTGAGATTTTACAATGTACTACGGAAAGGTATCATACGGTTGATCAGTGAGTGTGTCCGCTGGGTAGTAATAGGTTTTGCCCTCCTCTAATGGCAATTCCTGCGTTGTGTTTGCTTTGCTTATATTGCTATTCGCTGTAGTATTGTTGCGTGATACTTTTGGACCGAAGTTGATTCACGCACTGCCACGGCTTGTGGCAGAATAAGTTGGTTGTGTACTCACTGCCACGGCGTGTGGCAAAGTAAGTTGGTTGTGTACTCACTACCACGGCATGTGGCAAAGTAAGTTGGTTGTGTACTCACTGCCACGGCGTGTGGCAAAGTAAGTTGGTTGTGTACTCACTGCCACGGCGTGTGGCAAAGTAAGTTGGTTGTGTACTCACTGCCACGGTGTGTGGCAAAGTAAGTTGGTATGATACGGCCACGGTTGGTGGTTCGGTGTTGTTGTATCGGTGTGATGCTTTCCATGCTGTATATTCGATCGGCTTCGGATTGCGGTCTCATTCACTGACGTGGTATCCGGTGTGGATGGGATCGGGATCTGATTGTTGATCGATGTACAGTTGGGTCGGTATGTTACGCACAGCCACGGCTTGTGGCTCGCACCGTAAATAACGTGGTACATCTCGAAAAGTAATAGATTAATAAGTGAGATCTTATAATCAAATAGCATATAACATCCGTTTTCCTTTCGGTCGACATGATTTACACGGACATTCACGGGTATCCGGTATTGTCTTGAGCGGCCTATTCTATCCACATATATATTTTAGTAGATATCATAGATATCATGCTAGTACGTAATAAAATTGTGTATTTCTTGATCGAGTGTTGTCATCTTATCGAGTATTAAAATAATCACGGCATATAAATAAAAGAAACGTAATATTAGTATTCTACTACACTACTATAAAAGTAAAACGTAAAGTGTTTGTTTATTATAGTGTCACCCCCATTTAAAGGGCCAGCCATTTCTGACTTATGAGACACCTCTTTTTTATGAACATCAGTACTTCCCGAATCCTATGTTTGTGTGCCAGACATCAGGCTGGTAGGCAATCGGTAACCATTATTTAACTAGCTGGCGGCTAACCAACCGGCCACATCAGAACGAACCCCTGACGAGATTCGAACCTTCGACCTCCCGCTCCGTAGGCGGACGCCATAACCACTATGGCGTAAAGATACCCAAATTTAATTAATTACAATCCTCATACAACCATGAATTCACCACATATTGTACAAGGCCACTGTCAAAGACAATGTCTCGACTAGTCCAAGAACAAATATTTAATTCTTATTTAGAATTTCCTGAAGTCTGTCCATCCCAAAGTATTATTCGGTCATGCTAGTGTACATGCAAGTCGTATCAGCACTAACCTTCTTCACATTGAAATGTCAGTTCTCCCAATGTTTTTGTATCCAGATGACCATCTGCTATTACCTGAAAATAGAAATAATTACGTTTCGAAATATAAATCACAAACTACGCCAACAATTAATGGTAGCGGCTATAACACACCCAGTAAGTGGCGATATCTACACCGATGCTCAAAAGAAAGTCTCCACTCAGAAAATAGGTCATAAATGTTTTATTCTACATAGCAATTCCATTATTTTATGTGAATACATAAATTCATTATCTGGTACATAAACAAGTAAAATTTAACAAATATCGGTTAACAAAAACTGTTCATTTTGTCCCATTAAAAACGTCACCCTCCAAATCAAAATTCACAAAAGCCGGTATGTTCAGTATTTGGTATGTCCACCGAGAGGTGCCACACATCTTCTTCTCATAGAGGTATCTATGTTGCTAATCCTAGTCTGTGGAATGTTCCTCCACTCTTGATTTAATGCAACACGCAGGTCCTCGATGTTTGCTGGTGGTGGTACTCGCTTGTACATCCTATCCTTAAGATCTGCCCATACATGTTCTATTGGTGCAAGATCGGGCGATAGCGCTGGTCCGAATATTATCCGGAAGTCGAGGCATATTGTGTTGTCGTTATTTATACAAAATGAAACAATTGTTGAGCTTTTAGTTACATTTCCGTAAGAAGTAACGAATTTATTAAATTTATATTGTTTGGCAACTCACCTGTAGGCCTACAGTGCACGTGCAAAACGTCTCACCTGTGCAGAATAAGTCACGGATCAGTGGTTTTAAACAAATTTACTTTTAATTAAGTGACAAGTGAGTAGTGTATTGGAAACAAATAGTAGTTATCACTAAAATTGAATTCGGGGGATTCTATGCGTAAAATAAGTAATATGAAATCTCAAAATTCTATTTTGTGAATTTTGGAATTGAGGGGTACCACCTTAAAACATCTTAAATATGTACTTTTTATTAATAGATGTTTTTCATTTTTGCACATCTTGTGGATGAGATATGGGAGATAATAATTAATAAAAGAATGAATAAATTGATCCACTCAGAAAACGTTCATGGTGTATTTCTCAGGTGGAGACTTTCTTTTGAGCATCGGTGTATTAATGAATATTTCAATTAGAAATTGAATATAAATTATTTATGCAGGTAGGTGTGGCATCTGCTTTTTAATGCGAAATTGCTTACAATTATTAAATCCTAACCTAAACCGTATTCCTTAAACTTGTCTACACATTTAGACTTGATAATTTGGACCACAATTAATAGGCCTCATTCTATACCATACACATTGTTGCCTTCACTGCAGATACATTATATCGTCAAGTGAACTAGACAAACAATTGGCTCAACACGTCCTTAAAACTCTCTAAACAATCATCGGTCCTCCTGTCCCTTTTGAAATCATAATCCAAATCACTAGCCCGGTCTGATCAAGCAACAAAATCATATCCTGGGATAATAAAGTCATTTGACGGAATTATTTGTACTTTAAGTGACTTAGTGTCCTGATTATGCGAAAAGCTCTCCACAAAGGAGGAACTCAAAATTTCTGTTCCCACAACCATGCTGATGAGTTTGTTTTATTACTTTATCAAACTGTATCTAGTGATATATAGTCGCATCAGTAATGCAGGTCAAACGAAAAAGTTCTACTCCTTCATTCAAGCACAACAAAACTAAAAACTCTGGAATAGCCCCACTCAGTAGTAATGGTCAAATCCATTCTGACCGAACGTTAAAAGCCAATATCCTGAATCTGTTTGTTCTCGTCCTAACATCCTCCTCAGTCTCAAACAATTGTCCAAAAGTGCAGCCCCAATGCTCACTCACCCACCCATGTCACCAATCACTATCACAGTATAAGTAGTTGATAAGCTCCTGCCAGGTCTAAGCCCAAATAAGACATCAGGTCCTGATGAAATCTCATCTAGGTTACTTAAACAACTGCACAGCGATATTGCCCCCTATGCTAACATACATCTTTCAACGATCACTTGACACACGCATTGTATCCGATGATTGGAGACATGCAGTTATATCTATCATATACAAAATGGGTCAAATGTCCAAACATAGCAACTACCACAACATTTCTCTAGCATGCAGAGCATCCACTCTTAGAACACATCCTGGTTTCCAACATAATATCATACTTAGATTCTCACCATATTCATAGCACATAGCAGCATGGGTTCAAGCCAAAACACAGCTGTGACACCCAACTCATTGGTTTCACACAAGAGATAGCTGACAATCTCGAGCTCGGTCACCAGATGGATGTCAACATAATGAATTTCAATAAAGCATTCGACAAAGTAGATCACCACAAGCTCATCCATAAACTCAAACACTTTGGTATAGAGTGGTAGAACCTATGCTCGGCATAAATCCCACATATGAGGACCAGTATAAAATGTTAATTGCACTTGTCATATATTATTACATTGTATTTTCATAAGTCGTGAAAACAACTTTAAAAAAACCTCTTGTTGACAGTTTTAGCTTCATCACGTGACCTTGCTGCTCAATTCAGCTATGATATCGCATCGGTGTCGGGTTGGCACCCGTTTATATGGGGAACTCGAGACTGCTGGACCAGTCATGTGACAGTTGTATCAGGTTACCGATACACGCAACGGAATGCTATTGAACAATGCTTCAGCTCTGTCAGCGACATTATCATCCCAGATCTATATAACTATTTTAAATACGGATGTAAATGGACAAATACACCGAGTTTAGGAATACATGTACTTGGATATTTGGACTAAAGTTCCACCTAAATGACAAAGCCACTCGAAAAATGCCTGGATAGTAAAATGTCACAATATTTGGACTAGCACCCAGGCTAGTCTGCCAGATACGTTTATAGGCTACTGCAGGATGACAGTGAGGAGGGTGGCCCTACAACAGACCGTTTTTTTAAAGAAGTTGCCAACACCTCAGGACGTGTCGCCGGCTCATGCCACAGGTACAAGACACCAACATTTTTGTTTGGCCTATGGTCATATATTAGGTAATGTTTACTATAAACATTACTTACTATATGACCATAGGGCAAAAAAATGTGTCTTGTGCCTGTGGCTCATGCTGTCACCACCAATAGTTACCTGGAGTCACTAACATTCGGCATAAATTACCTACTTTCGCTTTCTACATTATAAGCAGCACCGAACATGATAAAATATCAGCGAAAATGATGTGCATACCCTTGTCACAATGTGGTTGTATTCTTGGTAATTGTTTCGTCTGCGTTCTGACAAAAAATAGGTTGTGTTAGTGTTACATGTAACCAGGCATACGATTGGAGAAACTGGAATAGATTATCCAATGAATGTTCCGTTCTTATAACAACAGAACATGGGAATAACTTTGCCGGTCCGCAAAAATTATCGAATACGCCGCAAAATCCCGCTTTCAGGTTACAGTCAGTCCAGAAAACTGAAAAAAACGTCGTCTGAAATATTCATCGTAGGGGCCTACGTCATGTGTGTGTAAATGTGCAAGCATGAATTGTAGGCCTTGGTATTGACGTAAGTCAAACTAAGATCGTGCAGCGCATCTACAGCAGTCGGGTGGGAGAAACATGTGCAACGTATCTGCCCTTGTAGCCCATCGAGTTTTGCATAGCGAATTGAGCTTCGTCGTCTGATCCATTGCAGCCTGACTCCTAGTCTCCTCTTCATTTGCAAGTGTCTCCAGGATCGTAATGTTCAGAGGCTTGGGGATTGGACAAACGGTTTCGGGTTCAAAACCATAGATCTACACTGATGGCGTTCATTGGCGTAGCTTCCTATAGGCCGTGGCCTACACTTCCCCCCGAAAAATCTAAAAAATGCCAAATCTGCAACAAAAATCGGGAGGCAAGGATTAAATTATATACGCTATAAATAGTTTTCCTGGAGACGAACCCCGGACCCCCATCCCGTCTTAAGTTTTAAGTTGGCCTACATATCGATTCCAGCCAAGCTACGCACCTGGCGTTAACAGTGTAGCCGTTCTCAAAAGGACGTTGAGTGTGTAGGTATGTGGATGTCTGAGTACGCTCCCACAAGACCTCCGCGAGATACACCAACGCTCACCAATATGTAGGGCCTAGTGTTCTCTCAACAAGACCGGATGCTGACCACAAGCCTTATCCGGGTTACAAGTAGCCTACGTACGCATACACGCGTATTGAGACTGAAGAGGTGGTTACCAACCCCTAGGTTCTACTCTGGGTACACCTGACACGCTTATAAGTTCGGGTTAAATGAATCAATAAAACAGCAACTATATTTACTTTAATCATTTAAGTAATTACTTTACTAATACGCGAGGATACTGCACATATAGGCCTAGGCCTACAATTGTATCGTTCCAGTTCTCCGAACGCCACAATGTATGCCGCATGTGTGACAAACTTCAGACATTTACATTTTGGTATATAACTCGATTTGTTAGCTGACCGGGTAAGGTTGCCCCTCAAAATAGTGGTCCTATAAGCTAATAGTCACCTAACCATATATATTTCTGGATTAATCGGACTTTATCTGCCAAGGGAGGTAACAGAAAAGCCAGCGATGTCGCTCATTAACAACGTAGACGGATCCTCGCTCCAGCCACAGTATATGGGTAGTATAGAGTAATCATGACAACGTAGAAGGATCCTCGCTCCAGCCACAGTATATGGGTAGTACAGAGTAATCATGACAACGTAGACGGATCCTCGCTCCAGCCACAGTCTATGAGTAGTACAGAGTAATCATGACAACGTAGACGGATCCTCGCTCCAGCCACAGTCTATGGGTAGTACAGAGTAATCATGACAACGTAGACGGATCCTCGCTCCAGCCACAATCTATGGGTAGTACAGAGTAATCATGACAACGTAGACGGATCCACGCTCCAGCCACAGTCTATGGGTAGTACAGAGTAATCATGACAACGTAGACGGATCCTCGCTCCAGCCACAGTCTATGGGTAGTACAGAGTAATCATGACACCGTAGACGGATCCTCGCTCCAGCCACAGTCTATGGGTAGTACAGAGTAATCATGACAAACTGGTTGAGTATGGAGCTTATTGTTTTAAATGCAGAATCGGGCTTATTTCTTAAAACACGGTAAGAGACGACTAACAGCGAAACACGAAAATCTGAACATTTATGGAGCCCAAATCTGCCAAAATCTCTCATTCTTGAAATTACTCAGTTGAGGCAGTCGACGGGATGAAAATGATAAAACAACATCGATGTCAATAGTGACTGACAACACTGCTTGATTTTAAGCTGACTTAACAATGTTTCAGCATAGTAAACTTGTTATTTGGTTTGTTGATAGGGTATATATGAGAGTATGATAGTGCCGACAAGGAGTGATATTTCCCTATAATATTATTAAGATATGAATAATAACTGTCTACTAGGTTGATACGATGTATTTTCCAGAATTTAAGCACTGACACTTTTCTAATGTTTTGTAAGTGATCGATCGGAAATTAAAAACAAAGCAACATGGAGAATCGAACGCTCTACCACCACACCACAATCATGTTATGGTGATGGATTGCACCAAGAATGAGATATCGAGAGCGATTAAACTAATGCTGTAAAAATGGTTTCGCAATCGAGCTAAAATAACATTGACCATATTTCATTGTAAATTAGTAAAACTTAGTAAGAATAAATGAGAATTAAAGCTATCTGAGGTTCATAGGTCATGTGTTCATGTTGTGTCGAGGATCTATTTCTGGCCTCAATTATACCAATGTGTTTTTACATGAAAAACAATACCTGTATAAATACATAATTTTAAACATGTTGGAATATTTTTAGTTGTTCAGTTTGTGTTTTGTAATAAAGATGTGATATATCTTTGATGGAATCCTTCGTATTTCGTTTTCATGTAATACTAATATTATAATGTAGGTGTGCGTTTTCTATGTCCTATAGTATAGTAACATACACATGTATCTCTCATAATTCTACGATCTATCTATCGTTATATCCTGCACATTAGTACACTTGACTATTGGAGGGACTATAAAAGCACAAAACGGGAAATAAAAACGAGATATTAAGTAGCAAGTACCACATAAAAATCATTCCCTTAAAAATAAAGTGTGATTGTAGTTTTATTCAAAGGTTTATAAGTCAGAGACATTTATCATGTACTGTAACTGTGAAACGATGACGGGATGAACCAGCTATTAGGTGATGGTTGAGTTTATTTACGCTCGCCGCTGGCTAACCAGCTATTCGGTGATGATTGAGTTTATTTACGCTCGCCGCTGGCTAACCAGCTATTCGGTGATGATTGGGTTTATTTACACTCGCCGCTGGCTAACCAGCTATTCGGTGATGATTGAGTTTATTTACGCTCGCCGCTGGCTAACCAGCTATTCGGTGATGATTGAGTTTATTTACGCTCGCTGTTGGATAACCAGCTATTCGGTGATGATGGAGTTTATTTACGCTCTCCGCTGGATACCCAGCTATTCGCCGGTTATGATTGAGTTTATTTATGCTCGCCGCTGGATAACCAGCTATTCGGTGATGGTTGAGTTTATTTACGCTCGCCGCTGGCTAACCAGCCATTCGGTGATGATTGAGTTTATTTACGCTCGCCGCTGGATAACCAGCTATTCGGTGATGGTTGAGTTTATTTACGCTCGCTGCTGGATAACCAGCTATTCGGTGATGATCGAGTTTATTTACGCTCGCCGCTGGCTATCCAGCTATTCGGTGATGGTTGAGTTTATTTATGCTCGCCGCTGGATAACCAGCTATTCGGTGATGGTTGAGTTTATTTACGCTCGCTGCTGGCTAACCAGCTATTCGGTGATGATTGAGTTTATTTACGCTCGCTGCTGGATAACCAGCTAGTCGGTGATGGTTGAGTTTATTTATGCTCGCCGCTGGATAACCAGCTATTCGGTGATGGTTGAGTTTATTTACGCTCGCTGCTGGATAACCAGCTATTCGGTGATGGTTGAGTTTATTTACGCTCGCTGCTGGATAACCAGCTATTCGGTGATGGTTGAGTTTATTTACGCTCGCCGCTGGATAACCAGCTATTCGGTGATTGAGTTTATTTACGCTCGCCGCTGGCTAACCAGCTATTCGGTGATTGAGTTTATTTACGCTCGCCGCTGGATAACCAGCTATTCGGTGATGGTTGAGTTTATTTACGCTCGCTGCTGGATAACCAGCTATTCGGTGATGATCGAGTTTATTTACGCTCGCCGCTGGCTAACCAGCTATTCGGTGATGGTTGAGTTTATTTATGCTCGCCGCTGGATAACCAGCTATTCGGTGATGATTGAGTTTATTTACGCTCGCCGCTGGCTAACCAGCTATTCGGTGATGGTTGAGTTTATTATGCTCGCCGCTGGATAACCAGCTATTCGGTGATGATTGAGTTTATTTATGCTCGCCGCTGGATAACCAGCTATTCGGTGATGATTGAATTTATTTACGCTCGCCGCTGGATAACCAGCTATTCGGTGATGGTTGAGTTTATTTACGCTCGCTGCTGGATAACCAGCTATTCGGTGATGGTTGAGTTTATTTACGCTCGCCGCTGGATAACCAGCTATTCGGTGATTGAGTTTATTTACGCTCGCCGCTGGATAATCAACTATTCGGTGATGATTGAGTTTATTTACGCTCGCCGCTGGATATATAATAGACCCATTATTTTAAAATAATATGTTTACATGAATGTGCTCTCAACCGACTTCAATTCATCTGATCGCCAGATCGGACAGGTGGGTTTTCTCCGGGTACTCTACGGGTTTCCTCCCACACGAATGATCACATTAATTTTACGCTTTCATCCGAGCCAACCAACGTGATTAATATAAGTTGTTAGAACTTGCTTGGCAATAGTTGTAAAATAAACAAAGTTAAAACTAATTCATCTGGGCACTAACAACCTTTTGTTGTGTTTGCACCACTGCATTTAAATCAGTTGGCGTGCAGTTATATTGAAGATATTAAAACACCACGTGATCTTGTTTTATATTTCCATATGTAGTTTTCTTGTTCCGGGATCATTTTACTGATTTTGTATATTGAAAAGTTTATACACATGCAGGTGCAGGTTCATTCATATTATTACAACTTAATAAGGAAGTTACCTTACTCTCAACGTGAAGATATACTGATAATGGTTTGCAAACATACAAAGACCCCACCTAAATACATAGAACAGTATAATTATAGTATAGTATTACGTATTTATGATTGCTTTTCTCATTCATAATGATAAACTTAAAGCTTAAAGTTTAAACTGTATTTTACATCGATTGCGAAGCAAGTTATAACACCTTATATTAATCACTCTCGTTGGCGGGGATGGAAGCGTAAATGTGATCATTCATGTGGGAGGAAACCGGAGTATCCGGAGAACACCCACCTGTCCCATACGGCGACCACCATACCATCTCACATACTTTCCGGTCCGAGGATCGAACCCGAGTTGCATTGGTGAGAAGCGAGCGCGCTAACCACTGCGCTAATCGGACAGCCATGCATCAAATATGTATGAGGACATCAATCAACCATATGCTTCAACATTCCGGAAAAGTTCATTCTGTTTTCACACCGGTTTGTTTCTTTGTATCAGTGTTAGCAGGATTCGTGACGCAAAACCTTACCCATGCATGTTCATATCTATTGTTGGAGAAGGTCCATTGTGGGTCCAATCCAATTATCATTGGTGAAGATCCGGATCGGATCACCGCGTGGCGAGGTATGCGCTTTACCGAGTGCCTTCCGAGTGCTCTGCCATTCTGCGCACCCTCCCAGTCGCCACCACTCCCCATCAGCAGTGATCCAGAATAGTCCACGCACACAGTGTGTACATATTTATCTTTGTTTCAACACCACTGTAGTTCGGCATGCGGCGCTTCAAGTATTTAGAAACAAACTACTATGTGATTATATAGATGGTGGAGTTCACCAATTACATGATTCGATTTCTAATTGATATCCCAAAAATATAAACTGACCTATATTTTTTTGAAATCATCTCTTTATCGGCAATACAATCGGTAAATTTTACCCTGTCAATTGTTTATAAAGGCCTCAAACAGTTACGTTTCATTCAGGAAGTAACATGGACAAGAACGAAACTTAAGTACTCCAAAATAGCTTTTGGATTGGTATGTATAGGATATAAACCGAAATGGATCCGTTATGTAAAATACTTGACTGTGTGAGGGGCGTAGCACCAGGGACAGTACCAATACTTTACATATTGGGTTCGTTTGAGGCTTATATCTTACTTAACCCTTTCCTTCATAGAGATTTAGGTTAATATACTATTATATCTCCATGCAAACAACAGCCATTTAGCTATCATGCAATGGATAAGTAGTCGCCATATCTATCCCACCTCCATAGATATTACTGGGACTACATGGGATTCTGGCCTTTATTATGAACATTGGTTTGGCTACTAAATTGTCAATGTATGTCGTATTGGTAATGGCGTCAAGAGGTGCTTCTGTGAGGGAAAGGGTTAAAACACACACTTATATAACACGATCCTACTAATTAAAATTGTTAATTTCGTACATTTACGCATAGTAGTTTAATACATTACTCTGGCCTATTGACACCAGTCCAATGTTAATAATAATGGACTGCAAGTACAAATGTATGTCGTCATATTTGGGGAGGGCATTAGCTAATGTTGGTAATTGTTGCCCAACCCACCTATCTGCTTCTAGATTTTATTCTTACAACGTTCAAGTATAAGCATAGCATTGCAGTTGTATCATTGTGCTTATATATTTATCATGCTTATATTTGTAATTGTATATAAATAAGCAATAACATATCATACATATGCATTTGGCTGGAACATAAAGACTTGTTGTATGAATCTGTTCGCAGTTTGATATCTAGTGTACCTATATAACTTAATAAATAACCTTGTTTAGCCTCGTCTATATGCATGCAATGTTTAACATTATCCTCATGTTGATATGTATACATGGCTTGAGAGAAATACAATTTGTATCGTATTGTATTGCAGAAATAGAGCGTGTAATGTCTTTAAATTATTTAGAATTGGTTGAGTTGGTATTTTTAACCGAATATGATTGTTTGTCTGGGGGCGATTCATTCATTCATTCATTCATTCATTCATTCATTCATTCATTCATTCATTCATTCATTCATTCATTCATTCATGCGAGGACGCAATCCAGTTGGCTTGAGGAATGTCGGTGATTCTCCTCGGGTGCCCACCCGTGCCTGAAATTTCATTACCCAACATTTACACTATATACACACCTACCTTCATTAAAATTCTCCCCATTCAAAATTGAAAATATGATTGAATACGTGAATGATTACACATCCGCGTCAAGTCTCTACTGGGGAGCGACATTTGGTGCCTCACTTACAGTGCCTTCGAGCGGACATACCTATATATAAATCTAATGCACAACAACAGACTTCCCCTACAGACGGATCTGTAGTACATTGGTTAACACGTTGGACTGGTAAACCAGGGATCGCAGGTTCGATCCTCCGTCAGACTCTAATAAAATTAACAGTCTTTCAGACGGAACTTTAAACCGAGGTCTCGTGTAGGTGCTTTACATCGTACATGTAAAAGAACCAGAGGATACTCTGGAATGGGTCTCTGTCATATTGTAGTATGTTTGTGTGTAATGTCAGGTATACTGTAGTATGTTTGTGTGTGTAATGTTAGGTATATTGTAGTATGTGTGTGTAATGTCAGGTATATTGTAGTATGTGTGTGTAATGTCAGGTATATTGTAGTATGTTTGTGTGTAATGGCAGGTATATTGTAGAATGTGTGTGTAATGGCAGGTATATTGTAGTATGTGTGTGTAATGTCAGGTATAGTGTAGTATGTGTATGTAATGTCAGTTATATTGTAGTGTGTGTGTGTGTAATGTCAGGTATATTGTGTGTGTGTGTGTGTGTGTAATGTCGGGTATATTGTAGTGTGTGTGTGTGTAATGTCAGGAATAGTGTAGTATGTGTGTGTAATGTCAGGTATATTGTAGTGTGTGTGTGTGTGTAATGTCAGGTATATTGTGTGTGTGTGTGTGTGTGTGTTTGTGTGTAATGTCAAGTATATTGTAGTGTGTGTGTGTGTGTAATGTCTGGTATATTGTAGTGTGTGTGTGTGTGTGTTTGTGTGTAATGTCAGGTATATTGTAGTGTGTGTGTGTGTGTATAATGTCAGGTATATTGTAGTATGTGTGTGTAATGTCAGGTATATTGTAGTATGTGTGTGTAATGTCAGGTATATTGTAGTATGTGTGTGTGTAATGTCAGGTATATTGTAGTATGTGTGTGTAATGTCAGGTATATTGTAGTATGTGTGTGTGTAATGTCAGGTATATTGTAGTATGTTTGTGTGTAATGTCAGGTATATTGTAGTATGTGTGTGTGTAATGTCAGGTATATTGTAGTATGTGTGTGTGTAATGTCAGGTATATTGTAGTATGTGTGTGTGTAATGTCAGGTATATTGTAGTATGTTTGTGTGTAATGTCAGGTATATTGTAGTATGTTTGTGTGTAATGTCAGGTATATTGTAGTATGTGTGTGTAATGTCAGGTATATTGTAGTATGTGTGTGTGTAATGTCAGGTATATTGTAGTATGTGTGTGTGTAATGTCAGGTATATTGTAGTATGTGTGTGTGTAATGTCAGGTATATTGTAGTATGTTTGTGTGTAATGTCAGGTATATTGTAGTATGTGTGTGTAATGTCAGGTATATTGTAGTATGTGTGTGTGTAATGTCAGGTATATTGTAGTATGTGTGTGTGTAATGTCAGGTATATTGTAGTATATGTGTGTGTAATGTCAGGTATATTGTAGTATGTTTGTGTGTAATGTCAGGTATATTGTAGTATGTGTGTGTGTAATGTCAGGTATATTGTAGTATGTGTGTGTAATGTCAGGTATATTGTAGTATGTGTGTTGTAATGTCAGGTATATTGTAGTATGTGTGTGTAATGTCAGGTATATTGTAGTATGTGTGTGTGTAATGTCAGGTATATTGTAGTATGTGTGTGTGTAATGTCAGGTATATTGTAGTATGTGTGTGTGTAATGTCAGGTATATTGTAGTATGTTTGTGTGTAATGTCAGGTATATTGTAGTATGTTTGTATGTAATGTCAGGTATATTGTAGTATGTTTGTGTAATGTCAGGTATATTGTAGTATGTTTGTGTGTAATGTCAGGTATATTGTAGTATGTGTGTGTGTAATGTCAGGTATATTGTAGTATGTTTGTGTGTAATGTCAGGTATATTGTAGTATGTTTGTGTGTAATGTCAGGTATATTGTAGTATGTGTGTGTGTAATGTCAGGTATATTGTAGTATATGTGTGTGTAATGTCAGGTATATTGTAGTATGTGTGTGTGTAATGTCAGGTATATTGTAGTATGTGTGTGTGTAATGTCAGGTATATTGTAGTATATGTGTGTGTAATGTCAGGTATATTGTAGTATGTGTGTGTGTAATGTCAGGTATATTGTAGTATATGTGTGTGTAATGTCAGGTATATTGTAGTATATGTGTGTGTAATGTCAGGTATATTGTAGTATATGTGTGTGTAATGTCAGGTATATTGTAGTATGTGTGTGTGTAATGTCAGGTATATTGTAGTATGTGTGTATGTAATGTCAGGTATATTGTAGTATGTTTGTGTGTAATGTCAGGTATATTGTAGTATGTGTGTGTGTAATGTCAGGTATATTGTAGTATGTGTGTGGGTAATGTCAGGTATATTGTAGTATGTGTGTGTGTAATGTCAGGTATATTGTAGTAGTAGTGTGTGTGTAATGTCAGGTATATTGTAGTATGTGTGTGTAATGTCAGGTATATTGTAGTATGTTTGTGTGTAATGTCAGGTATATTGTAGTATGTGTGTGTGTAATGTCAGGTATATTGTAGTATGTGTGTGTAATGTCAGGTATATTGTAGTATGTTTGTGTGTAATGTCAGGTATATTGTAGTATGTGTGTGTGTAATGTCAGGTATATTGTAGTATGTGTGTGTAATGTTAGGTATATTGTAGTATGTGTGTGTGTAATGTCAGGTATATTGTAGTGTGTGTGTAATGTCAGGTATATTGTAGTGTGTGTGTAATGTCAGGTATATTGTAGTGTGTGTGTAATGTCAGGTATATTGTAGTATGTTTGTATGTAATGTCAGGTATATTGTAGTATGTGTGTGTGTAATGTCAGGTATATTGTAGTATGTTTGTGTGTAATGTCAGGTATATTGTAGTATGTTTGTGTGTAATGTCAGGTATATTGTAGTATGTTTGTGTGTAATGTCAGGTATATTGTAGTATGTTTGTGTGTAATGTCAGGTATATTGTAGTATGTGTGTGTGTAATGTAATGTATAGTGTAGTATGTTTGTGTGTAATGTTAGGTATAGTGTAGTATGTGTTTGTGTAATGGCAGGTATATTGTAGTATGTGTGTGTGTAATGTCAGGTATATTGTAGTATGTTTGGGTGTAATGTCAGGTATATTGTAATATGTTTGTGTGTAATGTCAGGTATATTGTAATATGTCTGTATGTAATGTCAGGTATATTGTAGTATGTTTGTGTGTAATGTCAGGTATATTGTAGTATGTGTGTGTAATGTCAGGTATATTGTAATATGTTTGTGTGTAATGTCAGGTATATTGTAGTATGTTTGTGTGTAATGTCAGGTATATTGTAGTATGTTTGTGTGTAATGTCAGGTATATTGTAGTATGTTTGTATGTAATGTCAGGTATATTGTAGTATGTTTGTGTGTAATGTCAGGTATATTGTAGTATGTGTGTGTGTAATGTCAGGTATATTGTAGTATGTGTGTGTAATGTCAGGTATATTGTAGTATGTTTGTGTAATGTCAGGTATATTGTAGTATGTGCGTATGTAATGTCAGGTATATTGTAGTATGTTTGTGTGTAATGTCAGGTATATTGTAATATGTTTGTGTGTAATGTCAGGTATATTGTAGTATGTGTGTGTAATGTCAGGTATATTGTAGTATATGTGTGTGTAATGTCAGGTATATTGTAGTATATGTGTGTGTAATGTCAGGTATATTGTAGTATGTGTGTGTGTAATGTCAGGTATATTGTAGTATATGTTTGTGTAATGTCAGGTATATTGTAGTATGTGTGTGTGTAATGTCAGGTATATTGTAGTATGTGTGTGTGTGTAATGTCAGGTATATTGTAGTATGTGTGTGTGTAATGTCAGGTATATTGTAGTATGTTTGTGTGTAATGTCAGGTATATTGTAGTATGTGTGTGTGTAATGTCAGGTATATTGTAGTATGTTTGTGTGTAATGTCAGGTATATTGTAGTATATTTATGTAATGTCAGGTATATTGTTTTATATGTGTGTAATGTCAGTTATATTGTAGTATGTGTGTGTGTAATGTCAGTTATATTGTAGTATGTGTGTGTAATGTCAGGTATATTGTAGTATGTGTGTGTAATGTCAGGTATATTGTAGTGTGTGTGTGTGTGTAATGTCAGGTATATTGTAGTGTGTGTGTGTGTGTGTGTGTGTGTTTGTGTG
>CM026392.1:34385769-34421314 GCA_014843695.1 Archivesica marissinica | reverse complement strand
TTATATCTTTATTTCTGTCTCATCTATGTACAGTACATACATTGCAATTAATATAAACACATACATTGCACATAGCCATTCTACAAATGAGAATTATAAGAGACAATAACATTTTACAATACATGGAACATGTCTTACTTTCTAAAAACTATGTGAAAGTCGCTAATCATGACATTAAAAAATATTTAAAATACTGATTTTTAAGATTCTGACAGGGAAAAGGTGCACTATCGCGCAAATTAGGATATGTTTTAAGAAATCAGAACCACCTCTGATCAGATCAGGGATGGATGGATTAGCAGCCTTTACATAGTTCACATAAAAAATTGTTCACTAGTAAAATAATGTACACATTATTTACACAGATAAAAACTACGACGCTGTAAAATATTAAAACAGGTTTTGGCACATATACGTATTAATGCCGGATTAGTGAATAACGTAATCAATTTATTTGTTTTAGACAGTGTAAGAAAATTATCACAGATAATGGAAGCTTTTCCAAATAATATAGCCCTGATATCCTCATACATATAACAATCTATAATGGCATGCATTTCATCCTCAACTGCATTGCAGAATGGACAAGTACGATTCTGTACAGTTAGATGTTCATATCGTCCAGTTTCAATGCGCAAAGGAGCAACACCACAACGGAACTTACTAAATGCTGAACGATGGCTTATTGGCATGATAATCGTACAGTATTGTTCAACATCGAAATCCAGTTTGAAAAGTTGGTAGGTTCGTAGTTTGTTACGGCCGTTTCCAGATATACTATCTAGTCTTTGTACTGACTCAAGCCAATCAATAATGAATACATCCATGCACTTTGTTTCAACAAGGGATACACATGGGTGTTTGCTAATATTTTCACTAATGTCAGAATAATCGTCTAAACCAAATTCAAACATATGCCTTTTTACAACAAAGAACCAATTCTTGCATGATCTACTCGATTTTGCCTGTGCCCAGAGTGCAACACGTTTATTCAATCGGGTATGATTTATAAATGAAATACGGCAGCAGAAATTCGCAATGCTTTTCCACTGACGAACAGAAGTTGGTTGCCATGCCATTTCACCAATTACAGCCGAGTTTGGAGTATATTTTCCAACCCCGAGAAAAAATCTCATGGCACGGTTGTGAATAGCGTTAATGCATGAAAACGATGAGGTTCCCCATACAGCGGCCCCGTAGTTAATGACTGGCCAAACAATAGAGTCATATAACTTAGTAAAAACGTCATAAGGAACCCCACCAATTAACTTACATCTAGCAATGAGAAGACCAAGGGCACGGTTTGCACTTCTGGCTACATGTTTAACAGTAACATTGAAATCTAGATGTTCATCTAAGATAAATCCAAGGTAAGTGTAAGTATTTACATAATCAATAATGTTTTCACCACACCTAAATATGAATCGAGATCGTGTCACAGAATTTGACCGAAAATGAATAACATTACTTTTAGTAGTATTGATATGCATATCATTAAGAGAACACCAGTCATTCAAAGCATTTAACAATATCTGTAAATCTTGTTCATTTTCAGCTAATAAGACGATGTCATCAGCATATAAAAGAATACATATACGCTCATTATCCAACCATACACCAATATCTAGGGACTTGAGATAAACTGCCAGGTCATTGATAAAGAAATTAAATAGAATAGGAGACAAATTACAACCTTGTCTCAACCCACACTTAACATCAAACCATTCAGTATTGAGTGAGTTAACCCTTACACTTGAAGATACAGATTAGTATAGCGATTTAATAGCAAGAAACATTTTACCAGAAATTCCTGTATCAATGAGCCTGTTCCAAAGTTTATCTCTATTAATAGAATCATATGCCTTGCTGAAATCAATAAAAGCGGAGAAAGTAGATTTCTTTATTTTCTTCCTGGTTTCAATAATACTAGTCAGAGTTGAGATATGATCTAATGTACTTCGTTTCTTTCTAAAACCGTTCTGCTCATCTGCAATTTTATTATTTTCCTCAGCCCATGTACTAAGGCGGCTATTAAGAACACTACAATATATCTTATACATAGCTGATGCCAAAGAGATACCTCTGTAAGAGAGAGGATCTCTAGGATCCGTAGTTGATGACTTAGGTATTGGGTTAATGATACATTTTCCCCACAGTGTAGGAATCGTTCCTGAATTAAAACATACATTAAATAAGGAGTGAAGGAACACAACTGACAAATCATTTTGCAGTACCTCACTGGGAATATCATCAATACCACTTGCCCTTCCCTTCTTACAATCATCTACTGCCTTTTTAACTTCCAAAATAGTTATATTTTCGCTAAAAGGCGAATAATCAGAATTACTATTAACAACAGCGGCATAAGGTACAGTATCAGAATTAACATGGTTTAATAGTACACTAAAATCTGATTTCCATTTATGTAGAACGTCTTCTGTTTGTGTAGAGGTCGAACCATTTTCTAAAGTTACTTCCATCGGAATTTGCTTATTTTTACAGAAACCGATTCCTATTTTCCCAAAGGATTTCCAAAAATTAGTTTGGTCTACATTACACTCGGTTAGCAGTTGATTCTGCAGAGAATACCAATGAAGACGTTTCGACCTCTGCACTTGACGATCAAATTCTTTTCGGGCTTTTATATATTCAAGTTTTAATTTTTTCTTATCACTACTTGTAACACTGTTGATCCAGTTTCTTTCAGCATCACAAACTGCTGACCATAGGTCAGACAATATTTCAGACCACCATGCCTTACCCGGTCTGCATTTTTTATTGCTCACACCAGGATATATAGTTTTGTATGGTAGCGACGAATACATAGTTGTCTTTAACAGGTTACACCAATCACTGTAAATATATCTGGTTGTAAGTTGTAAATATTTAATGGATGGTTTAAAGTATAACTCTAATTGTTGAATACAGTATTATATAAAGAATCATATTATCTCACTCTGCTGTTGATCGTCGGTGAATTGAGAGGGTAATACGGGCTAATTACCCGTGCTGTGCTCTCAAGATATCGACAATCAATAGTACATGTCTCACTTTTTCACATGAATTAAAGTACTCATTTACAGGTGATTTATAGGCCCATTGTGCCGGGTGTTTTCTGTGTTTCTATGTATGTTTTAAATGTATGTTATAACACATGTCACTATAATAACCAGGTTACTTACTTACTTATATACTGCACATATATGTATACTGCAAATATATATATACTGCAGCAAATATATATATACTGCAGCCCTCTTAAGAGTATTATGTGCAGTTGTCCATTAATTTTTTTATTATTTTGAGACACACTCATTCTCAATATAACTAACTCAGAAAGAGAGGCAACATGGAATTACGTGCATGGCGTAAGAGCACAATCTCTCACTGCGCTATGACGACTTTCACTTTATTAGATAATATGTAGATCAATGTAGTTAACATAAAATGGCATAATAGTTTTATTAGTGTAATTCTACATATTTTAAGACTCGCGAAAAATTGTAAATATTTGTAAATATATTTGTGTATATTTCGAACCATTCTATACAATCAGTATTTATATGAAATTACTTACCTCTTGCATGTAGAAGCGGCGGCATCGAATGTCATTGGGACATCGATTGCTTTGTAACAAGTGGCTTTGTAGATTTTCCATCCTTAAATTAATAACACAATAAATGTAAATACTACACTGTGTATAGGCATAACTCTTCCAAGTGACCACAGGCTCCGAGGTTATACAACTGTTCTCCAATCTCAAGCTCGGTCTCAAGCTTCTGATTGACTCAGATGAATGTAAGCATCAGAATCAACCAATCAAATCACTTTGAGTTCAAGTTTGAGATCTGAGAACAGTTTTATAACCTCGAGCCCATGTGTAGTCTCTCACTATAGCTGCCGTCAATTCTGTGCCATCTGATCTGGCTATATGCTGTTTGCAAACGTGATTTTATCTGCCGCTAGCGTGCAAAGTACATGTGACTGTATGGTTAATTAGTAGTTAACTGGAAATAAATGTACTTACTTATAACAAAATATCTAACATTCTGATCATTCACAAGCTAATGACAACAATAATAGGTTGGTGCCTGATACCCCCCTGTAAGGATAGGCAACATTACTAGGTTACGTGCCTGACACCCCCCTGTAAGGATAGGCAACATTAATAGGTTAGTTGCCTGACACCCCGATAGTGTAAGGATAGGCAACATTAATAGGTTACGTGCCTGACACCCAGATAGTGTAAGGATAGGCAACATTAATAGGCTTGTGTCTGACACCCAGGCTAATGTAAGGATATGCAACATTAATACGCTTGTGTCTGACACCCAGGCTAATGTAAGGATAGGCAACATTAATAGGTTTGTGTCTAACACCCTGGCTAATGTAAGGATAGGCAACATTAATAGGTTTGTATATAACACCCTGGCTAATGTAAGGATAGGCAACATTAATAGGATTGTGTCTAACACCCTGGCTAATGTAAGGATAGGCAACATTAATAGGTGTGTGTCTGACACCCCTGCTAATATAAGGATAGGCAACATTAATAGGTTTGTGTCTGACAGCCCCAATAGTGTAAGGATAGGCAACATTAATAGGTTTGTGTCTGACAGTCCCGATAGTGTAAGGATATGCAACATTAATAGGTTTGTGTCTGACAGTCCCGATAGTGTAAGGATATGCAACATTAATAGGTTTGTGTCTGACAGTCTCGATAGTGTAAGGATATGCAACATTAATAGGTTTGTGTCTGACAGTCCCGATAGTGTAAGGATAGGCAACATTAATAGGTTTGTGTCTGACATCCTGGCTAATGTAAGGATAGGCAACATTAATAGGTTTGTGTCTGACACCCAGGCTAATGTAAGGATAGGCAACATTAATAGGTTTGTATCTGACACCCCGGCTAATGTAAGGATAGGCAACATTAATAGGTTTGTATCTGACACCCCTGATACTGTAAGGATAGGCAACACTAATAGGTTTGTGCCTGACATCCCCGATAATGTAAGGATAGGCAACATTAATAGGTTTGTGTCTGACACCCAGGCTAATGTAAGGATAGGCAACATTAATAGGTTTGTGTCTGACACCCAGGCTAATGTAAGGATAGGCAACATTAATAGGTTTGTGTCTGACACCCAGGCTAATGTAAGGATAGGCAACATTAATAGGTTTGTATCTGACACCCCCGATACTGTAAGGATAGGCAACACTAATAGGCTTGTGCCTGACATCCCCGATAATGTAAGGATAGGCAACATTAATAGGTTTGTGTCTGACACCCAGGCTAATGTAAGGATAGGCAACATTAATAGATTTGTGTCTGACACCCCGGCTAATATAAGGATAGGCAACATTAATAGGCTTGTGTCTGACAGCCCCGATAGTGTAAGGATAGGCAACATTAATAGGCTTGTGTCTGACAGTCCCGATAGTGTAAGGATAGGCCACATTAATAGATTTGTGTCTGACAGCCCGATAGTGTAAGGATAGGCCACATTAATAGGTTTGTTTCTAACAGCCCCTATAGTGTAAGGATTGGCAACACTAATAGGTTATATGCCTAACACCCCCGATAGTGTAAGGATAGGCAACACTAATAGGTTACGTGCCTGACACCCCCGATAGTGTAAGGATTGGCAACATTAATAGGTTACGTGCATGACACCCCCGATAGTGTAAGGATAGGCAACATTAATAGGTTACGTGCCTGACACCCCCGATAGTGTAAGGATTGGCAACACTAATAGGTTACGTGCCTGACACCCCGATATTGTAAGGATAGGCAACATTAATAGGTTACGTGCCTGACACCCCCGATAGTGTAAGGATTGGCAACACTAATAGGTTATATGCCTGACACCCCCGATAGTTTAAGGATTGGCAACATTAATAGGTTACGTGCATGGCACCTCCGATAATGTAAGGATGGGCAACATTAATAGGTTACGTGCCTGACACCCCCGATAGTGCAATGATAGGGAACACTAATAGGTTACGTGCATGACACCCCCGATATTGTAAGGATTGGCAACACTAATAGTTTATGCCTGACACCCCCGATAGTGTAAGGATAGGCAACACTAATAGGTTACGTGCATGACACCCCCGATAGTGTAAGGATAGGCAACATTAATAGGTTACGTGCCTGACACCCCCGATAGTGTAAGGATAGGCAACGTTAATAGGTTACGTGCCTGACACCCCCGATAGTGTAATGATAGGCAACATTAATAGGTTACGTGCCTGACACCCCCGATAGTGTAAGGATAGGCAACATTTATAGGTTTGTGTCTGACAGCCCGGTAGTGTAAGGATAGGCAACATTAATAGGTTTGTGTCTGACACCCCGATAGTGTAAGGATAGGCAACATTAATAGGTTTGTGTCTGACACCCCCGATAGTGTAAGGATAGGCAACATTAATAGGTTACGTGCATGACACCCCCGATAGTGTAAGGATAGGCAACATTAATAGGTTAGTGCATGACACCCCCGATAGTGTAAGGATAGGCAACATTAATAGGTTAGTGCCTGACACCCCCGATAGTGTAAGGATAGGCAACATTAATAGGTTACGTGCCTGACACCCCCGATAGTGTAAGGATTGGCAACACTAATAGGTTACGTGCCTGACACCCCCGATAGTGTAAGGATAGGCAACATTAATAGGTTACGTGTCTGACACCCCCGATAGTGTAAGGATAGGCAACATTAATAGGTTACTGCCTGACACCCCCGATAGTGTAAGGATTGGCAACATTAATAGGTTAGTGCCTGACACCCGGGTATTGTAAGGATATGCAACATTAATAGGCTTGTGTCTGACAGCCCTGATATTGTAAGGATAAGCAACATTAATAGGTTACGTGCATGACACCCCCGATACTGTAAGGATTGGCAACATTAATAGGTTACGTGCCTGACACCCCCGATAGTGTAAGGATAGGCAACATTAATAGGTTACGTGTCTGACACCCCCGATAGTGTAAGGATAGGCAACATTAATAGGTTACTTGCATGACACCCCCGATACTGTAAGGATTGGCAACATTAATAGGTTACGTGCCTGACACCCCCGATAGTGTAAGGATAAGCAACATTAATAGGTTACGTGCATGACACCCCCGATAGTGTAAGGATAGGCAACATTAATAGGTTACCTGCATGACACCCCCGATAGTACAAGGATAGGCAACATTAATAGGTTGCGTGCATGACACCCCCGATAGTGTAAGGATAGGCAACATTAATAGGTTACGTGCATGACACCCCCGATAGTGTATGGATAGGCAACATTAATAGGTTACGTGCATGACACCCCCGATAATGCAAGGATAGGCACTATTAATAGGTTACGTGCATGACACCCCCGATAGTGTATGGATAGGCAACATTAATAGGTTACGTGCCTGACACCCCCGATAGTGCAAGGATAGGCAACATTAATAGGTTACGTGCATGACACCCCCGATAGTGTAAGGATAGGCAACATTAATAGGTTACGTGCATGACACCCCCGATAACGCAAGGATAGGCAACATTAATAGGTTACGTGCATGACACCCCCGATAGTGTAAGGATAGACAACATTAATAGCTTACGTGCATGACACCCCCGATAGTGTAAGGATTGGCAACATTAATAGGTTATGTGCCTGACACTCCCGATAATGTATATTATGGTAAGAGCCTTGATATCAGCTGGATAGTCAACGTCATCAAAGAGAACACAAAACCTACTATTATAGGTAGAATAAAATTAAATGGAGTCTTTTTATCTAGATTGACTTGTCATTTCTAGACATTTTGTAATGCTTTTCATTAGTATTAGTAGTCTGATATTCCATGCTTAACTCTTAATGATATATTCCTGTTAAATATAGACGACATTGTATGCAAGTGTCCCGTTTATATGACAGCAATATTAATAAAACATGTTAAAAGTAATGAATGCACATTCATTTTAATGCTGTTATGATTTGCTATGGAGAGCTGGAGCTATGAAGAAAGTAATGTAAAATGATTAACATTGTCAAAATAGATGTTTTTCAACAATGTTCATGTACATACATGTATATATTAAAAATGTTAAAATGATGGATTTTATTACTGCAAAACTCAGAGCATGTGCAAACAACATAGATCAAGATCAGCCGCGTTGAAACGAGCGTTCTGATTTATACTTCATAAAACAAACAAACTTCTAGTTACATTCTAATAATCCAATCAGAACGCTCGTTTCAACGCGAACTGCACCGCTTGAGAAATTTTCAAAACAAATTGAAAAATTGTACGAAATCCCTTTTTGACGTACATTTTTGCCGAATAAACCTACACGTTAGTGGAAACACATTTTATTGATAATGTTATTCACTGTTAAAACTCTCCCGTCGAAGATTTATTGTTGTTGCTGACATAACCCGTGTCCTAGTATGGAAATGTGACCTGCTATGGCCAATGTATGTGGCAATTGTTTTGCAAAGTATACATGCATGCAGCTTAAAGTTGTGTTTTATTTGAAGAACAATATAAAGACTCGGGATAGGCGTTATATTTGGACAGATTTGTTCAAAATTGTTTCAGATAGGGCCATTTTACTGATCGATGCGAAATCTGACATCCCACAGAGTAGAATCCCTGTACTTAAATATATATACTAGTACCCCCAGACGTGCCGAATCCCAGTGTTTCAAAGTAGATAACAATGCCACTACAAAACAAAACAACAATACTATATATTACAAAGATTGGTACACAAAAGGCATATTATATGTCAGAAATATATACGATTACAGAATAAAAGACTTCTATAAATTTCACGAACTAAAAACATTATACAACTTAAATAATGGGGACATTTTGAAATATTACACATTGATAGGTAACATTAAACATAAATGGAAAGAAATGCTTAAAACGGAACCTATAAACAACGACACACCATATTACCTAATATCAAAGGTTTTATCACACGAAAAACCAAATAAAATATTGTATAGCACACAAATAGAATCAATGAGATTGAATAGGTTTAAACACATAGACAAATGGGAAAACGAATTAAATACGCAAAACATAGAGTGGAACAATATATTTACATTGCCATACAAAACTACTATTAGCACAAAACTAAGAGCTTTCCAATACAAATACTTAATGAGAATTATTCCGAACAATTATTTTCTTTTTAAATGCAAATTAAAAACATCCAATCTATGCGAATTCTGTCATATGGCAGTAGACTCTAACAAACATTTGTTTTGGGAATGTACACTAATTCAACCTTTTTGGTGTGATGTAAATCAACTGCTAAAATCGAGAAGATTGGAATTCAATGAAAATCTCTCATACGAAAACATTTCTTTTTGTAATATTCAAGTCTTGTCTAAACAAAAATCTATTTTAATTAATTTTCTCATTCTTCTAGCAAAATATTTTATTTTCAAATGTAAATGTTCCTCGATCATCCCGACATTACACTCATTCAACATGTATCTAACGCATACAATATCTATTGAAGAAACAATTGCATTTATGAAAAATAAATTGCAACAGTTTCATTTGAAATGGAATGATTATTTAACTAACTAATGAGTTCATATTATGCAAATATGTATTCTTTCATTATTTTTCAATTATGTTATATTAATGAATTGGTTCGATCTATCATTCATTACCCATATATCATGTAATAGCTTCCCCTACCACCACCCCCCACCCCCACCCCCACTCCCATCCCAGACCAATACTATATTAATAAACATAATCCTATCCTCTCCTATGTAACGTTCCATGCAAGTTACATTTTATATTCTTTTGTCACATAGATACTATATTATATGGACCCGATTCTGGGGTTACCATCCCTACCGCATGGCTCTTTTTCGCCGATGTTAGTTTTTAAGGATATGCCAGGTTTTTGCGGATTCAGGCGGAGAATTGAATTCTGCACGAGCTCTAAAAAAATGGTATTTCTTCGAAGACGTCTTTGCACAGCATACTGTGATTGAATAATTTCGCTGGAAGGAATGTCGGCGGGGGAGCAGCGGTGCGAGGGGGTATGGATGCCGGATCGGGGCTCGTATTATACATTATATATTAAATCTTCGCCATTGCATTTCATAGTAAATACTCTGTAACTCCGTAAACGATTATAGAAAATTATGTTAGGTAAAATCATGTTACATATATAAAATGTATTCTATACTGTATTTGTGTAAAGGAGAGAGTAAACCAAAATAATAAAATTAAAAAAAATAAATAATAAAAAAAACAATGCCACTACATTCTGGTATAAAATTAACAAAGAAATTATTTGCATCTCTAGTAATTATTGCTTAATTAATGCCAATTTAATGGAATGTCAGCCAAAAAAGAAGCTATGCAAATAATCCAAAATTATTTCAGAATTTAAATAATTTCAGTTATTTTTCGAGATACCCTTCAGAAATGTGGTTGGCTACGCACCGGCTTTGTTCAAATTACATTAGTCATAGTCGAACGATTTTATTGGTTTCTGTTAGTATAGCAGTACGAAGTTATCAAAGTCGGGTACCAACCGGGGGTATATAGTTGGAAAAAATCGTGCTAATGTCACGTGCTTAGATATTCTCCGACAGTCGGACTGTATTTGTTAGAGTGAATAGTAATTGAAATTATCAAGATGCCACGTGGTGCTGGAAGGCATCAGCCAACTGCTAGACCAGTACTGAGGAACAGGGTAGTGGCACCTCCAGAACAGCCCGACCCTCCTAGGCCTGCTAGAGCTCCGGATAGTGGAATAAAACGGAGACGGGAGGATGTAGAACCTCAACATTTGGTCGAGGAGAATGCTGTTGACGAGCGTGCTTTGGAAGCACATGGAGGTAATGATAATTGTATTCATACTCGTGTTCTTGATTTTGAACAAGTATTACAACGCCGAAACACTGGCGAGGATGCTGGGAATACCGGTATCCCCGCTGTGGATATTTCAAATGGCGTAATGGGGTGTGGCAACCCGTCCCAACCTGATAATCTTAGAAATTGTTGTAATCACCAAATGCTTCTGGGCGTAGTAACCAGTAACGGCTCTCTAAATACTATTCTTTTAGCAGACGATGATTTAGCGGCTCATATGCCGACGGCCCTCGAACAGAAGATTTTCAAGGGTGACTATGTTAATTTGGCTTTATTATTAAAAGGCTATAAACAAGGAGGTTCACGCAGGTAGAGTTGCGGGATCTTTTAGCACTCGCCCATCACCTAATTTAATAGTTTTTGCGACAGGCCTGGTGCCCAAAAAGCCCCCTGGTGAATATAGAATGATTTATCGTTGCGCGGTATTCAACTTAGGCCAACTCAAGGGACCAATTGGTTTAATGATAGAAATCAATCTAATCCTCATAGTTACACGTGTAACGAATTTAACAAGGGTAATTGCACTTGGCCGAATTGTAGATTTTCACATTTGTTCCACGTGCTCAGGCCCTCATTCATCGGTGAACTGTACCAATAATAACTCTAACACGTTTAGAGCTACTAGGACATGGGGCTAGGATTCTCTTTCGTGGCAGGGGCCCCCGTTCAAGTTTTTGAGGTATGGGCAACTTCAATAACCACACATAATAGTCTTGTGGGGAAAATATTCGCTGTTTAGCGAAAACTCCGGTAAATATTACGGCTTTAAAAAAGTTGTTGTGTACAGTTTTACAACAAGGCGGATTCGTCTGTTTTGTTAAATGATTACACGGCTTTCCAATGCCATACACTGGGCCACGTGGTCCGAGAAACGCAAATAGTTACGCTCTACGGTATTAAATCCGGAGTTAACGGACCAACAACGCTTTCATAATTTACGTTTATATTTAGTGTCACGTGTGTGTATATCGTCATGTGTGTACAGAGAACTGAATGTATCGTAATGTGTGTACAGAGAACTGAATGTATCGTCATGTGTGTACAGATAACTGAATCTATCGTCATGTGTGTACAGAGAACTGAATGTATCGTCATGTGTGTACATATAACTGAATGTATCGTCATGTGTGTACATATAACTGAATGTATCGTCATGTGTGTACAGACAACTGAATGTATCGTCATGTGTGTACAGATAACTGAATGTATCGTCATGCGTGTACAGACAACTGAATGTAGTGCCATGTGTGTACAGATAACTGAATGTAGTGTCATGTGCGTACATATAACTGAAGGTAGTGTCATGTGTGTACAGATAACCGAGTATTGTGTCATGTGCGTACAGATAACTGAGTGTAGTGTCATGTGCGTACAGATAACTGAGTGTAGTGTCATGTGCGTACAGATAACTGAGTGTAGTGTCATGTGCGTACAGATAACTGAGTGTAGTGTCATGTGCGTACAGATAACTGAGTGTAGTGTCATGTGCGTACAGATAACTGAGTGTAGTGTCATGTGCGTACAGAGAACTGAATGTATCGTCATGTGTGTACATATAACTGAGTGTCATGTGTGTACAGATAACTGAGTGTAGTGTCATGTGCGTACATATAACTGAGTGTAGTGTCATGTGCGTACGGATAACTGAATGTAGTGTTTTGTGCGTACGGATAACTGAATGTAGTGTCTTGTGCGTACGGATAACTGAATGTAGTGCCATGTGCGTACGGATAACTGAATGTAGTGTCATGTGCATACGGATAACTGAATGTAGTGTCATGTGTGTACGGATAACTGAATGTAGTGTCATGTGTGTACGGATAATTGAATGTAGTGTCATGTGTGTACGGATAACTGAATGTAGTGTCTTGTGTGTACGGATAACCGAGTGTAGTGTCTTGTGGGTATATAGATAACTGAGTAGTGTCACGTGTGTGTGTATATAGAGAACTGAGTGTAGTGTCATGTGTGTATATAGAGAACTGAGTAGTGTCACGTGTGTGTGTGTGTGTATATATAGAGAACTGAGTGTAGTGTCACGTGTGTGTATATAGAGAACTGAGTGTAGTTCACGTGTGTGTGTGTATATAGAGAACTGAGTGTAGTGTCACGTGTGTGTGTATATAGAGAACTGATGTAGTGTCACGTGTGTTGTGTATATAGAGAACTGAGTGTAGTGTCACGTGTGTGTGTATAGAGAACTGAGTGTAGTGTCACGTGTGTGTATATAGAGAACTGAGTGTAGTGTCACGTGTGTGTGTATATAGAGAACTGAGTGTAGTGTCACGTGTGTGTGTGTATATAGAGAACTGAGTGTAGTGTCACGTGTGTGTGCAAATAGAGAACGGCATGTAACGTCACGTATGTATATAGAGAACGGCATGTAACGTCACGTGTGTGTATATAGAGAACGGCATGAAACGTCACGTGTGTGTATATAGAGAACGGCATGTAACGTCAAGTGTGTGTATATACAGAACAGCATGTAACGTCACGTGTGTGTATATAGAGAACGGCATGTAGCGTCACGTGTGTGACAACGGCATGTAGCATCACGTGTGTGACAACGGCATGTAGCGTCACGTATGTGACAACGGCATGTAGCGTCACGTGTGTGACAACGGCACGTAGCGTCACGTGTGTGACAACGGCACGTAGCGTCACGTGTGCGACAACTGCATGTAGCGTCACGTGTGCGACAACGGCATGTAGCGTCACGTGTGTGACAACGGCATGTAGCTGTGACAACGGCATGTAGCTGTGACAACGGCATGTAGCTGTGACAACGGCATGTAGCTGTGACAACGGCATGTAGCTGTGACAACGGCATGTAGCTGTGACAACGGCATGTAGCTGTGACAACGGCATGTAGCGTCACGTGTGTGACCACGGAATGTATCGTCATGCGTGTATAGACCACGGAATATATTGGGTTTTTTCATTTTTAAAAAAAACAAAACAACAAATAACAAACAAACAAAAACAAACAAAAAACTGGTTTTTCCGTCATGACGGAATTCATCTTAATGATGTGGGGCTGGGATCGGGATCGAGTTCTATCTCCACTATATTAGGGATATCATGTTAAATAATTAAGATTGTTCTTTTAGGAATTTTTGGGGTATAAATTTAGAAATTTATTGTGGCCGGAAAATATTCAGTCGACACAGGCAAACGGATCCTTCATAGGTTTCGTCTTATAACATTAAATAATTAATGTAGTTTAAATGTGTTTAACCAATCAGGGCTCCTCTTCTCGTTTCTGGGAATCAATCCAACTTGGGAATGAGGGACCTCTGATAGGGAATCTAAATTGGTTGAGATTTTACGATGTACTACGGAAAAGTATCATACGGTTGATCAGTGAGTGTGTCCGCTGGGTAGTAATAGGTTTTGCCCTCCTCTAATGGCAATTCCTGCGTTGTTTGCTTTGCTTATATTGCTATACGCTGTAGTATAGTTGCGTGATATTTTGGACCGAAGTTGATTCACGCACTGCCACGGCGTGTGGCAGAGTAAGTTGGTTGTGTACTCACTGCCACGGCGTGTGGCAAAGTAAGTTGGTTGTGTACTCACTACCACGGCGTGTGGCAGAGTATGTTGGTTGTGTATTCACTACCACGGCGTGTGGCAAAGTAAGTTGGTTGTGTACTCACTGCCACGGCGTGTGGCAAAGTAAGTTGGTATGATACGGCCACGGTTGGTGGTTTGGTGTTGTTGCATCGTTGTGATGCTTTTCATGCTGTATATTCGATCGGCTTCGGATTGCGGTCTCATTCACTTACGTGGTATCCGGTGTGGATGGGATCGGGATCTGATTGTTGATCGATGTACAGTTGGGTCGGTATGTTACGCACAGCCACGGCTTGTGGCTCGCACCGTAAATAACGTGGTACATCTCGAAAAGTAATAGATTAATAAGTGAGATCTTATAAACAAAGGAGGAAATCAAAATTTCTGTTCCCACAACCATGCTGATGAGTTTGTTTTATTACTTTATCAAACTGTATCTAGTGATATATAGTCGCATCAGTAATGCAGGTCAAAAGAAAAAGTTCTACTCCTTCAATCAAGCACAACAAAACTAAAAACTCAGGAATAGCCCCACTCAGTAGTAATGGTCAAATCCATTCTGACCGAACGTTAAAGGCCAATATCCTGAATCGTTAGTCTGAATCTGTTTTTTCTCGTCCTAACATCCTCCTCAGTCTCAAACAATTGTCCAAAAGTGCAGCCCCAGTGCTCACTCACCCACCCATGTCACCAATCACTATCACATTATAAGGAGTTGATAAGCTCCTGCCAGGTCTAAACCCAAATAAGGCCTCAGGTCCTGATGAAATCTCATCTAGGTTACTTAAACAACTGCACAGCGAAAGTGCCCCCTATGCTAACATACATCTTTCAACGATCACTTGACACACGCATTGTCTCCGATGATTGGAGACATGCAGTTATATCTATCATATACAAAATGGGTCAAATCTATCATATACAAAATGTGTCAAAAGTCCAAACATAGCAACTACCACCCCATTTCTCTAGCATGCAGAGCATCTACTCTTAGAACACATCCTGGTTTCCAACATAATATCATACTTAGATTCTCACTATATTCATAGCCCATAGCAGCATGGGTTCAAGCCAAAATACAGCTGTGACACCCAACTCATTGGTTTCACACAAGAGATAGCTGACAATCTCGAGCTCGGTCACCAGATGGATGTCAACAAATAAAGCATTCGACAAAGTAGATCACCACAAGCTCATCCATAAACTCAAACACTTTGGTATAGAGTGGTAGAACCTATGCTCGGCATAAATCCCACATATGAGGACCAGTATAAAATGTTAATTGCACTTGTCATATATTATTACATTGTATTTTCATAAGTCGTGAAAACAACTTTAAAAAAACCTCTTGTTGACAGTTTTAGCTTCATCACGTGACCTTGCTGCTCAATTCAGCTATGATATCGCATCGGTGTCGGGTTGGCACCCGTTTATATGGGGAACTCGAGACTGCTGGACCAGTCATGTGACAGTTGTATCAGGCTACCGATACACACAACGGAATGCTATTGAACAATACTTCAGCTCTGTCAGCGACATTATCATCCCAGATCTATATAAATATTTTAAATACGGATGTAAATGGACAAATACACCGAGTTTAGGAATACTTGAATATTTGGACTAAAGTTCCACCACTCTAAATGACAAAGCCACTCGAAAAATGCCTGGATAGTAAAATGTCACAATATTTGGACTAGCACCCAGGCTAGTCTGCCAGATACGTTTATAGGCTACTGCAGGATGACAGTGAGGAGGGTGGCCCTACAACAGACCGTTTTTTAAAGAAGTTGCCAACACCTCAGGACGTGTCGCCGGCTCATGCCACAGGTACAAGACACAACATTTTTGTTTGGCCTATGGTCATATATTAGGTAATGTTTACTGTAAACATTACTTAATATATGACCATAGGGCAAAAATAATGTGTCATGTGCCTGTGGCTCATGCTGTCATCACCAATAGTTACCTGGAGTCACTAACATTCGGCATAAATTACCTACTTTCGCTTTCTACATTATAAGCAGCACCGAACATGATAAAATATCTGCGAAAATGATGTGCATACCCTTGTCACAATGTGGTTGTATTCTTGGTAATTGTTTCGTCTGCGTTCTGACAAAAAATAGGTTGTGTTAGTGTTACATGTAACCAGGCATACGATTGGAGAAACTGGAATCGATTATCCAATGAATGTTCCGTTCTTATAACAACAGGACATGGGAATAACTTTGCCGGTCCGCAAATATTATCGAATACGCCGCAAAATCCCGCTTTCAGGTTACAGTCAGTCCAGAAAACTGAAAAAAACGTCGTCTGAAATATTCATCGTAGGGGCCTACGTCATGTGTGTGTAAATTTGCAAGCATGAATTGTAGGCCTTGGTATTGACGCAAGTCAAACTAAGATCGTGCAGCGCATCTACAGCAGTCGGGTGGGAGAAACATGTGCAACGTATCTGCCCTTGTAGCCCATTAGTTTTGCATAGCGAATTAAGCTTCGTCGCCTGATTCATTGCAGCCTGACTCCTAGTCTCCTCTTCATTTGCAAGTGTCTCCAGGATCGTAATGTTCAGAGGCTTGGGGATTGGACAAACGGTTTCGGGTTCAAAGCCATAGATCTACACTGATGGCGTTCATTGGCGTAGCTTCCTATAGGCCGTGGCCTACACTTCCCCCCCGAAAAATCTAAAAAATGCCAAATCTGCAACAAAAATCGGGAGGCAAGGATTAAATTATATACGCTATAAATAGTTTTCCTGGAGACGAACCCCGGACCCCCATCCAGTCTTAAGTTTTAAGTTGGCCTACATATCGATTCCAGCCAAGCTACGCAACTGGCGTTAACAGTGTAGCCGTTCTCAAAAGGACGTTGAGTGTGTATGTATGTGGATGTATAGTGTTCAGTCTGAGTACGCTCCCACAAGACCTCCGCGAGATACACCAACGCTCACCAATATGTAGGGCCTAGTGTTCTCTCAACAAGACCGGATGCTGACCACAAGCCTTATCCGGATTACAAGTAGCCTACGTACGCATACACGTGTACTGAGACTGAAGATGTGGTTACCAACCCTTAGGTTCTACTCTGGGTACACCTGACACGCTTATAAGTTCGGGTTAAATGAATCAATAAAACAGCAACTATACTTACTTTAATCATTTAAGTAATTACTTTACTAATACGCGAGGATACTGCACATATAGGCCTAGGCCTACAATTGTATCGTTCCAGTTCTCCGAACGCCACAATGTATGCCGCATGTGTGACAAACTTCAGACATTTACATTTTGGTATATAACTCGATTTGTTAGCTGACCGGGTAAGGTTGCCCCTCAAAATAGTGGTCCTATAAGCTAATAGTCACCTAACCATATATATTTCTGGATTAATCGGACTTTATCTGCCAAGGGAGGTAACAGAAAAGCCAGCGATGTCGCTCATTAACAACGTAGACGGATCCTCGCTCCAGCCACAGTATATGGGTAGTATAGAGTAATCATGACAACGTAGAAGGATCCTCGCTCCAGCCACAGTATATGGGTAGTACAGAGTAATCATGACAACGTAGACGGATCCTCGCTCCAGCCACAGTCTATGGGTAGTACAGAGTAATCATGACAACGTAGACGGATCCTCGCTCCAGCCACAGTCTATGGGTAGTACAGAGTAATCATGACAACGTAGACGGATCCTCGCTCCAGCCACAATCTATGGGTAGTACAGAGTAATCATGACAACGTAGACGGATCCACGCTCCAGCCACAGTCTATGGGTAGTACAGAGTAATCATGACAACGTAGACGGATCCTCGCTCCAGCCACAGTCTATGGGTAGTACAGAGTAATCATGACACCGTAGACGGATCCTCGCTCCAGCCACAGTCTATGGGTAGTACAGAGTAATCATGACAAACTGGTTGAGTATGGAGCTTATTGTTTTAAATGCAGAATCGGGCTTATTTCTTAAAACACGGTAAGAGACGACTAACAGCGAAACACGAAAATCTGAACATTTATGGAGCCCAAATCTGCCAAAATCTCTCATTCTTGAAATTACTCAGTTGAGGCAGTCGACGGGATGAAAATGATAAAACAACATCGATGTCAATAGTGACTGACAACACTGCTTGATTTTAAGCTGACTTAACAATGTTTCAGCATAGTAAACTTGTTATTTGGTTTGTTGATAGGGTATATATGAGAGTATGATAGTGCCGACAAGGAGTGATATTTCCCTATAATTATTATTAAGATATGAATAATTGTCTACTAGGTTGATACGATGTATTTTCCAGAATTTAAGCACTGACACTTTTCTAATGTTTTGTAAGTGATCGATTGGCGGAAATTAAAAACAAAGCAACATGGAGAATCGAACGCTCTACCACCACACCACAATCATTTTATGGTGATGGATTGCACCAAGAATGAGATATCGAGAGCGATTAAACTAATGCTGTAAAAATGGTTTCGCAATCGAGCTAAAATAACATTGACCATATTTCATTGTAAATTAGTAAAACTTAGTAAGAATAAATGAGAATTAAAGCTATCTGAGGTTCATAGGTCATGTGTTCATGTTGTGTCGAGGATCTATTTCTGGCCTCAATTATACCAATGTGTTTTTACATGAAAAACAATACCTGTATAAATACATAATTTTAAACATGTTGGAATATTTTTAGTTGTTCAGTTTGTGTTTTGTAATAAAGATGTGATATATCTTTGATGGAATCCTTCGTATTTCGTTTTCATGTAATACTAATATTATAATGTAGGTGTGCGTTTCCTATGTCCTCTAGTATAGTAACATACACATGTATCTCTCATAATTCTACGGTCTATCTATCGTTATATCCTGCACATTAGTACACTTGACTATTGGAGGGACTATAGAAGCACAAAACGGGAAATAAAAACGAGATATTAAGTAGCAAGTACCACATAAAAATCATTCCCTTAAAAATAAAGTGTGATTGTAGTTTTATTCAAAGGTTTATAAGTCAGAGACATTTATCATGTACTGTAACTGTGAAACGATGTCGGGATGAACCAGCTATTCGGTGATGGTTGAGTTTATTTACGCTCGCCGCTGGCTAACCAGCTATTCGGTGATGATTGAGTTTATTTACGCTCGCCGCTGGCTAACCAGCTATTCGGTGATGATTGGGTTTATTTACACTCGCCGCTGGCTAACCAGCTATTCGGTGATGATTGAGTTTATTTACGCTCGCCGCTGGCTAACCAGCTATTCGGTGATGATTGAGTTTATTTACGCTCGCTGTTGGAGAGTTTATTTACGCTCGCTGCTGGATAACCAGCTATTCGGTGATGGTTGAGTTTATTTACGCTCGCTGCTGGCTAACAGCTATTCGGTGATGATTGAGTTTATTTACGCTCGCTGTTGGATAACCAGCTATTCGGTGATGATTGAGTTTATTTACGCTCTCCGCTGGATAACCAGCTATTCGCCGGTTATGATTGAGTTTATTTATGCTCGCCGCTGGATAACCAGCTATTCGGTGATGATTGAGTTTATTTACGCTCGCCGCTGGATAACCAGCTATTCGGTGATGATTGAGTTTATTTACGCTCGCCGCTGGATAACCAGCTATTCGGTGATGGTTGAGTTTATTTACGCTCGCTGCTGGATAACCAGCTATTCGGTGATGATTGAGTTTATTTACGCTCGCCGCTGGCTAACCAGCTATTCGGTGATGGTTGAGTTTATTTATGCTCGCCGCTGGATAACCAGCTATTCGGTGATGGTTGAGTTTATTTACGCTCGCCGCTGGCTAACCAGCTATTCGGTGATGATTGAGTTTATTTACGCTCGCTGCTGGATAACCAGCTATTCGGTGATGGTTGAGTTTATTTACGCTCGCCGCTGGATAACCAGCTATTCGGTGATGGTTGAGTTTATTTACGCTCGCTGCTGGATAACCAGCTATTCGGTGATGGTTGAGTTTATTTACGCTCGCTGCTGGATAACCAGCTATTCGGTGATGGTTGAGTTTATTTACGCTCGCCGCTGGATAACCAGCTATTCGGTGATTGAGTTTATTTACGCTCGCCGCTGGCTAACCAGCTATTCGGTGATTGAGTTTATTTACGCTCGCCGCTGGATAACCAGCTATTCGGTGATGGTTGAGTTTATTTACGCTCGCTGCTGGATAACCAGCTATTCGGTGATGATCGAGTTTATTTACGCTCGCCGCTGGCTAACCAGCTATTCGGTGATGGTTGAGTTTATTTATGCTCGCCGCTGGATAACCAGCTATTCGGTGATGATTGAGTTTATTTACGCTCGCCGCTGGCTAACCAGCTATTCGGTGATGGTTGAGTTTATTATGCTCGCCGCTGGATAACCAGCTATTCGGTGATGATTGAGTTTATTTATGCTCGCTGCTGGATAACCAGCTATTCGGTGATGATTGAATTTATTTACGCTCGCCGCTGGCTAACCAGCTATTCGGTGATGGTTGAGTTTATTTACGCTCGCCGCTGGATAACCAGCTATTCGGTGATTGAGTTTATTTACGCTCGCCGCTGGATAATCAACTATTCGGTGATGATTGAGTTTATTTACGCTCGCCGCTGGATATATAATAGACCCATTATTTTAAAATAATATGTTTACATGAATGTGCTCTCAACCGACTTCAATTCATCTGATCGCCAGATCGGACAGGTGGGTTTTCTCCGGGTACTCTACGGGTTTCCTCCCACACGAATGATCACATTAATTTTACGCTTTCATCCGAGCCAACCAACGTGATTAATATAAGTTGTTAGAACTTGCTTGGCAATAGTTGTAAAATAAACAAAGTTAAAACTAATTCATCTGGGCAATAACAGCCTTGTGTTGTGTTTGCACCACTGCATTTAAATCAGTTGGCGTGCAATTATATTGAAGATATTAAAACACCACGTGATCTTGTTTTATATTTCCATATGTAGTTTTCTTGTTCCGGGATCATTTTACTGATTTTCTATATTGAAAAGTTTATACACATGCAGGTGCAGGTGCATTCATATTATTACAACTTAATTAGGAAGTTACCTTACTCTCAACGTGAAGATATACTGATAATGGTTTGCAAACATACAAAGACCCCACCTAAATACATAGAACAGTATAATTATAGTATATTCTAACACGACCCAGCTAATAACATACATACGTCTAGAGTAAAACCAATCTCGGGTTATTCTGCAATATACCTACCTTGAACTACCCTGTCAATTGTCTATAAAGGCCTCAAACAGTTACGTTTCATTCAGGAAGTAACATGGACAAGAACGAAACTTAAGTACTCCAAAATAGCTTTTGGATTGGTATGTATAGGATATAAACCGAAATGGATCCGTTATGTAAAATACTTGACTGTGTGAGGGGCGTAGCACCAGGGACAGTACCAATACTTTACATATTGGGTTCGTTTGAGGCTTATATCTTACTTAACCCTTTCCTTCATAGAGATTTAGGTTAATATACTATTATATCTCCATGCAAACAACAGCCATTTAGCTATCATGCAATGGATAAGTAGTCGCCATATCTATCCCACCTCCATAGATATTACTGGGACTACATGGGATTCTGGCCTTTATTATGAACATTGGTTTGGCTACTAAATTGTCAATGTATGTCGTATTGGTAATGGCATCAAGAGGTGCTTCTGTGAGGGAAAGGGTTAAAACACACACTTATATAACACGATCCTACTAATTAAAATTGTTAATTTCGTACATTTACGCATAGTAGTTTAATACATTACTCTGGCCTATTGACACCAGTCCAATGTTAATAATAATGGACTGCAAGTACAAATGTATGACGTCATATTTGGGGAGGGCATTAGCTAATGTTGGTAATTGTTGCCCAACCCACCTATCTGCTTCTAGATTTTATTCTTACAATGTTCAAGTATAAGCATAGCATTGCAGTTGTATCATTGTGCTTATATATTTATCATGCTTATATTTGTAATTGTATATAAATAAGCAATAACATATCATACATATGCATTTGGCTGGAACATAAAGACTTGTTGTATTAATCTGTTCCCAGTTTGATATCTAGTGTACCTATATAACTTAATAAATAACCTTGTTTAGCCTCGTCTATATGCATGCAATGTTTAACATTATCCTCATGTGGATATGTATACATGGCTTGAGAGAAATACAATTTGTATCGTATTGTATTGCAGAAATAGAGCGTGTAATGTCTTTAAATTATTTAGAATTGGTCGAGTTGGTATTTTTAACCGAATCTGATTGTTTGTCTGGGGGCGATTCATTCATTCATTCATTCATTCATTCATTCATTCATGCGAGGACGCAATCCAGTTGGCTTGAGGAATGTCAGGAGGTATATTGTAGTATGTTTGTGTGTAATGTCAGGTATATTGTAGTATGTGTGTGTAATGTCAGGTGTATTGTAGTATGTTTGTAAGTAATGTCCGGTATATTGTAGTATGTGTGTGTAATGTCAGGTGTATTGTAGTATGTTTGTAAGTAATGTCCGGTATATTGTAGTATGTGCGTATGTAATGACGGGTATATTGTAGTATGGTTGGGTGTAATGTCAGGTATATTGTAATATGTTTGTGTGTAATGGCAGGTATATTGTAGTATGTGTGTGTGTGTGATGTCAGGTATATTGTAGTATATGTGTGTGTGTAATGTCAGGTATATTGTAGTATGTGTGTGTATAATGTCAGGTATATTGTAGTATATGTGTGGGTAATGTCAGGTATATTGTAGTATATGTGTGTGTAATGTCAAGTATATTGTAGTATGTGTGTAATGTCAGGTATATTGTAGTGTGTGTGTAATGTCGGGTATATTGTAGTGTGTGTGTGTAATGTCAGGTATATTGTAGTATGTGTGTGTAATGTCAGGTATATTGTAGTATGTGTGTGTGTAATGTCAGGTATATTGTAGTATGTTTGTGTGTAATGTCAGGTATATTGTAGTATGTGTGTGTAATGTCAGGTATATTGTAGTATGTGTGTGTGTAATGTCAGGTATATTGTAGTATGTTTGTGTGTAATGTCAGGTATATTGTAGTATGTGTGTGTAATGTCAGGTATATTGTAGTATGTGTGTGTGTAATGTCAGGTATATTGTAGTATGTTTGTGTGTAATGTCAGGTATATTGTAGTATGTGTGTGTAATGTCAGGTATATTGTAGTATGTGTGTGTGTAATGTCAGGTATATTGTAGTATGTTTGTGTGTAATGTCAGGTATATTGTAGTATGTGTGTGTAATGTCAGGTATATTGTAGTATGTGTGTGTGTAATGTCAGGTATATTGTAGTATGTTTGTGTGTAATGTCAGGTATATTGTAGTATGTGTGTGTAATGTCAGGTATATTGTAGTATGTGTGTGTAATGTCAGGTATATTGTAGTATGTGTGTGTAATGTCAGGTATATTGTAGTATGTTTGTATGTAATGTCAGGTATATTGTAGTATGTTTGTGTGTAATGTCAGGTATATTGTAGTATGTGTGGTAATGTCAGGTATATTGTAGTATGTGTGTGTAATGTCAGGTATATTGTAGTATGTGTGTGTAATGTCAGGTATATTGTAGTATGTGTGTGTAATGTCAGGTATATTGTAGTATGTGTGTGTAATGTCAGGTATATTGTAGTATGTGTGTGTAATGTCAGGTATATTGTAGTATGTTTGTGTAATGTCAGGTATATTGTAGTATGTGTGTGTGTAATGTCAGGTATATTGTAGTATGTGTGTGTAATGTCAGGTATATTGTAGTATGTGTGTGTGTAATGTCAGGTATATTGTAGTATGTGTGTGTGTAATGTCAGGTATATTGTAGTATGTTTGTGTGTAATGTCAGGTATATTGTAGTATGTGTGTGTGTAATGTCAGGTATATTGTAGTATGTGTGTGTGTAATGTCAGGTATATTGTAGTATGTGTGTGTGTAATGTTAGGTATAGTGTAGTATGTGTGTGTGTAATGTTAGGTATAGTGTAGTATGTGTTTGTGTAATGTCAGGTATATTGTAGTATGTGTGTGTGTAATGTCAGGTATATTGTAGTATGTTTGTGTGTAATGTCAGGTATATTGTAGTATGTTTGGTGTAATGTCAGGTATATTGTAGTATGTTGTGTAATGTCAGGTATATTGTAGTATGTTTGTGTGTAATGTCAGGTATATTGATATGTTTGTGTTGGTGTATGTGTATTGTTATGTTTGTGTGTAATGTCAGGTATATTGTAGTATGTGTGTGTGTAATGTCAGGTATATTGTAGTATGTTTGTGTGTAATGTCAGGTATATTGTAGTATGTTTGTGTGTAATGTCAGGTATATTGTAGTATGTTTGTGTGTAATGTCAGGTATATTGTAGTATGTGGTGTAATGTCAGGTATGAGTATGTTTGTGTAATGTCAGGTATATTGTAGTATGTGTGTGTGTAATGTCAGGTATATTGTAGTATGTTTGTGTGTAATGTCAGGTATATTGTAGTATGTGTGTGTAATGTCAGGTATATTGTAGTATTTGTGTTGTTTTTTGTTTGTTGTAATGTCGGTTTTGTGTGTAATGTCAGGTATATTGTAGTATGTGTGTGTGTAATGTCAGGTATATTGTAGTATGTGTGTGTGTAATGTCAGGTATATTGTAGTATGTTGTGTGTAATGTCAGGTATATTGTAGTATGTTGTGTGGTAATGTCAGGTATATTGTAGTATGTGTGTAATGTCAGGTATATTGTAGTATGTGTGTTGTAATGTCAGGTATATTGTAGTATGTGTGTGTGTAATGTCAGGTATATTGTAGTATGTTTGTGTGTAATGTCAGGTATATTGTAGTATGTTTGTGTGTAATGTCAGGTATATTGTATGTTTGTGTGTAATGTCAGGTATATTGTAGTATGTTTGTGTGTAATGTCAGGTATATTGTAGTATGTGTGTGTGTAATGTCAGGTATATTGTAGTATGTGTGTGTGTAATGTCAGGTATATTGTAGTATGTGTGTGTGTAATGTCAGGTATATTGTAGTATGTGTGTGTGTAATGTCAGGTATATTGTAGTATGTGTGTGTGTAATGTCAGGTATATTGTAGTATGTGTGTGTGTAATGTCAGGTATATTGTAGTATGTTGTGTGTAATGTCAGGTATATTGTAGTATGTTTGTGTGTAATGTCAGGTATATTGTAGTATGTTTGTGTGTAATGTCAGGTATATTGTAGTATGTTTGTATGTAATGTCAGGTATATTGTAGTATGTGTGTGTAATGTCAGGTATATTGTAGTATGTGTGTGTAATGTCAGGTATATTGTAGTATGTTGTGTGTAATGTCAGGTATATTGTAGTATGTTTGTGTGTAATGTCAGGTATATTGTAGTATGTTTGTGTGTAATGTCAGGTATATTGTAGTATGTGTGTGTGTAATGTCAGGTATATTGTAGTATGTTGTGTGTAATGTCAGGTATATTGTAGTATGTTTGTGTGTAATGTCAGGTATATTGTAGTATGTTTGTGTGTAATGTCAGGTATATTGTAGTATGTTTGTATGTAATGTCAGGTATATTGTAGTATGCTGTGTGTAATGTTAGGTATATTGTAGTATGTTTGTGTGTAATGTCAGGTATATTGTAGTATGTGTGTGTGTAATGTCAGGTATATTGTAGTATGTTTGTGTGTAATGTCAGGTATATTGTAGTATGTTTGTGTGTAATGTCAGGTATATTGTAGTATGTGTGTGTGTAATGTCAGGTATATTGTAGTATGTTTGTGTGTAATGTCAGGTATATTGTAGTATGTTTGTATGTAATGTCAGGTATATTGTAGTATGTTTGTGTGTAATGTCAGGTATATTGTAGTATGTGTGTGTGTAATGTCAGGTATATTGTAGTATGTGTGTGTAATGTCAGGTATATTGTAGTATGTGTGTGTGTAATGTCAGGTATATTGTAGTATGTGTGTGTGTAATGTCAGGTATATTGTAGTATGTGTGTGTGTAATGTCAGGTATATTGTAGTATGTTTGTGTGTAATGTCAGGTATATTGTAGTATGTGTGTGTGTAATGTCAGGTATATTGTAGTATGTTTGTGTGTAATGTCAGGTATATTGTAGTATGTTTGTGTGTAATGTCAGGTATATTGTAGTATGTGTGTGTAATGTCAGGTATATTGTAGTATGTGTGTGTGTAATGTCAGGTATATTGTAGTATGTGTGTGTGTAATGTCAGGTATATTGTAGTATGTGTGTGTGTAATGTCAGGTATATTGTAGTATGTTTGTGTGTAATGTCAGGTATATTGTAGTATGTGTGTGTGTAATGTCAGGTATATTGTAGTATGTTTGTGTGTAATGTCAGGTATATTGTAGTATGTTTGTGTAATGTCAGGTATATTGTAGTATGTGTGTGTGTAATGTCAGGTATATTGTAGTATGTTTGTGTAATGTCAGGTATATTGTAGTATGTTTGTGTTGTTTGTAGTGTGTGTGTAATGTCAGGTATATTGTAGTATGTGTGTGTGTAATGTCAGGTATATTGTAGTATGTGTGTGTGTAATGTCAGGTATATTGTAGTATGTGTGTGTAATGTCAGGTATATTGTAGTATGTGTGTGTGTAATGTCAGGTATATTGTAGTGTGTGTGTGTAATGTCAGGTATATTGTGTATGTGTGTGTGTATGTAGTATATTGTAGTTGTTGTGTGTAATGTCAGGTATATGTAGTATGTGTGTTGTAATGTCGGTATATTGTAGTTGTGTGTAATGTCAGGTATATTGTAGTATGTGTGTGTGTAATGTCAGGTATATTGTAGTATGTGTGTGTGTAATGTCAGGTATATTGTAGTATGTGTGTGTGTAATGTCAGGTATATTGTAGTATGTGTGTGTGTAATGTCAGGTATATTGTAGTATGTGTGTGTGTAATGTCAGGTATATTGTAGTATGTGTGTGTAATGTCAGGTATATTGTAGTATGTTGTGTAATGTCAGGTATATTGTAGTATGTGTGTGTGTAATGTCAGGTATATTGTAGTATGTGTGTGTAATGTCAGGTATATTGTAGTATGTGTGTGTGTAATGTCAGGTATATTGTAGTATGTTTGTGTGTAATGTCAGGTATATTGTAGTATGTGTGTGTGTAATGTCAGGTATATTGTAGTATGTGTGTGTGTAATGTCAGGTATATTGTAGTATGTTTGTGTGTAATGTCAGGTATATTGTAGTATGTTTGTGTGTAATGTCAGGTATATTGTAGTATGTGTGTGTAATGTCAGGTATATTGTAGTATGTGTGTGTGTAATGTCAGGTATATTGTAGTATGTGTGTGTAATGTCAGGTATATTGTAGTATGTGTGTGTAATGTCAGGTATATTGTAGTATGTGTGTGTGTAATGTCAGGTATATTGTAGTATGTGTGTGTAATGTCAGGTATATTGTAGTATGTGTGTGTGTAATGTCAGGTATATTGTAGTATGTGTGTGTGTAATGTCAGGTATATTGTAGTGTGTGTGTAATGTCAGGTATATTGTAGTGTGTGTGTAATGTCAGGTATATTGTAGTATGTTTGTGTGTAATGTCAGGTATATTGTAGTATGTGTGTATGTAATGTCAGGTATATTGTAGTATGTTTGTGTGTAATGTCAGGTATATTGTAGTATGTGTGTGTGTAATGTCAGGTATATTGTAGTATGTGTGTGTGTAATGTCAGGTATAGTGTAGTATGTTTGTGTGTAATGTTAGGTATAGTGTAGTATGTGTTTGTGTAATGTCAGGTATATTGTAGTATGTGTGTGTGTAATGTCAGGTATATTGTAGTATGTTTGTGTGTAATGTCAGGTATATTGTAGTATGTTTGTGTGTAATGTCAGGTATATTGTAGTATGTGTGTGTGTAATGTCAGGTATATTGTAGTATGTTTGTGTGTAATGTCAGGTATATTGTAGTATGTGTGTGTAATGTCAGGTATATTGTAGTATGTTTGTGTGTAATGTCAGGTATATTGTAGTATGTTTGTGTGTAATGTCAGGTATATTGTAGTATGTTTGTGTGTAATGTCAGGTATATTGTAGTATGTTTGTGTGTAATGTCAGGTATATTGTAGTATGTTTGTGTGTAATGTCAGGTATATTGTAGTATGTGTGTGTGTAATGTCAGGTATATTGTAGTATGTGTGTGTAATGTCAGGTATATTGTAGTATGTTTGTGTAATGTCAGGTATATTGTAGTATGTGTGTTGTAATGTCAGGTATATTGTAGTATGTTTGGTGTAATGTCAGGTATATTGTAGTATGTTTGTGTGTAATGTCAGGTATATTGTAGTATGTGTGTGTGATGTCAGGTATATTGTAGTATGTGTGTGTGTAATGTCAGGTATATTGTAGTATGTGTGTGTGTAATGTCAGGTATATTGTAGTATGTGTGTGTGTAATGTCAGGTATATTGTAGTATGTGTTTGTGTAATGTCAGGTATATTGTAGTATGTGTGTGTGTAATGTCAGGTATATTGTAGTATGTGTGTGTGTGTAATGTCAGGTATATTGTAGTATGTGTGTGTGTAATGTCAGGTATATTGTAGTATGTTTGTGTGTAATGTCAGGTATATTGTAGTATGTGTGTGTGTAATGTCAGGTATATTGTAGTATGTTTGTGTGTAATGTCAGGTATATTGTAGTATTTTTGTTTGTTGTTGTGTAATGTCAGGTATATGTAGTATGTGTGTGTGTAATGTCAGGTATATTGTAGTATGTGTGTGTAATGTCAGGTATATTGTAGTATGTGTGTGTGTAATGTCAGGTATATTGTAGTATGTGTGTGTGTAATGTCAGGTATATTGTAGTATGTTGTGTGTAATGTCAGGTATATTGTAGTATGTGTGTGTGTGATGTCAGGTATATTGTAGTATGTGTGTGTAATGTCAGGTATATTGTAGTATGTGTGTGTGTAATGTCAGGTATATTGTAGTATGTGTGTGTAATGTCAGGTATATTGTAGTATGTGTGTGTGTAATGTCAGGTATATTGTAGTATGTGTGTGTGTAATGTCAGGTATATTGTAGTATGTGTGTGTGTAATGTCAGGTATATTGTAGTATGTTTGTGTGTAATGTCAGGTATATTGTAGTATGTGTGTGTGTAATGTCAGGTATATTGTAGTATGTGTGTGTGTAATGTCAGGTATATTGTAGTATGTGTGTGTAATGTCAGGTATATTGTAGTATGTGTGTGTGAATGTCAGGTATATGTAGTATGTTGTTTGTAATGTCGGTATATTGTAGTATGTGTGTAATGTCAGGTATATTGTAGTATGTGTGTGTGTAATGTCAGGTATATTGTAGTATGTGTGTGTGTAATGTCAGGTATATTGTAGTATGTGTGTGTGTAATGTCAGGTATATTGTAGTATGTGTGTGTGTAATGTCAGGTATATTGTAGTATGTGTGTGTGTAATGTCAGGTATATTGTAGTATGTGTGTGTGTAATGTCAGGTATATTGTAGTATGTGTGTGTGTAATGTCAGGTATATTGTAGTATGTGTGTGTGTAATGTCAGGTATATTGTAGTATGTGTGTGTGTAATGTCAGGTATATTGTAGTATGTGTGTGTAATGTCAGGTATATTGTAGTATGTGTTGTGTAATGTCAGGTATATTGTAGTATGTGTGTGTAATGTCAGGTATATTGTAGTATGTTGTGTGTAATGTCAGGTATATTGTAGTATGTGTGTGTGTAATGTCAGGTATATTGTAGTATGTGTGTGTGTAATGTCAGGTATATTGTAGTATGTGTGTGTGTAATGTCAGGTATATTGTAGTATGTGTGTGTGTAATGTCAGGTATATTGTAGTATGTTTGTGTGTAATGTCAGGTATATTGTAGTATGTGTGTGTGTAATGTCAGGTATATTGTAGTATGTTTGTGTGTAATGTCAGGTATATTGTAGTATGTGTGTGTGTAATGTCAGGTATATTGTAGTATGTGTGTGTGTAATGTCAGGTATATTGTAGTATGTGTGTGTGTAATGTCAGGTATATTGTAGTATGTGTGTGTGTAATGTCAGGTATATTGTAGTATGTGTGTGTGTGTAATGTCAGGTATATTGTAGTATGTGTGTGTGTAATGTCAGGTATATTGTAGTATGTGTGTGTGTAATGTCAGGTATATTGTAGTATGTGTGTGTGTAATGTCAGGTATATTGTAGTATGTGTGTTGTGTGTAATGTCAGGTATATTGTAGTATGTTTGTGTTAATGTCAGGTATATTGTAGTATGTGTGTGTAATGTCAGGTATATTGTAGTATGTTGTGATGTCAGGTATATTGTAGTATGTTGTGTGGTTTGTTTGTGTGTGTAATGTCAGGTATATTGTAGTATGTTGTGTGTAATGTCAGGTATATTGTAGTATGTTTGTGTGTAATGTCAGGTATATTGTAGTATGTGTGTGTGTAATGTCAGGTATATTGTAGTATGTGTGTGTGTAATGTCAGGTATATTGTAGTATGTGTGTGTGTAATGTCAGGTATATTGTAGTATGTTTGTGTGTAATGTCAGGTATATTGTAGTATGTGTGTGTGTAATGTCAGGTATATTGTAGTATGTGTGTGTGTAATGTCAGGTATATTGTAGTATGTGTGTGTGTAATGTCAGGTATATTGTAGTATGTGTGTGTGTAATGTCAGGTATATTGTAGTATGTGTGTGTGTAATGTCAGGTATATTGTAGTAGTGTGTGTGTAATGTCAGGTATATTGTAGTATGTGTGTGTAATGTCAGGTATATTGTAGTATGTTTGTATGTAATGTCAGGTATATTGTAGTATGTGTGTATGTAATGTCAGGTATATTGTAGTATGTGTGTGTGTAATGTCAGGTATATTGTAGTATGTGTGTGTGTAATGTCAGGTATATTGTAGTATGTGTGTGTGTAATGTCAGGTATATTGTAGTATGTGTGTGTGTAATGTCAGGTATATTGTAGTATGTGTGTGTGTAATGTCAGGTATATTGTAGTATGTGTGTGTAATGTCAGGTATATTGTAGTATGTTTGTATGTAATGTCAGGTATATTGTAGTATGTGTGTGTGTAATGTCAGGTATATTGTAGTATGTGTGTGTAATGTTAGGTATATTGTAGTATGTTGTGTGTAATGTCAGGTATATTGTAGTATGTGTGTGTGTAATGTCAGGTATATTGTAGTGTGTGTGTAATGTCAGGTATATTGTAGTGTGTGTGTAATGTCAGGTATATTGTAGTATGTTTGTATGTAATGTCAGGTATATTGTAGTATGTTTGTATGTAATGTCAGGTATATTGTAGTATGTGTGTGTGTAATGTCAGGTATATTGTAGTATGTGTGTGTGTAATGTCAGGTATATTGTAGTATGTTTGTGTGTAATGTCAGGTATATTGTAGTATGTGTGTGTGTAATGTCAGGTATATTGTAGTATGTTTGTGTGTAATGTCAGGTATATTGTAGTATGTTTGTGTGTAATGTCAGGTATATTGTAGTATGTGTGTGTGTAATGTCAGGTATATTGTAGTATGTGTGTGTGTAATGTCAGGTATATTGTAGTATGTGTTGTGTAATGCAGTATATTGTAGTGTGTGGTAATGTCAGGTATATTGTAGTATGTGTGTGTGTAATGTCAGGTATATTGTAGTATGTGTGTGTGTAATGTCAGGTATATTAGTATGTGTGTGTGTAATGTCAGGTATATTGTAGTATGTGTGTGTGTAATGTCAGGTATATTGTAGTATGTGTGGTGTAATGTCAGGTATATTGTAGTATGTGTGTGTAATGTCAGGTATATTGTAGTATGTGTGTGTGTAATGTCAGGTATATTGTAGTATGTGTGTGTGTAATGTCAGGTATATTGTAGTATGTGTGTGTGTAATGTCAGGTATATTGTAGTATGTGTGTGTGTAATGTCAGGTATATTGTAGTATGTGTGTGTGTAATGTCAGGTATATTGTAGTATGTGTGTGTAATGTCAGGTATATTGTAGTATGTGTGTGTGTAATGTCAGGTATATTGTAGTATGTGTGTGTGTAATGTCAGGTATATTGTAGTATGTTTGTGTGTAATGTCAGGTATATTGTAGTATGTGTGTGTAATGTCAGGTATATTGTAGTATGTGTGTGTAATGTCAGGTATATTGTAGTATGTGTGTGTGTAATGTCAGGTATATTGTAGTATGTGTGTGTGTAATGTCAGGTATATTGTAGTATGTTTGTGTGTAATGTCAGGTATATTGTAGTATGTGTGTGTGTAATGTCAGGTATATTGTAGTATGTTTGTGTGTAATGTCAGGTATATTGTAGTATGTTTGTGTGTAATGTCAGGTATATTGTAGTATGTTTGTGTGTAATGTCAGGTATATTGTAGTATGTTTGTGTGTAATGTCAGGTATATTGTAGTATGTGTGTGTAATGTCAGGTATATTGTAGTATGTTTGTGTGTAATGTCAGGTATATTGTAGTATGTTTGTGTGTAATGTCAGGTATATTGTATGTTTGTGTGTAATGTCAGGTATATTGTAGTATGTTTGTGTGTAATGTCAGGTATATTGTAGTATGTGTGTGTGTAATGTCAGGTATATTGTAGTATGTGTGTGTGTAATGTCAGGTATATTGTAGTATGTGTGTGTGTAATGTCAGGTATATTGTAGTATGTGTGTGTGTAATGTCAGGTATATTGTAGTATGTGTGTGTAATGTCAGGTATATTGTAGTATGTTTGTGTGTAATGTCAGGTATATTGTAGTATGTGTGTGTGTAATGTCAGGTATATTGTAGTATGTGTGTGTGTAATGTCAGGTATATTGTAGTATGTTTGTGTGTAATGTCAGGTATATTGTAGTATGTGTGTGTAATGTCAGGTATATTGTAGTAGTGTGTGTGTAATGTCAGGTATATTGTAGTATGTGTGTGTAATGTCAGGTATATTGTAGTATGTGTGTGTGTAATGTCAGGTATATTGTAGTATGTGTGTGTGTAATGTCAGGTATATTGTAGTATGTGTGTGTGTAATGTCAGGTATATTGTAGTATGTTTGTGTGTAATGTCAGGTATATTGTAGTATGTGTGTGTGTAATGTCAGGTATATTGTAGTATGTTTGTGTGTAATGTCAGGTATATTGTAGTATGTTTGTGTGTAATGTCAGGTATATTGTAGTATGTTTGTGTGTAATGTCAGGTATATTGTAGTATGGTGTGTAATGTCAGGTATATTGTAGTATGTTTGTGTGTAATGTCAGGTATATTGTAGTATGTTTGTGTGTAATGTCAGGTATATTGTAGTATGTTTGTGTGTAATGTCAGGTATATTGTAGTATGTTTGTGTGTAATGTCAGGTATATTGTAGTATGTTTGTGTGTAATGTCAGGTATATTGTAGTATGTGTGTGTGTAATGTCAGGTATATTGTAGTATGTGTGTGTAATGTCAGGTATATTGTAGTATGTTGTGTGTAATGTCAGGTATATTGTAGTATGTTTGTGTGTAATGTCAGGTATATTGTAGTATGTTTGTGTGTAATGTCAGGTATATTGTAGTATGTTTGTGTGTAATGTCAGGTATATTGTAGTATGTGTGTGTAATGTCAGGTATATTGTAGTATGTTTGTGTGTAATGTCAGGTATATTGTAGTATGTGTGTGTGTAATGTCAGGTATATTGTAGTATGTGTGTGTGTAATGTCAGGTATATTGTAGTATGTTTGTGTGTAATGTCAGGTATATTGTAGTATGTGTGTGTGTAATGTCAGGTATATTGTAGTATGTTTGTGTGTAATGTCAGGTATATTGTAGTATGTTTGTGTGTAATGTCAGGTATATTGTAGTATGTTTGTGTGTAATGTCAGGTATATTGTAGTATGTGTGTGTGTAATGTCAGGTATATTGTAGTATGTGTGTGTGTAATGTCAGGTATATTGTAGTATGTGTGTGTAATGTCAGGTATATTGTAGTATGTGTGTGTGTAATGTCAGGTATATTGTAGTATGTGTGTGTGTAATGTCAGGTATATTGTAGTATGTGTGTGTGTAATGTCAGGTATATTGTAGTATGTGTGTGTGTAATGTCAGGTATATTGTAGTATGTGTGTGTGTAATGTCAGGTATATTGTAGTATGTGTGTGTAATGTCAGGTATATTGTAGTATGTTGTGTGTAATGTCAGGTATATTGTAGTATGTGTGTGTGTAATGTCAGGTATATTGTAGTATGTTTGTGTGTAATGTCAGGTATATTGTAGTATGTGTGTGTGTAATGTCAGGTATATTGTAGTATGTGTGTGTGTAATGTCAGGTATATTGTAGTATGTGTGTGTGTAATGTCAGGTATATTGTAGTATGTTTGTGTGTAATGTCAGGTATATTGTAGTATGTACAATTTTAACTTCGCTAAAAGTACCGACTATCGTTGTGTACACCATACTTTGTAAACACATGTACGTGACGTGCAACATTGCAGCTAATTGCTACGCATTGGTTTGGGAGGGACCGACTTCGTTATGTACGACTGATTATTTTGTATCATTTGTTGTTCCGGTGTCATATAGAATATTGACCCGCCAAAATAATGACCCGCGGGTCATTATTCTATAGGAAAAAGTGACCCGCGGGTCCATATTCTATTATAGAATAATGACCCCCCTTTGTTGATCCCCAAAGCCTACACAAACAATGTTATCAATATATTTTATTAATAATTGCATAAGCTATAAAATTAACAATTATCAATAAAATTATATTGAATTTTGTTGAAAGATTACATACACTAAACTTAATTGGTATTTGAAACCATGCAGCTCAAAATAAATACCATAAAATAGCACAGTACTAACCATTCTTATCATATTCATGCATGTTCTCTTAAACTTTCCAGAAAATATATAATATGCTGTTAACCATTATAATTCTGACTGGTGTGGCTAACTATTTTTTCCACAGGTGTGAAAATCGCCATAATAAAGCAATAAAACCTTATTGTTGGAGAACTGCAATCAACTGTGACACTTCCTGTGTTACATGTTTTATATCATTCTTAATACATAATATTTTATTATTGTATGAGCAAGGACAG
>CM026392.1:34331516-34384769 GCA_014843695.1 Archivesica marissinica | reverse complement strand
AGCACACCGTATCAGGCATCTCTCCAGCCTCAGTGGCTCAGCACACCGTATCAGGCATCTCTCCAGCCTCAGTGGTCGAGTGGCTTAGCACACCGTATCAGGCATCTCTCCAGCTTCAGTGGCCGAGTGGCTTAGCACACCGTATCAGGCATCTCTTCAGCCTCAGTGACTGAGTGGCTTAGCACACTGTATCAGGCATCTCTCCAGCCTCAGTGGCTGAGCACACCGTATCAGGCATCTCTCCAGCCTCAGTGGCCGAGTGGCTTAGCACACCGTATCCAGTCTCAGTGGCCGAGTGGCTTAGCACACCGTACTCAGCCACAGTGGCCGAGTGGCATAGCACACCGTATCCAGCCTCAGTGGCCAAGTGGCTTAGCACACTGTATCCAGCCTCAGTGGCCGAGTGGCTTAGCACACCGTATCCAGCCTCAGTGGCCGAGTGGCTTAGCATACCGTATCCAGCCTCAGTGGCTTAGCACACCGTATCCAGCCGCAGTGGCCAAGTGGCTTAGCATACTGTATCCAGCCTCAGTGGCCGAGTGGCTTAGCACACCGCATCCAGCCTCAGTGGCCGAGTGGCTTAGCATACCATATCCAGCCTCAGTGGCCGAGTGGCTTAGCACACCGTATCCAGCCTCAGTGGCCGAGTGGCTTAGCACACCGTATCCAGCCTCAGTGGCCGAGTGGCTAAGGAGTGCTTTAGAAAGAGTGCTTTATAATGGGCCAGTGTATTTTACTAGACAAAGTTTTGTTTGAAAATCGTAAAAACCAAAACATAATTTTTTTTTTAGGGAGAAGTGGGGCCCCCAGAGGGCGAAGACAATTTCGCCCACATCGCCCTCTAGAATGATCCCTGTGATAATATGATGATATGTTAGCAAGTTGCCAGTCACGAGCAGAAGTTGCAGAACTGAGTACACGTGTATACCCAGCCAGGAAATGTGTTTGTACATGTATGTAAAAGTAAAGTAAAGTGTTTGTTTATTATAATGTCACCCCTATTTAAAGAGCCAACCATTTCTGACTTATGAGACACCTCTTTTTACGAACATCAGTACTTCCTGAATCCTATGCTTGTATGCCAGGTGCCAGGCTGGTAGGCAATCGGTAACCATTATTTAACTATCTGGCGGCTCACAAACCGGCCACATCAGAACGAACTCCTGACGAGATTCGAACCATCGTCCTCCCGCTCCGTAGGCGGACCCCGTAACCACTAGGCCACGGGGACCCTATGTTCCAATAACTGTCAAACAAGACATGTTTTCCTGGGCATGTTTACTGTTTAGCCGATCTTTAGCAGCGGTTAGCTCAGACAGAAAATCAGACGTTCTATGACTGGATCACGGACGGCAGCATGAAGATGGCCACCATCACAACAGGCTCACTGTGTACGATAATGCCCGAGAGCTGGTCCTGTACAAATTAAAGTGAGAGAGGAAGACTTGAAAAATATGACATTTTAATATCCAGGCACTTTTCAAAGTCTAAAAGCTAAATCGGCCATTTTGAATATTTGATTATTGCGAAAAACAAAAATAGAACTCGAAATAGACGAAAATGTTTATCTCCGTGTCATTACGATGAACCAAATAAGATTTCGTTTAATATCCATTTGTTCATACGTATGAAATAATAATCATTTGGATTTCTTTTGTGCCTGTGCAGAAAAAGTGGAAGAATTTCACCTGTCGATTTCAACAGCTAAATGACATGCAATAAAATACCGTTCATTTCGGAAAGCTTTAAAATATTGGTCTTCTAGAAATCCCGCCATTGGATCAGGGCGGAAAGTGCTATGCGAAAATGAGCTTTAACGATAAGACCTCGAAATAAACCAAAATAATTTTAGGTCTTATTTATAGGACTATCCTGGGTATACCGATAACCGGTGACATAAGCAATAGCCTGTGTATTTTTGTTCCAAAACGAGGCTGTGCAAATAATGTTCACTCTCAATTAAGCATAATCATATTTATTTTATTGTATGCAATATTAGTTAGTAAGAAATAAATCCTCCAGTCTCCAGATACCAATAACCGGTGACTATGTAAATTTCACCTCACAAGTTCCTACCAATAGCAATAAATGCCATATATGGCAATCATGTGACGTCACATGAGTAGCGGGCACCTTACAAATGTCAAATGCAGCCGATAGATAACAAATTCATTGAAATTCACCTAAATATTGACAACATGAACAAAAACTTACGAGTGTAACACTGTAAGAGCAAAAAAGTTTTAATAAATAAAGGTAAATTTACCCGTAGAAATGACAGCTAGTTTTTGCTATGGACAGTTGCAGAAAGCTGACAGAAATTGTCAATAGTAAACAAAATGACCATGTGCGGTTCATTTGGATTAATTCTGATATCACCGCTTATTAGTATTCACCGATATTAGGGTCATCGGGGATATATTTCATGCAGACGGGTACATGGGTAAAACCATCCACATGCAACTATCAGTAAAGAAAGAAAAGTAAAAACAACTTTAATTGAGATGACAAGTCTACTTAGCTCTAGTGATGTGCACACTAGACTAACTTTATTATGACCTTTAAATAAAAACTAGGGTCACAAAACTGCTAAAGGTCGGACGGTGTTATTGATATAGTGGTCTGGGATTGGTTGAAAAAGTGTAGGGAAGCCTTAAGAGTTATTGATACATGAACTGATTGGCTGAGTAGGTATTGTCACAAATATTGAAAATGACTTCTAAATATTAAAATACAATATATGAGCTGCATTTTGGAATATTTAAAAATATTTGCAGACTATTTGGTGACAAATAAACAGCATATTATAAATGCAGGTGTCAGTGCAACATTCACCACCAAATTACCTTCAGAGTAGGGGTTGGGTGCCTTTAGTGGGAAATATAAAAAAACGCAATCGGTCAACCCCATTGAAATTTGACATTTTCCTGTGGCTCAAAGGCCATTCTGTTGAAAACTACTCTCTTTTGTGCCAAACTATTTTTGGGGGAAATCTAATGGCACTGTGTGTTATAATGGTGGCCTATGGAAATTGCAATAGCGGTGTCTGACCTAAACGTGAAGTCGTGAAATGATGTTACATTTGCTTTAAAGACTATTAGTTGCGCCTGTGAACTACATTTAATGAATGTCTCTCATTCTTCCATGTACATGTCAATTGATCTCTACATAATTACTCTCTAGTTCATCTAGACTACAGTGTTCTTTAAATTTTCGACGTTCAATTGTTGTTGTTGATATTTTGTATTCTCCGGTTATCCGATTGTAAATGCGTAACACTCTAGTGATGGCATTATACGTGTGCGCGACGATTCTTCTAGGAACCACTACTACGTGTGCTGTCGGTGAACGGTTCTCCAGACATTGGAGGAAGCTACATGCACGATTAGAGAAAAACGGTCATGCGTGACCCAACTAGTAATGCTAGTCAATGACTTGGTTACCTCTGTCTACAATAAGCATCAGGTAGATCTCATCATATTAGACTTCAATAAGGCTTTCGATAAGGTCAATCACGAGAAAGTACTACTAAATATGCATGAATATGGAGTCAGAGGTCAAACATTAAGGTGGATTAAGAGTTTTCTAGATAATAGACTCCAGTCAGTTGGCATTAATGGTATTAGTTCAGAGGCCATTCCGGTGTCCTCTGGAGTCCCACAGGGATCCGTACTTGGACCCCTGCTTTTCCTAGCCTACGTAAACGACCTCCCACAAAACATCAGTTCCAAAGTCCGCATCTTTGCAGATGATACTGCAGTCTATCTATCACTGACATCTGCAAATGAATCGGTCACACTCCAAAACGATCTTAAGAGACTAGAATAGTGGGAGTTGGAGTGGGACATGGAATTTAACCCCTCCAAATGTCAAGTTGTCCACCAGAAGTAAACATCCTATTCCCAGCAAATATAAACTCCATGGAGTCCTACTTGAGTCGGTCACCTCAGCCAAATACCGTTGCATGGATATCTCAAATAACCTGTCGTGGGACACTCACATAAAAAGGTCAACAAAGAAAGCAAACCAAACATTAGGATTTCTACGTATTCCAGGTCAAATCTGAACCCCTTAAGGCCATGGCTTACCAGACACTAGTGAGACCCCAGCTTGAATATGGCTCCGAGATCTGGTCGCCCCATACCCAAACATTGATAGACCAAATTGAAGGTGTCTAGCGAAGAGCAGCCCGTTGGATAAAGGCTGACTTCTATCGTACCTCTAGTGTTACAGACATGCTACATTCCCTAAATCTACGCAGACTAGATCAACGGCGTATTGACAATAGGTTATCCCTTATGTATAAAATTCATAATGATCTTGTTGCTATTCCCATTGAAAATTACCTAGTTCCTCTCTCCCGTCCTGCTCGCCATTGCCATTCATTAAGATATAGGTTAATTACAGCAACTACAGACTACTACAAGTTTTCCTTTTTTCCAAGAACAATCTACCATTGGAACCACCTCCCTCCTGACATTGTCCATCTCCCTACCATAGAGCAATTCAATACGGCAGTTTGCCATATTGAACATGCCAGTCCCTAGTTGTTCTGCGTAGCTGCTTTTAAACTTTTACCACAACTTATTTTCATTACCTTCTTAAATTATACTTTTAACTACTCATACTTTTAACTTCTTTGCGGTTTTTGACGCGCAACATGTCTACGTCCCCGCGAGGGGTTCGACATTAGCGGAAGATAGATAGATACAAGATACAAGATGGCAAAGAGAATCCGGTGTGTGTTTTCTGTATCTGTACCTGTTTATTTATCGTCGCTACCGGTTGCCCATATGAGCGACGCCTCCTGAAGAGATTAGTCATTTTAGAGTGTTGGAGGATAGTGCAATGATACAGAGAGATACCCATTCCAGAGTCTCCTCTGGTTCTTTTACGTCGCTCATATGGGCAACCGGTAGCGACGATAAATAAACGTAAAAACACACACACATTTCATATAGTGTTATCTTTGATAAGTCAATATGGACAGAATTTTAGAGTAGTCAAATAACATAATGAAGATACATTGACAAATAATAATTAAAACAATAATTTATTAATGGCAGGATCAACACATGTGTTGGCACACACTATGTACTCTACGTTGCTATGGATATAGAGTACAGTTTGACACATAGCAAACAAACACATACAATTGTATTACAGCCCATGTGATGGCACACAGTATGTAGGCCCTACTCTAAGTTGCTATGGATATAGAGTAAAGCTTGACACATAGCAAACAAACACATATAATTATATTACAGTTCATGTGATGGCATACAGTATGTACTCGACGTTGCTATGGATATAGAGTAAAGTTTGACACATAGCAAACAAGCACATACAATTTTATTACAGTTCATGTGATGGCATCCAGTATGTACTCGACGTCGCTATAGATATAGAGTAACGATTGACACATAGCAAACCAACACATACAATTGTATTACAGTTCATGTGATGGCATACATTATGTACTCGACGTTGCTATGTATATAGAATAAAGATTGACACATAGCATAACCAACACATATTATTTGATTACATTTCATGTGATGGCACACAGTACATAACGGACGCCGCTAAGGGTATACAGAAGACCTGGTAATATAAATGTGTCATGAAAGAAACAAAAGCCTGTATCGCTGATGTCGACAAAGTACTCGGTAGCCGGAAAGTGGACACATCTCGCATTGCCAAAGAAAAGCACAAAGTAAAGCATACCATCGCAGAGTTACGTAAAAAGGTGAATACGTATTTTGACGATCTAGAAACGAAAAGTCTGAATGAGCTGGATATGAAAGAGAAATTAATCGTTGACGGGATAGACAAGGATGTGAGAGATCTCGTTAGTATGAGGACAGAGGCTGACGATGTTCTGAAGAAGCTTGCATCATTCAAGGGAGATAATGAGTGTGAACTCGTTGTTCTCGTCAAAGACGGAACGCATATTTAGTTTAATCATATTTTATTGCTTATTTATATACAATACAATTACAAATATAAACATAGTAAATATATAAGCAAACTGATACAACTGCAATGCTATGCTTATACTTGCACAGTGCACACAAATAAAATCTAGAAGCAAATGGGTTGGGCAACAAGTTTTACAAACATTAGCTAGTGCCCTCCCCTTTGGGGAGGAAAGCTTATGGTGAATGATGCGAAGGAGAAATGTGCCAAGGTCTCATGGACAGTAAACAGGGATGTCATGATACATGCTGGGGACGTTTTCAGGATTTCCACAGACAGCCACAAGATGTTCTGGACAGTTTAATATAACGGAAGAGTCGGACTGTAACACGTCTAGGATATATGACATATGTCAGATACAGGATGGTACGATACTTGTTACTGATTACAACATCGAGAAACTAAAGAGACTAGACAAGTCCTACACATTGCTTGATTCCGTCCAACTGCCGAGTACAACTTATAGTGTATGTGCTATCGGTGCTGATGCAGTGGCGGGAAAATACAAGTTGTTTCTGTAGGAAGGACACTCACATTGACAATATCAATCACTGTAGGTAATTGTTGCAGATGGATTGTTTATATGGGTGGGAACTTGTATGTCTGCTGCGGAGATGTATAGGGTGCATCTTCAGGTCGTATAGAAGTATATAACAACGCCGGAGTACTTCAACACTATATTCCACGTTCACGATCACGTCTTTCGTCCGTGCCATTATACACCACCGCCAGTGACGACGGTCGGCATCTCTTTGTTACTAGCTACGACACTGACGACATAACTGTGTTGGATTTTGCTGGTAATGTAATCAATATTTACACCGCAAGGAATGTTTGTGGGCGGGAGAGTAACACAGTCGTACAGCTGTTACCGGAGCACCAGACGATAAATGTGATTCCGAGGGAGACAGATGAGATTGGGGTCCATGTGTAGTATGCCATGAGGAAAACATCAAAGACTATTAATCGGATGTATTGATTCAAATAGCATGTCAGTGTTCAAAGTAAGATAAGACAACATCCCATGATACAATACATGTATAACTATATATAGTATATGTATATATGTACACTCATGTATATGTGATAAAACCAGTAGCTGTTGACATCTAGGGGTGGCTACACACATATGACATTGTTTATAAGGATAAGCACTCACTCTCGGCTAGATTATAGTTACTTGTTACATATGTATATACAAACATATGACATTGTTTATAAGGATAAGCACTCGCTCTCGGCTAGATTATAGTTACTTGTTATATATGTATATACACACATATGACATTGTTTATAAGGATAAGCACTCGCTCTCGGCTAGATTATAGTTACTTGCTATATATGTATATACACACATATGACATTGTTTATAAGGATAAGCACTCGCTCTCTGCTAGATTATAGTTACTTGTTATATATGTATATACACACATATGACATTGTTTATAAGGATAAGCACTCGCTCTCGGCTAGATTATAGTTACTTGTTATATATGTATATCTTTCATGTTCTGATATAACTGATTGAGGCCCTATATATATATATATATATATATATATATATATATAACCATCACATAACTTTGCTTGTATTCAGTGTAATACAGCCACCGCATATTTTCTTATATGTACACACGTGTAATTATATATCCCTCATAACTTTGTTTGTATTCAGTGTATTCCAGCATTCGCATATGTTCTTATATGTACACACGTGTAATACAACCTGGAATGATTCTGATTGGTCGCGGCATGACTGCTTGGTTTGACACAGTCGACACATAGTTTGGCTGCAACTTTGCTATTCATGCTTTCTTGTTGAAAATCAATAAAATGCTAAATATGCACTAGTGGGTTACAGTATGCACTCAACACAATTTCATAGCGGTCACCTGGTGTTTTTTTAAATAATATTTGGAGCCATTAATAGTAATACTAATACAATTTAAATATGTTCATATTGTCATTTAATGCTTTTTATTCCAGATGATTATGCAACAATTCATTGCATAATGATGTGTAATACAATGTCTGAAAATGATAATACATGTATAGTTATTGATATTATATGGATATTAGTTCCCTCCGAATATTATAAATCACGAGGATACCGCTTAGGAATTTTGTTGAGTGTATAGTGTACCGTCTCCGTGGCCTAGTTGTTAAGGCGTCCGTTGTACTGAGCGGGAGATTGAAGGTTCGAATCTCGTAAGGTGTTCGTTATGATATGGCCGGTTGGTGAGCCACCAGCTAGTTAAATAATGGTTACCAATTGTCTACCAGCCTGAGGCCTGGCCTACAAGCATAGGGTTCAGGAAGAACTGATGTGCATAAAAAGGGTGTCTCATAAGTCAGTAATGACTGACCCTTTCGATAGTGGTGACAGTACAATAAACAGTCACTTTACTTTTTACTATCTTACTGTAAAACACCATGTGAACGATTAGTAATTGTGTTGAGTGTAGTAATTAAATGTATTGTATTATGTGTAGTAATTACATGTATTGTACTATGTGTAGTAATTAAATGTATTGTATCATTGCGTGGAGTTGTTTAAAGTTTAAACTTTATTTATTTTACAACGATTGCGAAGCAAGTTTTAACAACTTATATTAATCACTTTCGTTGGCGCGGATCAAGGCGTAAATGTGGTCATTCGTGTGGGATGAAACTGGAGGACCCGGAGAAAACCCACCTGTCCGACCCGGCGACCACCATACCATCTCACATACTTCCCGGTCCGAGGATCGAACACGTGTTACATTTGTGAGAAGCGCGCGCTAACCACTGCGCTAATTGGACATACCTATCAGGAGTTGTTTGTTTGCTCATCGGGGACTATTTACTACAGCGTAAGCATGTACCACTGATTTGTAATAAGGCTCAAAGGATACAGACAAACAGCACAGTTCTTTTTCAGCAGACGGACACGTAGTCCAGTGGTTAACACGACGGCCTGGGAATCCAGGGATCGAACCCCCGTCTGACCCTAATCAAATTAACAGTCTTACAGATGGAACTTTAAACCGATGTCTCGTAAAAGAACCACACTGTAAACAAATATGTGATTTGTTACTCTAAATATGGTGCATATTAGTATGCAAATTAGTATACGAGCATACTTTACACTTATTGGGGAAAACTTTACCTAAGATGAAACTTTACATCAGGATGTGCTTACACATACACCGGCGAATTGTTGCATCATTATCGTGTTAATTAGTCGCGAGTGCATGCTGAGTCATCGCCATTCTACAAAAGTAGCGCAGACAAAATCGAAGTACGCTTCATGGAAACCTGGCATAACGCAATCTCTACGTAATGAGAGATCATACTGAATTGATAGGCTAATTTCCTCCTAATATGACCGTTTTATCTTATGGGATAGAGATATAGCATAGCGCACTCTCTACGTAATGAGATATCATACTGAATGGATAGGCCAATATCCTCCTAATATGACAGTTTTATCTTATGGGATAGAGACATAGCATAGCGCACTATCTACGTAATGAGAGATCATTATTGAATGGATAGGCCAATTTCCTCATAATATGACAGTTTTATCTTATGGGATAGAGATATAGCATAGCGCACTATCTACGTAATGAGAGATCATACTGAATGGATAGGCCAATTTCCTCCTAATATGACAGTGTTATCTTATGGGATAGAGATATAGCATAGCGCACTATCTACGTTAAGGAGAGGTCGGTCGTGCAGCCTACTAAATAAAGCAAGCGTAAACTTTATTTATTTTACGACGTTTGCGAAGCAAGTTTTAGCAACTTATATTAACCACTCTCGTTGGCGCGGATAAAAGCGTAAATGTGGTCATTCATGTGGGAGGAAACCCGAGTACCCGGAGACCACCTGTTCGATCTGGAGACCACCGTACCATCTCACATAATTCCGTGTCCGAGGATCGAACCAGGTTGCATTATTGAGAAGCGAGCGCTCTAACAACTGCGCTAATCGGACAGCCTGCGCACTATGCAACATGTCGTGTGGTCTTGCTAAAAGTTAGAATGCAGGCCCAAAATATTCTAATTAATATTAATAATTAATTAAACGTTTGATTTGATTATGAATGTACTTAGTGAACGTTTCAAACTAAAGTTCGTGGAGAGCCTTATCAGTCGCTATGCAAAGAAACTAATATTATGTAAGCTGTATATTGTATCCGGGTAATACACTGCACCATTTTAAAAACGCACCAATGTTGTGTGTGTGTTTTACGTTTATTTATCATCGCTACCGATTTCCCATATCTCCTGAAGAGATTAATAATTGTAGATATTTGGATGATAGTGCAATGATACAGAGTCTCCTCTGGTTCTTTTACGTGCACGGTGTACAGCACAAACACGAGACCTCGGTTTAACGTCCTATCTGAAAGACTGTTAATTTTAGTATGGTCAGACGGGGGATCGAACCTTCGATCCCTGGAATACCAGTCCAGCGTATTACCACTGGACGACAGATCCGTCTGCACCACATTTGTCGGGGGGGGGGTAATTTAGGCGTAATACCTGTTTTCAAAAATAGTCTACTGTAAAATATATAGACATAAATGTTATAGGGACGTCATGAGCGGTATGTTATGAAGTTCTGCAAATTACAAATGTGCATAAATCGCCCCATATACTAGTATATGTACAATTTATGATTACGTACCCCAAACACGACAAATGGACACGGTACATTGTAAGTTACAAGTTCATAAATAACCTCATCTAGCCATTAACACTAGCATAACGCACGGGTTTTCTCGTGCACGGTCGATAAATTCTCGCTTTCGGCTCTTGAATTATCCGTCGGTACACGTACAAAACCGTTTCAGTTTATCTAAGAGCATTGTCCACTTCTCCAAAACTTGTGGGAGTCTGACGGAGTAGATGATGGTATCCGCGATAGTATCAACAACAAAGAGGACTTGTAATACTGTTGAGAGAATGATCTTCTTCTTCAGCGATATTTCCAAATATGAGAGCAAGTACATCCACACATATGGCAGATTGAAAACTGCGTATGTACCTATCACAAATAGAGCGGTTACCATGGCCTTCCGATGTGTTGCAGTCCGTGACTGTTGTATTGCTCCTTGTCTTCGAATGGTCACTATGATTACAACGTAGGTTATAGGTAGAACAATAAAACATAAACTTGTTCCGCACCAAACGACTAATTGGACACTTTCGGTTAATTCCACAACTTGAACTATCGACTTCCCGAATGTAAGTCCAGTGACGGAAGCAGCGACTGCGACTGCAAATCCCCAGATGCTGACCACACAAATATTTCCGCGCCTTTTTGATAGAATTGTATTGTGGTGCAGCGGTTTAGTCACAACTACAAGTACACATATTGTAATGGCAACAATTGTCAAAGTACCTATGATACTTGGCATTAAATAAATGCTAGATAAAACAGTGACAAACACGTCATTCTTAGATAAATGTATACTTGACGTTGTAGATGACATTCCTTCTTGTATGGTTGAGTCTTGTGATCCGTTTATTGTTGACGTTGCATTTACTGTACTGCTTTGCCTTGTCGTCTTAGATAGCAGCTGTCTCAATTCTTCTGGGCGATTGAGTGGGTAGCTGTCTTCGTATGAGTTGTTGAATGAACTGAGTTGATTATCGTTCTTGTACTGTCCGGTATGCGCGATGATAGTAATCCATGGATTGGCGAATGCTTTGAACTTCAATACGATGTGCAATACTGCGAGAAGGAGATCTGATAACGTCAGACTTAACACTAACTTCATGTGTGTCTTCAAATGAAAGTCCATAATTGTTAGGATTACAATAAAATTGAGTATGCAGGAAACTGCTGCCAAGGATGCAGTAGCGGTATAAATATGGCTTATTAGCTGAATATTATCATGCCAACCGGTCAAATCATCTTCAATTAACACAGGTGCGTTGTCATAGTCATAGTCTGGTGAGTGTAGTCTTCCATTTCCAATAAGTATAATATATTATAACAACAGCATCGTTACATTCTGCTTTCTGTTACCATATCAACTCTGGCCCGAATATTTATAGATTCTTATCTAGTAGGTATATTGTAAATGTGAATATTTCCTACTAATTAAAATTGTTAATTTCGTACATTTAAGCGTAGTATTTAATATAGTTTTATACAAATTTATTTTAGCTCGATTGCGAAACAAGTTCTTATAACTTATATTAATCACCCTCGAGACCTCATTCCTGATGGAATCCATCGCCACGAGGAAGAGAGAAGAGGCAACTTGGAAATTAAATGCCTTGCCTAAGGGCACAATCGTAACGACTCCTGAAGGGAACGCGCATCCACTGCGCTATCACGACTTCCACAAGTATTTATTGTAATATCAGTACAACAATAATGGTCTACAAGTACAAAGATATGACGTTTTAAGTGCGCTTCCAAGATACGTATAGTTTCTATTTATCGAGCATAGACGGAATATGTGAATTTATATACTTTACGAGGCCATCGAATGTCGACTGGCGATTTAGTTTAATCATATTTTATTGCAAATCATTATTATATATGTCATGCATAAACAGATATAATACATAATATGAACATGCAAATGGTTTGGGCCACAAGTTTTAACAACATTAGACAACGGCCCGCACCAGGAAGTCAAGATAGCGTTCGAATAAACTAAATAGCTAAGTTTTTTTTCCAGAAAAAAACCACAAAAAAGAATGAAAATAAAATGATTCAAAGGACTAAAGAAAAAGATGACAAACCTATCACAAAAAAAAAAATATATAAACATTGCTTAGATTGATACCTGCTTCACACGATTCCACCTATAGCTCCCCCACACAACACCAAGACCCGAATCCAGACCCCAACTCGTAAGCTAATAACGTATATACAATCAAGAGAGCAGTGCCGAAAAACGACGAGAATTTTTTATGTATGTTTGCACTTCCAAGAATAAAGTAATGTTCTCCTCATCTGTTAGTGACTCTATACCATAAAGTAATTTATTTGAACTTAGTGGATGGAATCTACGAGTATTGATGAACAGTGAATGACGGTCAATTATATATCTATTACATTTGAAGAAGAAATGTTCCGCATCTTCAATGCCTTGATTGCATAAACAAACAGGTGAGTCGCGCAAATGGTTAAAGAAGAGATCATTGTTTAGATTGCTGCATCGATTTCTGATACGACATTGCATTCAGAACAGAACAGAAGTTTATTTTGGCAGACTTGTACATACATACATCGTCTTAACAAAACTAGTAATAACATATATATATTTAGTGATCACGTGACACATAAATATAAGTGAGAGTGATAAATAAAATTTGGCAATTACACATTTATATTATTTCTAATAACTAAAGACAATTTTATAAATTTGGCTAAATTATGTATAGTGGTATTATTATCGGAACTCATAAGATTATTAAATTTGAAAACAGAAGGTCTATTGCAATAGTGTGCATCAATAAATTGTTTACGTAGGTTCTTATAACATGGACATATACAAATAAAATGATAAATATCTTTGATATCTCTCGATCCACAATATAAACAATACCTCTCGTTCCTTGGAATTTGATTCCTGCCATATCGACCCGTTTGCACACGGAGAGAATGACCGGCTATTCTAAATTTGGTAAAAACACAACGTGATACATAAGGTAAATAATCCAGGTAACGCTCGTAAGAAAAACAATGTTTAAAACATTTATAGTCTGTAAGTGCAGAACTACGATCGACGGTACCATACCATTCCTGTAAATAAACATCAATAGCACGCTGTTTGAAAATAAAAGGAAATGACTTTAAAGAGACACTATGAGGATTCATGAATACATGTGAAAACCCATACTGATCTAGTAGGGCCTTAACATTTGAGACCCAATTTGTATGACCTAAGTGACAATCAGACACTCCCTGATCATACAATTTGCTAAGTATAATATTGTTGGTGTCTACCAATTTGCACCAATACTTAATAATCTTACAATAGCGACTGATAAAAAGAGGATAACGAGCGAGTTCACCATAAACCCCAGCAGAACAAGTACTTTTTCTAACATTTAATATACGTTTGCAGAATTTTAGGTGAACCCGTTCAATATCTTTGGATTTAGTAAAGCCCCATATTTCAGATGAATAGTTAAGAATAGATCCCACAAGCGAATCAAATAACTGACAAAGAGTACCTGGTTTTAAAGGAACCTTTTTACAATTATATAATAGCACGTTTAAAGCCTTAAGTGATTTACCAATTAAATGCTCGTTATTCAGCGCAAAATTACCAGTATGTTTAAAAATTGTTCCCAAATAGTTAAAACTATCCACAACGTCTATATCAACACCATTATATGACCAACATTCATTACCTTTTAAACCACCCCGCTTTCTAAAAACCATGATTTTCGTCTTTGTCTCATTTACCTCTAGACCCCATGTGTTACAATAAGAATGGAGCAAATTTAAACTATTCTGTAAGTCCTCAGGTGATTGACCAAATAACACCATGTCATCCGCGAAAAGTAACAGAGTTAATATAATATCATCAATTAATAATCCTGAGTTAATATCTCCCTGCAAATATAGCTCTAAATCTTCTAGGAATAGGGACACTAAAACGGGCGAAATTACTTCCCCTTGACGTAACCCAATCGAATATTCAAAGAAGTCAGAAAAACTATTACAATGTTTAACACAAGATTTTACATGACTATACATATTTCTTATAATGCGCAATAACTTGCCACTAATATTAGTGTTAAAAAGTTTATACCACAGCGCGTTACGGTATATGCCGTCAAAACAGCGTTTGAGGTCAACGTATGCAACGTATAAACGCTTATTGTTATTCAAATAATGTTGAACAACGGACATTAAAGAAAACGTAGCATCAGTAGTTGAGCTGCCTTTGCGAAAACCAAACTGGGCATCAGATACATGGTTATACTTATCACAATAGGACATAATTCTTTGGTTTAAAATCGTTGTAAATAATTTAGACAAGCAACTGAGGAGAGTGATACCTCGATAATTACTAACAACTTTACGGTCACCCTTCTTAGAAAGAGGTATAATGATGCCATTAGCCCAAACCTCAGGGAAACAGCCAGAATCTAACACCGCATTAAATATTCTACATAAATAAGGCAATAAAATATCGCCACATTCTATAAAGTACTCGTTCAGCAAACAATCTACACCATGGGCTTTTTGAGATTTTAATTTTTTAATAGCTGATAAAATTTCTTCCTGACTGACTGAATAATCGAGTTCTTCGTTAAGATGGTCATTGCTATCAAAATCATGTTTTTCACAGAAACACTCAGATTTGTCGTGTTCGCTGCGAAAAATGTCATTCTCTAGGTTCGAGAAATATTCATGAAATTCATTCAAAGAGATTGACTTTGCATTATTATCTTTATTTTTTCTAAAATGTTTCCAAAAATCCCTTGGTTTACTATGCTTTAAATTTTCTAGGTCATATAATCTCTTAAGTTCAAACATTCTCTTTTTCTTACGTAATAACAGCTTATGCTTCTTTTTGCAGTCGCAAAAATGTTGCCTACTTAACTCCGATTTATAGCGATTAAAAACACGTAATGACTCTAAGTATCGCTGTTTAGACTGCTCACATTCAATGTCAAACCAGTCAGCATGTTTTACGCAAGATGAAGGTTTAAAATAACATTTATTTGAGTGAAATATACATTTCTCACACAATGGGTCCGCAACGTCTCGTATAATCGATGTAAAATCATTAACTACATTATCAATAGACTGTGAACATGATGTATCAATATTGGATGTTAAGTTTTCGAACAATACAGATTTAGTCAATAGAGCGTTGCGTAAAGTTTCCCTATGATTTACATTCCATTGGTATTTAATTTCGATAAATTCGTCCGACTGTGCTGAGTTGTAGTTACAACGTAATGAAAAGCTTAAAGGTGCATGATCGCTCCATTCGTTAACACTTTCAATTGAAAAATCTGTAATATTGAAAAATCTGTAATATTTGAAAAGTTGCATTCTTTTGTGAGCAAGTAGTCAATTACCGAAGTACCGTTATTCGATACAAAAGTAAATGCACCAGTATTGAAATCGTTATATAATCGACCGTTAACTATACGAATAGCCAGAGCTTTACACAAATCAATCAATTTAATACCAAAAGAGTTACTTTTAGTGTCTAGTGAGGCCCGACTGAGAGGCACATCCGGAATATAATTTTCATCATCTATAAAATCAGTTTTTTGGTCATGTATGATAAAATCATTCTTTGAACCAACCCGGCTATTGAAATCACCGGTAACGTATACGGAACCAAGTTCACTAAATTGGACAATATCGTCCTCAAGGATTTCAAAAAAGTCTACATCTACCACAATATAGGCTGGAGAATCTTCTGGCCATATGTAAACACCACATAGGTAAATGTCATTGTCAATGTGAAAAAATGTGTGGTCCAACTTCAACCAAATCACAGAATCATTGTTTGTTTTAACGACCTCTATACCATCTTCTAATGATTCACGATAAAATACTGCAACACCACCACTACATCTTCTCGCATTCCTGTGCTGGAATTTCCTGTTAAAATTAAAGGAACGATAACCAGTCAAATCAATATCACTTGAAGCATTCGTCCACGTTTCATACATCAAAATAATGTCAAATTTTGATAAGTAATCCACAAACTCAGGGTCATCCCTCTTTGATCCTGAAAGTCCATTAACGTTCCATGACAATATCTGTAAATCACCCCCATCGTACCCCTACTCTCTGATCGCTTTGCCATCGACGTACAGCATGTCGTAAGCAATCCAGGATGACTTGCCCTGTCGCCTCGCCTCGTGCATCTTTGGGACCAAACGACGTCTTTTATCTACCACCTCCCTGGGAAACTGTTCATTGACGTAAAATCCAGTACCCCTCAATGCCCTGGATTGTTTACGCACATATTCTCTGTCCTTGAACTCATGGAACTTGGCGACTATGCTACGGTGTCCATTGTCTCTACGTTTGGCGCCAATCCTATGCACTCTTTCAAATGTGAATTGTTTAACTGAATCCTGCTCAATTTTCATTTTCTCACACATAAAGTCTCTAAGTTTCCTCTCTGTCTCGGTATTTGACTCGGATTCAGATTCTGGGATGTTTGAAAACAGTAAATTTTGACGCATGGATTGAGATTGCCTCTGTCTCGGTATTTGACTCAGATTCAGATTCTGGGATGTTTGAGAACAGTAAATTTTGACGCATGGATTGAGATTGCAAATAAACTACATCGTCCTTCAATGAGCGCTTCTCTGCTTCAAGCAAATTAACTTTATCGTACAGCTTGTCTTGCGAGAACCCATAACTGTCGACCTTCTCTTCAACTACTTTTATTCAATTATCTGTCATTGTATTTCTATCCTCCACTAAGGTCCAAAGTCTCTTCATATCCTTATCAAACTCACTCACTTTTGCCTTTAATTCCTCAAGTGTCTCCAATCTCTTGTCCATATTATCCAGCCTTGATTCAATATTTCTCAGACAAGCCATTATATCGCCGTTAGATGGCTGCTGGTTCCCATGAGACGCCATGTTGGATTGGCTACTTTTGTCCTATGTAAAGTTCACTATATCCGATTCAGATGAAAATACACTGTCATCTAATAAAGTTAATCTAGAAACTACATGTAGTTCGTTATCTTCATATAAAACAGCGTTCGTTTGATCGCTCACCGATGTGTTAACGTCCGGGCCTCCGACTTTGTGTGACTTTTTCTTATTGCCACATTCACTGTCACTACTACTAGTCCCACTACTCTTATGCTTCCTCTTATCCGTCGTATTCTTCTTCCCCATCACAACGCAGGTACATCCACATAACAATGTAACAATCCATGAAGTTATATCTCAAAAATCGAACATTAGACACTTAAAATAAATTTTCCTCGAGACAACACAAAAAACACGTCCGCACTACAAGTCACATGATCACTCGACGTTTCCAACAACGACCCAGTGTGCACAATATGGTGATATTGGAATAGCAAAGCTAATGCACATAGGAAATGAAATCATTAATGACTCTTAACATTATAATGCCACTTTCTACATGAACGACTAGCTTTACTATATGCCAAGTAAGTAAGTAAGTAAGTAAGTAAGTAAGTAAGTAAGTAAGTAAGTAAGTAAGTAAGTAAGTAAGTAAGTAAGTAAGTAAGTAAGTAAGTAAGTAAGTAAGTAAGTAAGTAAGTAAGTAAGTAAGTAAGTAAGTAAGTAAGTAAGTAAGTAAGTAAGTAAGTAAAGTAGTAGTAAGTAAGTAGTAAGTAAGTAAGTAAGTAAGTAAGTAGTAAGTAAGTAAGTAAGTAAGTAAGTAAGTAAGTAAGTAAGTAAGTAAGTAAGTAAGTAAGTAAGTAAGTAAGTAAGTAAGTAAGTAAGTAAGTAAGTAAGTAAGTAAGTAAGTAAGTTAAGTAAGTAAGTAAGTAAGTAAGTAAGTAAGTAAGTAAGTAAGTAAGTAGTAAGTAAGTAAGTAAGTAAGTAGTAAGTAAGTAAGTATTAGTAAGTAAGTAAGTAAGTAAGTAAGTAAGTAAGTAAAGTAAGTAAGTATAGTAAGTAAGTAAGTAAGTAAGTAGTAAGTAAGTAAGTAAGTAAGTAAGTAGTAAGTAAGTAAGTAAGTAAGTAAGTAAGTAAGTAAGTAAGTAAGTAAGTAAGTAAGTAAGTAAGTAAGTAGTAAGTAAGTAAGTAAGTAGTAAGTAAGTAAGTAAGTAGTAAGTAAGTAAGTAAGTAAGTAAGTAAGTAAGTAAGTAAGTAAGTAAGTAAGTAAGTAAGTAAGTAAGTAAGTAAGTAAGTAAGTAAGTAAGTAAGTAAGTAAGTAAGTAAGTAAGTAAATTCTTTATTTAGAGAGGGTAACCCATTTAGCAAGGCTAATCTTCCATGGGGCCCTCTTAAACATAAAACATATTTATACACACATGACATACAAAACAACTGAACTAAAAGACATGTGGTATTAGAACTAATAAAAGTAAGAACGCATCTACATAAACTACAAGTGCATGGATTATGAACAGTAGTTGACAGTATTAGTAAATATTAGACATCCAGCCATTTTAAACAATTCGATTTGAACAAAGTAAGTGAGCTTGAAGTTTTTATTTCCAAGGGTAGACAGTTCCAAACAATTGGTCCAGAGTATAAAAGGCTACCCATAAACATCTCACAATTTGCGTTAGGTATATAAAAATTTAGATTTGTATTTGAACGAAGTGTCATGGAGATAATTAGGATAAATATCATTAGCCACACGCTTATTGGTCCTAGCCTGGGTTCCAGTCTGTCGAGTGTTCACTTTTTAACTTCTGGCATAATGACGTTGATATGATCAGAAACTCAATACGGCCCAATTAATAGTCTCGGTGTTAAAATATATTTATTTGACTGACCAGGCAAAATATGTCGACGACTGTTCCCATGCTAATTGGTCCTTGTTGCGTTCATAAATGACTAATATAACGCGATACCTTTCCATTGTCGGACCATTGGGGGTTTCCATATCTACTGAACCACCATCAGTTGATGAATAATTGCCGACACCGAGAACAAATCAAATAAAACAATACAGTTTAATGTCACAATACACAAACGGAAATATTGAAATGATGAAATGATGAAATATGCACATACCTGAAAACCGTCGCTGTATAGACTCGTGAATAACAATATTGTAAAGATTATTAATGTTTTTGCATTTCTACACTCTTCACACTTTATTGGTTTATTTTATGCCTAGACACTAATTTAATGCAAAATATAGAACATAGAGTCAAACTTTTAGCTGAAAGATCAACTCTATGAACCAACATATCACATGAGGCGTATAGGTAAGGTACTTCCTTGTGGTTTTATATTTGCGCAATGATATAGAGATTGGGATATATTTGCTAACAGAAAATGACATTGTAGACGGGATACTCATTTTTATTCACAACAATCTCGGCTGTTGGCCTCCTTAACATGTCAGTTATAGTGCTATTATATTACAAATTGAACGCTCACAGACGGATCTGTAGTCCAGTGGTAACACGTTGGACTGGGAATCCAGGGATCGCAGGTTCGATCCCCGTCTGACCCTAATAAAATTAACAGTCTTTCAGATGGGACTTTAAACCAGGTCTCGAGTCGGTGCTTTACACCGTGCACGTATAAGAACCAGAGGGGACTCTGGAATGGGTCTCTGTCTGTATCAATGCACTATTCTCCAAATATCTAAAATGACTAATCTCTTCAGGAGACTGGTTGCGACGATAAATAAACGTAAAACACACACAATTGAACGCTAAAATGTATATTTTGGACGGCTTAAAAAGCCTTAAAGCAAGGTGATTGCTCTCTCTAACAAGCTTAATATGCTAGAAATCTCAAATACTGTCTTCATTTCAGTTATATATACATTTGTTAAACTTATACTATATGTTTATCATGTCGGTTAATAGCTATGCATAGTTAATGTTCAATGTTAAATCATGCCGACTCAAAATAAATTTTGTATCCTGTATCCTGTATCGCATGTTGTTAAATATATCACAATACACCGTACAATCTACCGGTAAGAAGAGACGGGTAATTACGGGTTCAAATTACTACAAATCGACACGGAAATCCGTAAATGTAATTAAAAAATGTTAAATGTCAATTATATTCAATGATTGTAAATAATTGGGAATTGACCGGTTTTGACCCTAGACATCGATTCAGAACGTATCAATTAGTAGAATTTGATATTAAACGCGAGTAATATCGATGAATTATGGCATATTCGTTTTTATATTAAATAAAATTGACACGAGAGATATTACAACAAATTAGTTATTAACTTAACAGATAGTCAAATATCGCTATAGGCTAAACTTTTCTCGAAGAATGGAATTAGTTGATTTCGAAAAACAAAATGGCCGACGAATCTGACGTCATCAATTTTTCGACTCGGTGTTAGAGCGTAGAAATCTGTATTATTCGACGTAGCTCGGCGAGACCGATCCAACGATATCTTTCCTTTATTTATACGGCAAGTAGTTTTCGAGATATCGAGGTTAAAATATTTTATATATCCTTAAAGTCCAATCGATGAAAATGAAAAATATTTAAACGTAAGTACCGTAACTATACGTTAGTTCTAATATATGCGTATCGTCGGCACGAGTCCAACGCTACCCTTCATTTTGATCTATCATTATTCGATATATCTATAATACTAATTATGTCCCTGGCCTTGTTTGGTATCGTTGGAAAGATCTCGAAGAGACAATGACGAATCCGCGACTCAATTAATGATCTGACCTCATACCGGAAGTAGTGATCCGAAAAACCGGAAGTACCGATATAAATTCGTTATATAAGCTTTATTATAGGTCCTATCTATCCGGGGGTTTCGATAATCGTACTAAACAATTATACGTTCCGCGCCTACGATTTTCAAAAAACGGGAAAACACTATCTCGCTTATTAATGGTCCATTCGACTCGGGGTGTGTTGCTCAATATCTGTCTGTATCTACCCTTAATTCTAATTACGTAGCTAATGTCCGTACACAATTACCTCCCTCTACACAATCTCATTATACCGATAAAATGATTATATTTATTATTGTCATTTCAATCGTAAGATTTTGATGGCCGCAATGCTCTATTATATAATTCATATAGGTACCTAAATATCCTTACACTTTGGCATCCAATACTTAAGTCACAAAGGACTGAGCACGCGCGTGTTTATAGTTTCCGGAATATTACATCAGTCAGTTGTTGGCGTCACGAAATCATGCCCAGACACGTATAGACCTATCCTATTAATGACCTACGTTACATTTACGTACATATCTACAAATATACATATCTAGGCACATACGTACCTACTCTGTATGTTACATACATATCTACAAACATACATATCTACGCACATACGTCTCTACTCTGTATGTTACATACATATCTACAAACATACATATCTACGCACATACGTACCTACTCTGTATGTTACATACATATCTACAAACATAATATTTACTTTATGCGTTACATACATATCTACATACAATAATATCTACTTTGTGTGTTACATACATATCTACGCACAAACATATCTACACGAATACAAATCTACGCGCATACATATCTACGCGCATACATATCTACGCGCATACATATCTCCTCTGTGTGTTACATACATATATACAAACATACGTCAATAAAAGATGAATATATTCTTGTCCTTTTTCAATCCATGAAAGGGAGATTAATATGACAGTCCTATATGAGAAGTATCTACATTCATAGAGTGGCCCATTAAACCCAGCTATGTTTACATTCCAACTACATGTATTACGCTGTAACGTTTAGTGGATAAACGGGTTTTTGCTCAAGTGTACATATCGCTATCCTCTTGCATGCTGAATACATCGTAGATAAAAATCAAGCTGTTAATTTGATTGGCTATTGGTTTAAGAAAGGTACTCTTAACCCTGTGCTATGTAGCTACGTAAACTACAAAATACGCTCTATAACGACGATCTTTACCTCTCTAGCCCAGGTTTAAAAGTGAGTTGAATAAATGGGAAATGTAGATTATCAAAGGCTTAGGATGATTTGATTGGTTAATTAGCAGGTAAAAGTGCTTTGAGAGAACTAGTGTATAGATGATTCGCTGTACATTGCACAACGGCTACTAATTACCAAACTGGTTTAATCTGGTATGGTACCGTGTCGTCTTATGATTATATATCTATATGTTTAAACCGGTATGATACATGTAACTAGTCGAGTATCGTCTGCTATAGGGATACTATAAACAATATGGCGGGAAAACGTCGTCTGCTACAGTAACCACTCCCGACCGGTTTGATCCGTCGCCCCGAGCGGCTCTGAAAATTCCCTGCACCGACGGGTTTCTGAGAAGAAGTCATTTGTTTGAAAATCGATGAGTGTAGGGAGGTCATTTGAGTTGGGTTTAGTTGTATATTTATGTGTTTACGGGTAACCCATATTAGTTTGGTCTTTCTTAAACATGTCAAAAAAGATGTCCAAACGACATAGTGGGCTGAGGACATAAATGTGATATATAACCTCAATTATAATGTCCTATGTATATGGGAGATCTGTTATTATCGGCTATATATCTGTATGGCTGATTATAATTATATGTACTCGGGGATCAGTTATGAACTATCTTAGTACAGATACACATTAAGACAGTACAGTTGTTCTTAATCTTCATAGTATTACCATTGTGTAACACAATGGGGTTATATGTTGATTATGTTAATTAATTACCTCCATAATTAGTTGCATAGCATGATACATAATCATGAGTATTGGTCCATTTCTAATACTGCTGTATACGGTCGTTATACAAAGAAATTGTTTATGTTGGCAGAAAGCCAAGTACATTTGGCAGAGAAATAAGTATACTTGGCGTGGACATCCCTTACATGTATGCCTGATCAGCATATTAAAGGTTTTCCCACACATGTGTGCTATTACATCAGAAATGCACTCTGATGTTTACGTTTAAACAGTATACATTTGTAATTATTATACCGGGGAAATGGTTCGGTGTTCAAAGTCGTATAAAGTGGAAACTGTGAAGCTTAATAACCAAGTTCCGTTGGTGTTTATACATTTTATTTACGGTATGACTTTGTACAAGTTCTTAACACTGGCTATCCAATGGTTCAAATAAATAACAATGTCAACATCCACTATGGAGATCCATATAACTATCCTTTCTCACTGGAATTCCAGATACAAATTTATCTATCCTGCTCTTTCAAATAGTGAGCACATTTATATATAAGTCTTTCTTTCTTTTCTTTTCCTCCGTATGCCCTTCCAATTATGGAACACCAAGATGATCCCTGGTCACATCTTGTAGTAGTATGATTATGTTGGTCGGAATATTCCTCATACACGTAGATAAAAATCACAGGCTAATAATAAAATCTAACCCTTCACCTCGTCGAGACCTCCACTCATGCATCTATATACAGGTACATGTAGATAGTTCACGCACAGCTAGTGAATGTTGTACAGTGCAGGGACAATTTATAAATCGGTGGGTATTCATAGGTACATGTAGTTAGATCAGCACATATTTCACTGCAGCGAAAGTGTCCGTTTGGTATGTAACTTGTGGCACAGATCCGTTGACAATCTCATTATGGCGTTAATATCTTCCGATTTGGTGAAAATATGGCTGAAGTGAATACAGTCTATAATCAACTTTGTAATGGCAACTTTATTGGTGAAGTATCTCCTCCAGTTATCGACTCCTATCAATGAAGCGACGAGGTGTTTCATCTTGGATAAGCCCTCTTTTCGGACCTCGTGTAGACATGTGGTGAGCATGTGGACAATGTCTTCACTTTCCATTGCACAGCATTTACATAGTGGATCTTCAGTTTGTTGATTAAATCTATGTTTCGTAGTGTGTAGCATATATGTGCCCGTCATCATGCGTCCTTTTGTAATACCTTTTTTAACATCCGATACAGTCGAGTATAGGGTTCGCCAGACTGAGTGGGTTACACCTATTTGCAGTCCTGCTTTGGCCAAGAACTTCAGAGATGATTTATCGATAATGTCACCATTCAATTTATCAGTCCAGTAACTGTTAAGTGTTAACAGCTTGTTTTACTTGTATTTTCCAGCTCAGTTAAGTTGTTAGATGGTCCTTCAGTGTAGAGATATCTGGGAGTCCATATAGTAGTAGCACCTCAGCAACTCTATGGTAGAAGCTCAGATGACAGTCCAGGTTTACAGCTATTTGCCTTTCGCTTAGTTTTTGGATGGTTTCGTTTTCACATGATAGTATGTTGAACAGAAAACTCAGCTGATGTTTGTGGATTTCTGCTTCCATCGGCAGGGCTCCTAATAAGATATACACTATTCCAGTGGCAGTTCGGTCTGGAAGCGATTGCACTTTCCGCAGCATTTTCATATGGAACCTTGTTAACATTGATGTTTGCAGTAAAGTCAGTGGCAACACCTCAAGACCATACAGAAGCCTGGGGTGCACATAGCATTGGTATATCCTAAGTGATACTGCTGGGTTAAGCCCGTTTGACCCGTGAAATCCGGTATTTATCAATGAGTACATAGTTCTTCTAGCTAGACTGAGTCTTTCTTCAGTATTGATTTCATTTTCCCGAGCTTCTGCGCGCGTTATACCTAGATGAGTGGTTTTGCCACTGGGCGTCACTTCAGTTTCACCAAGGGTCCATTCCAAGTCCGTTTTTCTATAGCGCGTTGTCTTATTTATAACTATGGCGTTAGATTTAGTTGGATGTATAGTAACTCGATCCTGTTTGGCATGCCGAGAGGCAACTTCTAACATGCACTGTAGCTCCTCTTTGCATTCCGACATCAGGCACACATCATCAACAACAGTGGGACACCCGATATAGGTATTACCGATGGATAGTCCGAGTCCTTGGTTCTTCAATTCAACAAGCACACTATTGATGTATGTCTTACATAGGAATGTTGACAACACACCACCTTGTCGGACTCCTTGAAGGATATCGAAGCTAGGTCCAAGCTCGCCGAGCCATTTCACACGTGATGATAGTCCAGAGTACATATTCTTAGTTAAAGTCCATAGTGTTGGATGGATGCCACTTTCATATAACTTATCAAGAAGGATGGTGTGACAGACTATGTCAAATGCTTTCCGACTGTCAAGTGTAACTAGGAATAGTGGTGTTTTAGTGGTACATTTCACTTCTGCCCTAGCCTCTGACACTAGTAATGCTGCCATTAGTGGTGAGAGTCCTTCCGTGAAACCAAACTGAAGCGATGACTGACTAACATTGGCAGATAATCTTGGCAGGAGTGTATATTCAAACAGTTTGCTCAGGATAGGAGTCACAGTGATCCCTCTGTAGTTGTCCAAATTACTTGCTTCTTTCCCTTTCTTAAGAACTGGAGTTACAATTCCTACTCTGAATGATTCTGGTACAGATTTGTTTGAGAAAATTTGGTTAAACATGGTGGTTATAAATGGCACTAAGGTATTGTTACTGGCTTTAGGCTGTTCTGCAACAAGTCCAAATTCATCAGCGGCTTTGCCGGAGTTTAGCTGCTTTATTGCTGTATTCACTTCTACTTCCGTCAGCGGTTCTATTTATGTGGAATCATTGTCACATATGATGGTGATCAGTTTTTCCCACACATTAGTAAGTTCTAGAAAAGCTGTATCATATCCACTCTCCTTAGGGACGGATAGATCTTCAAGATACTTGGTGAAACAGTTCCGCTGTCCGCTCGATGAGTAAAAATCTTCCCCATTCATGTGTATACACGCTGTGGAGTTAGCTCTACCATTTCTATTTCGATTAATTAATCTATCAAATAGTTCACTGGACTGGGTTTCCATAATTTCAGCGTAGAAACTCTGACGGTCCATAAAATGTTCCTGTCTAATTTGTCTTCGGAGCTGTCTCTGTGCTTGTATTTTTCCCTTTGTAATTTACTATCAGTTCTTCCGCTATCAGCCCATTGCCTATATTTGGTTTTTGACTGTTTTAGTAGTTGCATAACCTGCGGGGAGGCTTTCCAAGATGTACCTTTCAATTTTATTATCATAGTGGGCACCGCGACTTTTGTAGTGTGATCTAACGCACTATTCAAGAAGCTGACTTTATCGTCGACTGTTTGTAGCGCTAGGGACGGCAACGTTTCTAGTTCCTTTGATAATTCACACTCGTATCTCTCCTGGTTCATATTCTTCCACAGAAATTTCCGAACAGACCACGACTTGCCCCTGTTCTTCACTTTAGTAATGTCAATATGGGTGCCTATTTTGGACTGTAGTACGCGGTGACTTGACAGGTTAAGTCCAGCTCCTGACTATATAGTCAATTTGCGACATGAATGATGCACGAATGCAGGTTTGTCTGTATTCAATGACACATGTAGGCTATGCTCTGTAATGAACTGAGCTATCAGAGTACCGTGTCTGTTGTAGGGCCGCGGCTGTAGTAATGTACCATTGAAGTCGCCGGCGAGAACTACCTTATGACTGGAGCAAAACTGTGTCAATATATCGCGAAGAACGTCTAGACACTCGCGATAATCGGAATACGATTCCGTGGTAGAAAAGTGTGTAGGTAGATACACACATATACTTAGCAATTTGAATTCTGCATATATTTCTATTGCAATCACTCTTTCATTACCACAGTCTAGTTTGTTGACCTTACTTGCCCATTCTTTCGGCTATACAATAGCCACTCCTGCTTTTCCTCTTGGTACCTATCCCCTGTGAGGTTGTCGTATGTGTCACAGCATCTAATATAGAAATCCTTATGTGGGAGAATATTTTCTAGTTCATGTTTCTGACATTCAAATAACCAGTGTTCTTGTATGCATAGTATATCATTGGATTCACCTAGTTGCTTAAGAAATAAAATGTTTGACTTGGCGCCTTCAATGTTCACAGTTGCTATGCCTATAGTCTCGTCACAATTTCCTCTTGTATAATCGAGTCCGGAGGATTGTGTTTCACAGAGGGGATTTCCAAAAAACGGACCGCAGCTTCGTTACTGTCAGTGGCCGGTGATTTCGATTCTCCCGAATTCACATGAAATTTTTCACATGAATTTTCATCGTCAATAATATGGATAACACTATTGTTCAGTGGGGGCACATCACTGGATCTAGAGTCAGCGCTATTTGGTGGTTCAATAGGCCCAATATTTGATCTCTGATCTGACGGGATTTCCGCTAGAAGACTTGGCTGTGGACTTTGAGAGTACAAAAAGCCTTTATACTCTTCAAACATAGCCTAAGTGGCACACACATAGGACATTAAGTAATCAGTCATATACTTTGTTTTATAAACAAGTTTCTGGCAGTTGTCACTTAATATGGGTTTTACTTACTCTGTTAGCACAAACAATTTCACATGTTTTAGGGGGAACAAAACACTTACCAATTAGCTAAAGCCAAACATTGGATAAATACATTTTCACAGTTTTGACAATGTGCTTAGAAATGCGGAAGTTGATAACCTAATCTTCCGAACAATTTAAATGTAAATTCTGCAACTTGAAAAATGAAATAGATGCATGTATATTTTACCATCTATAAAAAACAAAATTACAAATCCAAAACAAATATTCCTATTAAAATTACATTATACACCAAGTATGGTTTCAATATATATTAATATTTCGTGATGATTACGTGGAATATATGGGGGAATAATAGTTCCCTCCTGCTTCGAAGACTTTGGTCCCCAAAGTTTGAAAATATTACACAAAATGATACATAAGATGTTATAACACACGTCCTAAAATATCCAGACTGCATTTGACAATAAGCAATCATGTTCTAATCAATGATCCATGGACCAATTGCTTGGTTTATCTGTGCGAACATTTACATATTTCTGTCACAATAGACATTATACTATTTTTGTTAGTTTCGAATGTAGCTAGATTATTAGCACTATACAATGTACTTATTGTGATAATGGTCAAATGTGCAACATGTATAATACCGCATGAACACAACTTATTTTCGACGAGCATGTGTCTTAACAATACATATAGATATACAACTTAACGGTCACTATATTATGTAGATACAGCATATAATATATTACACAGCAATGCAGGATTTATTTGCGAAGTATATTTATTTTGTTATGTCAGTTTTCTATTTCACCTGCGTGCTATTGTGTTTTCTTAATTGTTCCATTATATCTACTCCTACACTATGCAACAACTCGGAAAGACGTTTATCAACGGTCAGTGGCTTTATCATGTCACTACATACAACAGTAAAATGATTGTCTTTCCCACACATAGCACACATATTTCTGCGAGCAAGTAGTAGATTTGTGGGGGATGGTGCTCCCACATTGTCTGCAGTTGAATGTCCTACCTGAGCGAGAAGGTTTTTCTTGATCCATGTAGATTTCATTTAACACATTTACCATTTCCAATTTGGTGTTATCATAACAATATGTCAAATTATAAAGATGTTGTTGGACTTCACACTGAGATTGATGGATTGCATAACTTTGTTGCCTTAATTTCTGAGCCTCTGCTTGAACATTTAATATGGTCATGGATGAAGTTTCAAGTTCAGTTTTCAAACTATCAGTCTTCTTCAATTTTCAGTTTCTCAATTTGAAGGTCAGAATTCTGTTCTAGACATTGTTCCAGTTGATTTTTCAATTTCGCTGATGAGTAATCTGCCAAATGGGTGGCGTTTTCTGCTAATTGACAACGCCTTTGTTCTTTGAGTACTTTATTTTGAAGTTCTTCTATTTTCAACTGAAGGTTGTCATTCTGTGAGGAAAGTGTTGATATATCATGTGAACAATCCTGTTTCAGAGGTGTTAATGCGATGAGGTGAGCAACTGTAACACATTCGTATTTTGGAAAGAATGCATTAAGCTCGTTTGTTTCAATTCCATAAAATGGTAAATTTTGTGCGTTTCAGTTTTTGACACTAGCGCTTCAGTTTTTGACACTAGCGTTTCAGTTTTTGACACTAGCGTTTCAGTTTTTGACACTAGCGTTTCAGTTTCCGTATCTGTCGTTTCAATTTATAACACGTAATTCTCCATAGAGTCCGTTTCATTTTTTGTCTCTGTCATTTCAGTTTCTGACACAAGCGTTTCAGTTTTTGACACTAGCGTTTCAGTTTTTGACACTAGCGTTTCAGTTTTTGACACTAGCGTTTCAGTTTCCGTATCTGTCGTTTCAATTTTTAACACGTAATTCTCCAGTTTACTTTTCATTTTTTGTCTCTGTCGTTTCAGTTTCTGACACAAGCGTTTCAGTTTTTGTCATTGTTATTTCAGTTTTTGTCATTGTCATTTAAGTTTTTGTCTCCGTCGTTTCGATATGTGACACTACAATTGCAATTAATGTCATTAGCATTTGGAATAATGAAGTCGTTGTTGCCATTTGAACCGTGTTCCAGTATGTGTATCAGTGGACAAACAGGAAGCGGTAAAACGCAGTGGGTGTACAGGTTTTTAAAGAATTTACCGCGCATGTACTCCAGAGACCCTCCTTCCCACGTCTTATACTGTTACGGTATACATCAACGGATCTTTGATGAGATGGAACAAACCGTACCGAACTTTACCAGTAAACTATGATTACCGACGTCAGAAGAATTGGATACGTTTACGCGCGACCGACGTCATAAATTGATCGTTATTGACGTCAGTGGTATTTTAATTACCCAGAATTTGTACCCTAGAGGAAAACACTATCGCCTTAAATACTTGGTATATGGTATTGATGAAAAACTTGAGAGACGTATCACTAGTGGGAATTATGGGACGCCAACTCTACCCGGGAAAAGCTCGAGGTTTCACGAAAGCTTACGAAGACTCTTTAAAGCGAGGCTACTTCATCAAAACCACCGACCTTCCACAAGCCAGCTGGATATCTTAAAACCCCAAAAACAAAACAATGACACCAATGAACTCATTGTAACACATTTTAGAAACACAACGCAAATAAGGGAAACTGGACCTTGCGCGAACTAGGAACACAACACAGAGGGTCCTCGAATATGGATTTCATGATGCAACATTATCGACCCAATGTTGCCTAACCATGCATTCCTGTTCAAAATCGCTGTTACAATTGTTTAAACTAACTAATAAATAAGCCAAGTAAAGAGCGACAATTTAAAAAAATAAACTCAAATGACCTCCCTACAAATGCATAGCCAGGTGCGTAGCTAGCGACATTAAATGTGTAGGGCCGGCGAATAAATTGCTGCAAAGCACCAACGGTGCAATGTTGCTAGATGGTGTGTACGTGTGTGTGTGTGTGTGTGCGCGCGTGTGTGGCTGTGTGTGCGTGAGGTGTGCCCCCTCCCACACGATAATTTGGAATCATAGAACGTCAATCGTTAGACGTTCGCATTACCATATTTTCCGAGATGTATTTTTCGAATGAGTCGACAATTGCTATATAGAGATGAAATGTCACATTGACTACACAACATGTGTTTACTAAAATTAGGTGTACCCCTATCAGCCTCCGATTTATATTTCAGTTTCGGCATCGTTATGTTTACATTTGCTAAACAAAAATGAAATATCTTTATGAATCATAATAATTATGATGTCGCTCTATAATGTTATTATTGTTTCACTTGCATTACAATGTGTAGCATCGATTCCCCGGTGTTACTCTCGTTACGACATCGCTACAAAAGCTAAATAGTTTAGTATGAATAACTACATCATTAAAGCGACATTACATCGCAAAAAGCAAATAAAATGCATGTTCACGTATAAATGCATTGCTACTACAGATTCTTCCGAATACTTTCGACAAGAACCAGTCTATTATAGCGAGTGAAGTAATCACGAAGTTAATAATGTATATGGTACCTGCTTTAGTATTCAAGAAACAATATATTATAGCGAGTCAAGTAATCACGAAGTAGATTTGTATGTTTGTAGATATGTATGTAACACACAGAGGAGATATGTATGCGCGTAGATATGTATGCGCGTAGATATGTATGCGCGTAGATTTGTATGCGTGTAGATATGTATGTGTGTAGCTATGTTTGTGCGTAGATATGTATGTAACACACAAAGTAGATATGTTTGTATGTACATATGTATGTAACACACAAAGTAAATATTATGTTTGTAGATATGTATGTAACATACAGAGTAGGTACGTATGTGCGTAGATATGTATGTTTGTAGATATGTATGTAACATACAGAGTAGATACGTATGTGCGTAGATATGTATGTTTGTAGATATGTATGTAACATACAAAGTAGGTACGTATGTGCGTAGATATGTATGTTTGTAGATATGTACGTAAATGTAACGTAGGTCATTTATAGGATAGGTCTATACGTGTCTGGGCATGATTTCGTGACGCCAACAACTGACTGATGTAATATTCCAGAAACTATAAACACGCGCGTGCTCAGTCCTTTGTGACTTAAGTATTGGATGCCAAAGTGTAAGGATATTTAGGTACCTATATGATTTGGTCTCGTAAATACTTATTAACGTCTTTGCTTCTGAACTCCATGCCTCGATCTGTACGAACCGTGTTTGGTTTCCGTGGACCCGATAGTACTCGCGTTAAAGCGTCTACCTCATATTGTCCTTTTTTACTTTTAACTGGTTGAACGTGAGCAAAGCGTGAAAACACGTCTATGGCTACCAATACGTATTGGTACCCGTCATTCTGCTTCGACAAGTTAACCATATCCATCAAATCCATGTCCCAGAGACTGTCTACACCGTCCACAACTACTCTAGAACGCTTAAAATGTCGTCTGGCTCCTCTGGTTAGGGAGTAAGATTCTTGATCTTGCAGCCATTTTCTGATTCGTGTCTACCGATTTTATGTTTGCCTTCTCCCTTGACATACTGATAGAGCTTCTCGGGGCCAGAAAAACTAGCTGGATTCTTGGAATTATAATACAATGATGATAAATACTGTTTCCAATTCAACATTACGGGTCTAGTCTTCTGTAGATCTTATTTCGTCTAAAGGATGGAGTGACGTAAATAATGTTGTCTCAATATTCTTGGTACAAGCGTATGTCTCATCAAGAGTATCTGTTTCTTACGGGCGAATGAGACCCAAACACTCTTTAGCGACCTTAGAAGGGAACGGTAGCGTCTAAAGCAATCAGAATCTCGGTATAATATGGACATTTGGCCGTCCACAATCTGTTGGGCTATAATTTGTATACATTCCATACTGATTATTAATTACTAGAACAGTTCATATTCTTAAGTATTCCTACAAATACAACAAAGGTGTGTGTAAATTTACATTTTTATTATATGTACATTATTTTATAACACAATTTTATAACACAATGGTTCTACATATATTTCTAATATTTCGATAAGTCTATCTGCGCCCTCCACGGCTTCTCTCATCAACTGTCTATATCTAAACCACCATTCCAAGTCATTAATTAAAGACATTGTCACGCACACGAGTCCAAACATGTCTAACGTCTAACAAACAAATTAGCTCCAGTAACACTGTTTGGTCCGAATGATGAAGTTTTGTTAGTTTGCTCTCCATCTAACGCAAACGCTCCATGGCCGCGTGAGGGAGCCTGTGTACCAAATCCGAAACTAAATCCAGTATTGTGTCCAAATGTAACTGGTGCGTTCTTACTGGCTGGGGTAAATCCGGGAGCGAACAAGCTGGTATCTCCCTTTTTGTAGCCAGTCATTTTCAAGTATATACACGTCGGAGACCATTTTTCGTGTTCTTCCCAAGGCTGATCCGAGAGCTCCCACGACATCACCTTCACACCGCAAGAGAAACAGGTAACTTTATCCGCGCTTACGGTATAATAGAAGCCCGCTTAAGCCAAAGACATTTTATTCGGTTCGATCTGTTTCGACCAGTGTTCAAAACTCTGTAGTCGATCTTCGTAAAACATCATCTCAGACATGGAAAACTGAGACACTTTGGTTGAATCGCTCTGAGTGAAAATGTTCATGTTGATGGTTAGCCACTGACTTCGGAAGTGCGGTGTTATTGAAAAAAGGCCCAATTATATACAACTTCAACGTTTGTGATTGGTGATTATTTTTAGAACTTGTAGCCCATTGGTTGCTATTTTTACAAGTTCATACCATTTTAGAGCGTTATTTACCAGTTTACAAAGTCATTCGGGTTACATTCCGGACACTGTGCCGCTCCTAATTGGTTCATTTGATCGCTCCTTAGGGCGCACGGTACCACAGCGTCCAATTCGGGTAACACCTTTCCAATCTCGGGTATCAGTTCCTTCAATTGTTTATATTCAAAGGGCCTTAAACATAGCCCCTTTTTTGTAGGCACCACCTCCGTCTCGGGCTTCCAGTACTGTCTGATATCCACGCACACGTTCCCCTCCTGCACGGTAAGGTTTACGTTTCCGCCCAAATGTAGTTCAAACGCTTCTCTGTTCTCTAAGACCTTGTCCACAAACTCTAGCTGATCAACCAATTTCTTCCATCGCATCAAGGTTAAACTAATGCCCTTTTTCGTCGGTTTGTCGTCTTGCCATTCTCGTAAGTCGACTCTAAGCTCCCCTTTCCATTCGTTCACCTGCACGTAACGACCGTTGCCAAGGCTTAGTTTGCATCTAGTCATGTTGGTTGTTCGAGCGTAGAAACTCTAATGACACTAACTAAAGTTACGCCGTCTTTTATAGATTTAAGTCCATTCTATTTGGTCGATATTTATAGAAGCGTACGTAATTGCTATTTATGGATCGGTTCGTTCCAATTTGTCGATATTTATAGAAACGTACGCGATTGCTATTTATAGAGCGGTTCGTTCCCATTGGTGTATATTTATAGACACGCTCTCATTGGTCGGTGCAATCGGGTATGTAGTAATAACGTAGTGTAGGCGCTTCGCTTTCTTATACACCACTTTCACTCTGTTACTGTACCGATCAGTATATCTCAGTATACCGATGTCGTAAAAGAACGTTTTTGTCAGTTCAGTTCGTTTCCCGCTTTGCTTAACTTTATCCGGCTTATCCAGGCATTTTTGTACGCAATCGTACATTAGTCGCCCGCTAAGTAACACGGAGGTGTCGAAATCGTACACATTCAGGTGTTTTTCGACAGCGTGGGTCGAAAGTATAAACGGTGTTTTCATCTTCACGCCTATGGTAAAATGGTTCGTCTCGAGACGGAACGAACGTATTTAAAGATTTGTACTCGCCTGTCATTGGCGATTATTTTTGGTTTACGTCATGTCGCTAAAAATAACCTATAAGGCCATCCAAAATGGACGCCGCTCTCGCGTAGAGACTCATACGCAAATCTGTTACTGTAACTAGATCATCCAAGATGGCCACCGAACGTTACATAGAGGTACGCCTTCGTACATGGACGCCGATCTCAGTAGTTGCGCGATACATATACGTCATCAATAAGGAGGTGACTCTATAGTGTTCCACAAACAACGTAGATTATAGCTTGTTTGTTTGTTTTATTGGGTTTAAAGTTCCACCAACAACGTAGGTCATAGCTGGTTTGTTTGCTATATTGGGTTTAAAGTTCCACCAACAACGTAGGTTATAGCTTGTTTGTTTGTTTTATTGGGTTTAAAGTTCCCTAAAAAACGTAGGTCATAGCTTGTTTGTTTGTTTTATTGTGTTTAAAGTTCCACCAACAACGTAGGTCATAGCTGGTTTGTTTGTTTTATTGGGTTTAAAGTTCCACCAACAACGTAGGTCATAGCTGGTTTGTTTGCTATATTGGGTTTAAAGTTCCACCAACAATGTAGGTCATAGCTGGTTTGTTTGTTTTATTGGGTTTAAGGTTCCACAAACAACGTAGATTATAGCTTGTTTGTTTGTTTTATTGGGTTTAAAGTTCCACCAACAACGTAGGTCATAGCTGGTTTGTTTGCTATATTGGGTTTAAAGTTCCACCAACAACGTAGGTCATATCTTGTTTGTTTGTTTTATTGGGTTTAAGGTTCCACAAACAACGTAGATTATAGCTTGTTTGTTTGTTTTATTGGGTTTAAAGTTCCACCAACAACGTAGGTCATAGCTGGTTTGTTTGCTATATTGGGTTTAAAGTTCCACCAACAACGTAGGTCATATCTTGTTTGTTTGTTTTATTGGGTTTAAGGTTCCACAAACAACGTAGATTATAGCTTGTTTGTTTGTTTTATTGGGTTTAAAGTTCCACCAACAACGTAGGTCATAGCTGGTTTGTTTGCTATATTGGGTTTAAAGTTCCACCAACAACGTAGGTCATATCTTGTTTGTTTGTTTTATTGGGTTTAAGGTTCCACAAACAACGTAGATTATAGCTTGTTTGTTTGTTTTATTGGGTTTAAAGTTCCACCAACAACGTAGGTCATAGCTGGTTTGTTTGCTATATTGGGTTTAAAGTTCCACCAACAACGTAGGTCATAGCTGGTTTGTTTGTTTTATTGGCTTTAAAATTCCACCAACAACGTAGGTCATAGCTTGTTTGTTTGTTTTATTGGGTTTAAAGTTCCACCAACAACGTAGGTCATAGCTGGTTTGTTTGTTTTATTGGGTTTAAATTATCACCAACAACGTAGGTCATAGCTGGTTTGTTTGTTTTATTGGGTTTAAAGTTCCACCAACAACGTAGGTCATAGCTTGTTTGTTTGTTTTATTGGGTTTAAAGTTCCACCAACAACGTAGGTCATAGCTGGTTTGTTTGTTTTATTGGGTTTGAAGTTCCACCAACAACGTAGGTCATAGCTGGTTTGTTTGCTATATTGGGTTTAAGGTTCCACCAACAACGTAGGTCATAGCTTGTTTGTTTGTTTTATTGGGTTTAAAGTTCCACAAACAACGTAGGTTATAGCTTGTTTGTTTGTTTTATTGGGTTTAATGTTCCACTAACAACGTAGGTCATAGCTGGTTTGTTTGCTATATTGGATTTAAAGTTCCACCAACAACGTAGGTCATACAGCAACTCTCCAGCTGCTTTTTGTGGAGGAAGACCTCGGGTGCCCCTTCCGAGACGTATTGCAGGCACGGACTGGAACCCCGGTAGAACCGCCGACATACCGCAAGCCAGCTGGCTAGCTTCCTCACATGAAATAATTCAGCACCCCTAGTGGGATTCGAACCAACAGCGGGATGTGCCTGTAGAAAATAAGGCACGTGCTTAGTAAGATATGTGTTTAGTAAGACGCGTGTTTTTAGTAAGACGCGTGATTTTAGTAAGACACGTGTTTAGTAAGACACGTGTTTAGTAAGACATGTGTTTAGCAAGACGCGTGTGCTTAGTAGGACACGTGTTTAGTAAGACATGTGTTTAGCAAGACGCGTGTGTTTAGCAAGACACGTGTTTAGTAAGACATGTGTTTAGTAAGACACGTGTTTAGTAAGACACGTGTTTAGTAAGACATGTGTTTAGTAAGACATGTGTTTAGACTAGACTGCTAAGTGTATCCTTCAAATACACTCGCGTGGGACAATGCTATTATATAGAGTGACAGAATATTTCGTTAGAAACGAGGCTCCCTGCCTGGTTTCTGACGACATATTGTGACCAAGAGGGTGGGTTATCCTTACCCCACACCAATGCATATAGATGTAATCGCTTTCTCGCGCGCCAACTTATTTTTATTTGATAAGTTTATTTATCGTCGCTACCGGTTTCCCAGTTGAGCGACGGGCAATTTTAATAACAACACCTTTCCTGGGAAGGCTCCAGCGGTTAACCAGTACTTGGTGCACCAACCTCCGTAAGAAACTGCAACGTTTTCATATAAAGATATATAGTCTGCGCGGGGCTCGAACCCGTAACCATCAGTGATGATAGGTTACAGCTGTATGCAAGTCAGCGATCGTAACCACTCGAGCACAGGGATCCTACTGGCCGGAACAGTGCGAACGGTCCGGAGTTCGAGCCCCGCTGGTGTCGTTACGATTGTGCCCTTAGGCAAGGCATTTAAATTCCACGTCGCCTCTTCTCTCTCCCTCGTGGCTATAGATTCCATCAGGAATGAGGTCTCGAGAGTGATTAATATAAGTTGTAAGAACTTGTTTCGCAATCGAATTAAAATAAATTTGTATAAACTATGAAAATATCTCTTGGTTACAGACACGATGTCACCCAACCGATTCATGAGTGTGCGTATATTGTATCGATTATTTAAGTCTCGTCAATGTATTCAATCACATAGTAAAATACAATGTACATCAGGGTCCGCCTTCGTGGTCGAGTGGTTAAGGTCGCTGACTTGTATACCGCTGTAACCTATCATCACTGATGGTCACGGGTTCGAGCCCATCGCAGATGGTCACGGGTTCGAGCCCCGCTCAGACGGTGTCTCATTTATATGACAAAGTTGGCAGTTTCTTACGGAGGTTGGGGCACCCAAGTACTGGTTAACCGCTGGAGCCTGCCCAGGACAGGTGTTGTTAGGTAAACTGCCCGCCGGCGATATAGCCCAAAATGGTGCTGATGCAGGCGTAAAACCCGAAATATATTATAACACTATATAGACATAATATAGCAAAACATAAGTTTATTAATAAATCGTATGCACATAAATGAATTTCATGTATGGCATATGATGCATAATTATTAGGTGAAACACATAACGTGATATTTAGTGCTTTCGTTTAATTCATGCCTATTTGAGTTTGTTTCATTAATTGTTGCCAAAATCAGTCATTTTTTGTAATTATGCATAACTGTGACGTTCTGGTGCAGGCCGTTGTTAAAACAAAAGTGTAACATGTCTATAGCATGTGTGCAGTGTAACATGTCTATAGCCATGTGTGCAGTGTAACATGTCAATAGCCATGTATGCAGAGTAACATGTCTATAGCCATGTGTGCAGTGTAACATGTCTATAGCCCTGTGTGCAGTACGTGTATATAGCCCTGTGTGCAGTGTAACATGTCTATAGCCATGTGTGCAGTACGTGTATATAGCCCTGTGTGCAGTGTAACATGTCTATAGCCATGTGTGCAGTACGTGTATATAGCCCTGTGTGCAGAGTAACATGTCTATAGCCATGTGTGCAGTACGTGTATATAGCCCTGTGTGCAGAGTAACATGTCTATAGCCCTGTGTGTAGTGTAACATGTATATAGCCCTGTGTGCAGAGTAATATGTTTATATACCCTGTGTGTAGTGTAACATGTCTATAGCCCTGTGTGTAGTGTAACATGTCAATAGCCCTGTGTGTAGTGTAACATGTCTATAGCCCTGTGTGTAGTGTAACATGTATATAGCCCTGTGTGCAGAGTAACATGTATATAGCCCTGTGTGTAGTGTAACATGTATATAGCCCTGTGTGCAGAGTAACATGTCTAAATACCCTGTGTGTAGCGTAACATGTATATAGACCTGTGTGTAGTTTAACATGTCTATATACCCTGTGTGTAGTGTAACATGTATATAGCCCTGTGTGCAGTGTAACATGTCTATAGCCCTGTGTGTAGTGTAACATGTCTATAGCCCTGTGTGTAGTGTAACATGTATATAGCCCTGTGTGTAGTGTAACATGTATATAGCCATGTGTGTAGTGTAACATGTCTATAGCCCTGTGTGTAGTGTAACATGTCTATATCCATGTGTGTAGTGTAACATGTATATAGCCCTGTGTGCAGTGTAACATGTCTATAGCCCTGTGTGTAGTGTAACATGTCTATAGCCATGTGTGTAGTGTAACATGTATATAGCCCATGTGTGTAGTATAACATGTATATAGCCATGTGTGTAGTGTAACATGTCTATAGCCATGTGTGCAGTGTACCATGTCTATAGCCCTGTGTGTAGTGTAACATGTCTATAGCCATGTGTGTAGTGTAACATGTCTATAGCCCTGTGTGTAGTGTAACATGACTATAGCCATGTGTGCAGTGTAACATGTATATAGCCCTGTGTGTAGTGTAACATGTCTATAGCCATGTGTGTGGTGTAACATGTCTATAGCCCTGTGTGTAGTGTAACATGTATATAGCCCTGTGAGTAGTGTAACATGTCTATAGCCATGTGTGCAGTGTAACATTTATATAGCCCTGTGTGAAGTGTAACATGTATAAAGCCATGTGTGTAGTATAACATGTCTATAGCCCTGTGTGTAGTGTAACATGTCTATAGCCATGTGTGCAGTGTAACATGTATATAGCCCTGTATGTAGTGTAACATGTATATAGCCTTGTGTGTAGTGTAACATGTATATAGCCCTGTGTGTAGTGTAGCATGTATATAGCCCTGTGTGCAGTGTAACATGTATATAGCCATGTGTGTAGTGTAACATGTATATATCCATGTGTGCAATGTAACATGTATATAGCCATGTGTGTAGTGTAACATGTATATAGCCATGTGTGTAGTGTAATATGTATATAGCACATGTGTGAAGTGTAACATGTATATAGCCCCGTGTGCAGTGTAACATGTATATAGCCATGTGTGCAGTGTAACATGTATATAGCCCTGTGTGTAGGGTAACATGTCTATAGCCATGTGTGTAGTGTAACATGTATACAGCCCTGTGTGTAATGTAACATGTCTATAGCAATGTGTGTAGTGTAACATGTATATAGCCCTGTGTGTAGTGTAACATGTATATAGCCATGTGTGTAGTGTAACATGTCTATTGCCATGTGTGCAGGGTAACCTGTCTATAGCCATGTGTGCAGGGTAACATGTCTATAGCCATGTGTGTAGTGTAACATGTATATAGCCATGTATTCAGTGTAACATGTATATAACCCTGTGTGTAGTGTAACATGTATATATCCATGTGTGCAGTGTAACATGTATAGAGCCATGTGTGTAGTGTAACATGTATATAGCCATGTGTGCAGGATAACATGTCTATAGCCCAGGTGTGTAGTTTAACATGTATATATCCATGTGTGTAGTGTAACATGTCGATAGCCCTGTGTGTAGTGTAACATGTATATAGCTATGTGTGTAGTGTAACATGTATATAGCCCTTTGTGTAGTGTAACATTTCTATAGCCCTGTGTGTAGTGTAACATGTCTATAGCCCTGTGTGTAGTGTAACATGTATATAGCCCTGTGTGTAGTGTAACATGTATATAGCCCTGTGTGTAGTGTAACATGTATATATCCATGTGTGTAGTATAACATGTCTGTAGCCATGTGTGCAGTCTAACATGTCAATAGCCATGCGTGTAGTGTAACATGTCTATATCCATGTGTGAAGTGTAACATGTCTATAGCCCTGTGTGTAGTGTAACATGTCTATAGCCCTGTGTGTAGTGTAACATGTATATAGCCCTGTGTGTAGTGTAACATGTCTATAGCCATGTGTGCAGTGTAACGTGTCTATAGCCCTGTGTGTAGTGTAACATGTATATAGCCATGTGTGTAGTGTAACATGCCTATAGTTATGTGTGTAGTGTAACATGTATATAGCATTGTGTGTATGGTAACATGTATATAGGCCTGTGTGCAGTGTAACATGTATATAGCCATGTGTGTAGTGTAACACGTATATAGCCCTGTGTGTAATGTAACATGTCTATAGCCATGTGTGCAGTGTAACTGTATATATCATTGTGTGTAGTGTAACATGTGTATAGCCATGTGTGTAGTGTAACATGTCTATTGCCATGTGTGTAGTGTAACATGTCTATAGCCATGTGTGCAGTGTAACTGTCTATAACCCTGTATGTAGTATAACATTTCTATAGCCATGTGTGCAGTGTAACTGTCTATAGCCATGTGTGTAGTGTAACATGTATATAGCCATGTGTGTAGTGTAACATGTATATAGACATGTGTGCAGTGTAACATGTTTATAGCCATGTGTGTAGTGTAACATGTCTATAGCCATGTGTGCAGTGTAACATGTATATAGCCATGTGTGTAGTGTAACATGTATATATCCATATGTGCAATGTAACATGTATATAGCCCTGTGTGTAGTGTAACATATCTATAGCCCATGTGTGCAGTGTAACATGTATATAGCCCTGTGTGCAGTGTAACCTGTATATAGCCATGTGTGCAATGTAACATGTCTATAGCCATGTGTGTAGTGTAACATGTATATAGCCCTGTGTGTAGTGTAACATGTCTATAGCCCATGTATGCAGTGTAACATGTATATAGCCCATGTGTGCAGTGTAACATGTCTATAGCTCTGTGTGTAGTGTAACATGTATATAGCCCTGTGTGTAGTGTAACATATATATAACCATGTGTGCAGTGTAACATGTCTATAGCCATGTGTGCAATGTAACATGTCTATAGCCCTGTGTGCAGTGTAACATGTATATAGCCATGTGTGTAGTGTAACGTGTCTATAACCCTGTGTGCAGTGTAACATGTCTATAGCCATATGTGTAGTGTAACATGTCTATGGCCCTTTGTGTAGTGTAACATGTCTATAGCCCTGTGTGTAGTGTAACATGTCTATAGCCCTGTGTGTAGTGTACCATGTATATAGCCCTGTATGTAGTGTAACATGTATATAACCCTGTGTGTCGTGTAATATGTATATAGCCATGTGTGTAGTGTAACATGTGTATAGCCCTGTGTGTAGTGTAACATGTATATAGCCATGTGTGTAGTGTAACATGTATATAGCCCTGTGTGTAGTGTAACATGTCTATAGCCCATGTGTGTAGTGTAACATGTATATAACCCTGTGTGTAGTGTAACATGTCAATAGCCCATGTATGCAGTGTAACATGTATATAGCCCATGTGTGCAGTATAACATGTCTATAGCCCTGTGTGTAGTATAACATGTATATATCCCTGTGTGTAGTATAACATGTCTATAGCCCTGTGTGCAGTGTAACATGTCTATAGCCATGTGTTTAGTGTAACATGTATATAGCCATGTGTGTAGTGTAACATGTCTATAGCCCTGTGTGTAGTGTAACATGTCTATAGCCCTGTGTGCAGTGTAACATGTATATAGCCATGTGTGCAGTGTAACAGGTCTATTGCCATGTGTGCAGTGTAACATGTCTATAGCCCTGTGTGTAGTGTAACATGTATATAGCCCTGAGTGTAGTGTAACATATATATAACCATGTGTGTAGTGTAACATGTCTATAGCCATGTGTGCAGTGTAAAATGTCTATAGCCCTGTGTGTAGTGTAACATGTATATAACCCTGTGTGTAGTGTAACATATATATAACCATGTGTGCAGTGTAACATGCCTACAGCCATGTGTGCAGTGTAACATGTCTATAGCCCTGTGTGCAGTGTAACATGTATATAGCCATGTGTGTAGTGTAACGTGTATATAACCATGTGTGCAGTGTAACATGTCTATAGCCATGTGTGTAGTGTAACATGTCTATGGCCCTGTGTGTAGTGTAACATGTCTATAGCCCTGTGTGTAGTGTAACATGTCTATATGCCCTGTATGTAGTGTACCATTTATATAGCCCTGTGTTTAGTGTAACATGTGTATAACCCTGTGTGTCGTGTAACATGTATATAGCCCTGTGTGTAGTGTAACATGTCTATAGCCCATGTATGCAGTGTAACATGTATATAGCCCATGTGTGCAGTGTAACATGTCTATAGCTCTGTGTGTAGTGTAACATGTATATAGCCCTGTGTGTAGTGTAACATATATATAACCATGTGTGCAGTGTAACATGTCTATAGCCATGTGTGCAATGTAACATGTCTATAGCCCTGTGTGCAGTGTAACATGTATATAGCCATGTGTGTAGTGTAACGTGTCTATAACCCTGTGTGCAGTGTAACATGTCTATAGCCATATGTGTAGTGTAACATGTCTATGGCCCTTTGTGTAGTGTAACATGTCTATAGCCCTGTGTGTAGTGTAACATGTCTATAGCCCTGTGTGTAGTGTACCATGTATATAGCCCTGTATGTAGTGTAACATGTATATAACCCTGTGTGTCGTGTAATATGTATATAGCCATTTGTGTAGTGTAACATGTATATAGCCCTGTGTGTAGTGTAACATGTATATAGCCATGTGTGTAGTGTAACATGTATATAGGCATGTGTGTAGTGTAACATGTCTATAGCCCTGTGTGCAGTGTAACATGTCTATAGCCCTGTGTGTAGTGTAACATGTCTATAGCCCTATGTGCAGTGTAACATGTCTATAGCCCTGTGTGTAGTGTAACATGTCTATAGCCCTGTGTGTAGTGTAACATGTCTATATAGCCCTGTGTGTATTGTAACATGTCTATAACCCTGTGTGTAGTGACATGTATATAGCCATGTGTGTAGTGTAACATGTATATAGCCATGTGTGTAGTGTAACATGTATATAGCCATGTGTGCAGTGTAACATGTCTATAGCCCTGTGTGTAGTATAACATGTATATAGCCCTGTGTGTAGTATAACATGTCTATAGCCCTGTGTGCAGTGTAACATGTATATAGCCATGTGTGTAGTGTAACATGTATATAGCCATGTGTGTAGTGTAACATGTCTATAGCCCTGTGTGTAGTGTAACATGTCTATAGCCCTGTGTGCAGTGTAACATGTATATAGCCATGTGTGCAGTGTAACATGTCTATAGCCATGTGTGCAGTGTAACATGTCTATAGCCCTGTGTGTAGTGTAACATGTGTATAGCCCTGTGTGTAGTGTAACATATATATAACCATGTGTGTAGTGTAACATGTCTATAGCCATGTGTGCAGTGTAACATATCTATAGCCTGTGTGTAGTGTAACATGTATATAGCCCTGTGTGTAGTGTAACATATATATAACCATGTGTGCAGTGTAACATGTCTATAGCCATGTGTGCAGTGTAACATGTCTATAGCCCTGTGTGTAGTGTAACATGTCTATAGCCCTGTGTGTAGTGTAACATGTCTATAGCCCTGTGTGTAGTGTACATGTATATAGCCCTGTGTGTAGTGTAACATGTATATAACCCTGTGTGTCGTGTAACATGTATATAGCCTGTGTGTAGTGTAACATGTCTATAGCCGTGTGCAGTGTAACTGTATATAGCCATGTGTGTAGTGTAACATGTGTATACCTGTGTGTAGTGTCACATATGCCATGTGTGTAGTGTAACATGTCTATAGCCTTGTGTGCAGTGTAACAGCATGTATATAGGCCATGTGTGTAGTGTAAATGTCTATAGCCATATGTGTAGTGTAACATGTCTATGGCCCTTTGTGTAGTGTAACATGTCTATAACCCTGTGTGTAGTGTAACATGTCTATAGCCCTGTGTGTAGTGTACCATGTATATAGCCCTGTATGTAGTGTAACATGTATAAAACCCTGTGTGTCGTGTAATATGTATATAGCCATTTGTGTAGTGTAACATGTATATAGCCCTGTGTGTAGTGTAACATGTATATAGCCATGTGTGTAGTGTAACATGTATATATGCATGTGTGTAGTGTAACATGTCCATAGCCCTGTGTGTAGTGTAACATGTCTATAGCCCTATGTGCAGTGTAACATGTCTATAGCCCTGTGTGTAGTGTAACATGTATATAGCCCTGTGTGTATTGTAACATGTATTTAGCCATGTGTGTAGTGTAACATGTATATAGCCATGTGTGCAGTGTAACATGTCTATAGCCATGTGTGTAGTATAACATGTATATAGCCCTGTGTGTAGTATAACATGTCTATAGCCCTGTGTGCAGTGTAACATGTCTATAGCCATGTGTGTAGTGTAACATGTATATAGCCATGTGTGTATTGTAACATGTCTATAGCCCTGTGTGTAGTGTAACATGTCTATAGCCCTGTGTGCAGTGTAACATGTATATAGCCATGTGTGCAGTGTAACATGTCTATAGCCATGTGTGCAGTGTAACATGTCTATAGCCCTGTGTGTAGTGTAACATGTGTATAGCCCTGTATGTAGTGTAACATATATATAACCATGTGTGTAGTGTAACATGTCTATAGCCATGTGTGCAGTGTAACATATATATAGCCCTGTGTGTAGTGTAACATGTATATAGCCCTGTGTGTAGTGTAACATATATATAACCATGTGTGCAGTGTAACATGTCTATAGCCATGTGTGCAGTGTAACATGGCTATAGCCCTGTGTGTAGTGTAACATGTCTATAGCCCTGTGTGTAGTGTAATATGTCTATAGCCCTGTGTGTAGTGTACCATGTATATAGCCCTGTGTGTAGTGTAACATGTATATAACCCTGTGTGTCGTGTAACATGTATATATCCCTGTGTGTAGTGTAACATGTCTATAGCCATGTGTGCAGTGTAACTGTATATAGCATTGTGTGTAGTGTAACATGTGTATAGCCATGTGTGTAGTGTCACATGTCTATTGCCATGTGTGTAGTGTAACATGTCTATAGCCTTGTGTGCAGTGTAACTGTCTATAGCCCTGTATGTAGTATAACATGTCTATAGCCATGTGTGTAGTGTAACATGTCTATAGCCATATGTGTAGTGTAACATGTCTATGGCCCTTTGTGTAGTGTAACATGTCTATAGCCCTGTGTGTAGTGTACCATGTATATAGCCCTGTATGTAGTGTAACATGTATAAAACCCTGTGTGTCGTGTAATATGTATATAGCCATTTGTGTAGTGTAACATGTATATAGCCCTGTGTGTAGTGTAACATGTATATAGCCATGTGTGTAGTGTAACATGTATATATGCATGTGTGTAGTGTAACATGTCTATAGCCCTGTGTGCAGTGTAACATGTCTATAGCCCTGTGTGTAGTGTAACATGTCTATAGCCCTATGTGCAGTGTAACATGTCTATAGCCCTGTGTGTAGTGTAACATGTCTATAGCCCTGTGTGTAGTGTAACATGTCTATATAGCCATGTGTGTATTGTAACATGTCTATAACCCTGTGTGTAGTGTAACATGTATATAGCCATGTGTGTAGTGTAACATGTATTTAGCCATGTGTGTAGTGTAACATGTATATAGCCATGTGTGCAGTGTAACATGTCTATAGCCATGTGTGTAGTATAACATGTATATAGCCCTGTGTGTAGTATAACATGTCTATAGCCCTGTGTGCAGTGTAACATGTCTATAGCCATGTGTGTAGTGTAACATGTATATAGCCATGTGTGTAGTGTAACATGTCTATAGCCCTGTGTGTAGTGTAACATGTCTATAGCCCTGTGTGCAGTGTAACATGTATATAGCCATGTGTGCAGTGTAACATGTCTATAGCCATGTGTGCAGTGTAACATGTATATAGCCCTGTGTGTAGTGTAACATGTGTATAGCCCTGTGTGTAGTGTAACATATATATAACCATGTGTGTAGTGTAACATGTCTATAGCCATGTGTGCAGTGTAACATATCTATAGCCCTGTGTGTAGTGTAACATGTATATAGCCCTGTGTGTAGTGTAACATATATATAACCATGTGTGCAGTGTAACATGTCTATAGCCATGTGTGCAGTGTAACATGTCTATAGCCCTGTGTGTAGTGTAACATGTCTATAGCCCTGTGTGTAGTGTAACATGTCTATAGCCCTGTGTGTAGTGTACCATGTATATAGCCCTGTGTGTAGTGTAACATGTATATAACCCTGTGTGTAGTGTAACATGTATATAGCCCTGTGTGTAGTGTAACATGTCTATAGCCTGTGTGCAGTGTAACTGTATAGCATGTGTGTAGTGTAACATGTATATAGCCATGTGTGTAGTGTAACATGTCTATAGCCATGTGTGTAGTGTAACATGTCTATAGCCTGTGTGAGTGTAATGTCTATAGCCTGTTGTAGTAACATGTATATAGCCATGTGTGTAGTGTAACGTCTATAGCCCTGTGTGTAGTGTAACATGTATATAGCCCTGTGTGTAGTGTAACATGTCTATAGCCCTGTGTGTAGTGTAACATGTATATAGCCCTGTGTGTAGTGTAACATGTATATAACCCTGTGTGTAGTGTAACATGTATATAGCCCTGTGTGTAGTGTAACATGTCTATAGCCCTGTGTGCAGTGTAACATGTCTATAGCCCTGTGTGTAGTGTAACATGTCTATAGCCCTGTGTGTAGTGTAACATGTCTATATAGCCCTGTGTGTAGTGTAACATGTCTATAACCCTGTGTGTAGTGTAACATGTATATAGCCATGTGTGTAGTGTAACATGTATATAGCCATGTGTGTAGTGTAACATGTATATAGCCATGTGTGCAGTGTAACATGTCTATAGCCCTGTGTGTAGTATAACATGTATATAGCCCTGTGTGTAGTATAACATGTCTATAGCCATGTGTGCAGTGTAACATGTCTATAGCCATGTGTGTAGTGTAACATGTCTATAGCCATGTGTGTAGTGTAACATGTCTATAGCCATGTGTGTAGTGTAACAGGTATATAGCCATGTGTGTAGTGTAACATGTCTATAGCCCTGTGTGTAGTGTAACATGTCTATAGCCCTGTGTGCAGTGTAACATGTATATAGCCATGTGTGCAGTGTAACATGTCTATAGCCATGTGTGCAGTGTAACATGTCTATAGCCCTGTGTGTAGTGTAACATGTGTATAGCCCTGTGTGTAGTATAATATATATATAACCATGTGTGTAGTGTAACATGTCTATAGCCATGTGTGCAGTGTAACATATCTATAGCCCTGTGTGTATTGTAACATGTATATAGCCCTGTGTGTAGTGTAACATATATATAACCATGTGTGCAGTGTAACATGTCTATAGCCATGTGTGCAGTGTAACATGTCTATAGCCCTGTGTGTAGTGTAACATGTATATAGCCCTGTGTGTAGTGTAACATGTCTATAGCCCTGTGTGTAGTGTAACATGTATATAGCCCTGTGTGTAGTGTAACATGTATATAACCCTGTGTGTAGTGTAACATGTATATAGCCCTGTGTGTAGTGTAACATGTCTATAGCCACGTGTGTAGTGTAACTGTATATAGCATTGTTTAGTGTAACATGTATATAGCCATGTGTGTAGTGTAACATGTCTATTGCCATGTGTGTAGTGTAACATGTATATAGCCCTGTGTGTATTGTAACATGTCTATAACCCTGTGTGTAGTGTAACATGTATATAGCCATGTGTGTAGTGTAACATGTATATAGCCATGTGTGTAGTGTAACATGTATATAGCCCTGTGTGCAGTGTAACATGTCTAAAGCCCATGTGTGTAGTATAACATGTATATAGCCCTGTGTGTAGTATAACATGTCTATAGCCCTGTGTGCAGTGTAACATGTCTATAGCCATGTGTGTAGTGTAACATGTCTATAGCCATGTGTGTAGTGTAACATGTATATAGCCCATGTGTGTAGTGTAACATGTCTATAGCCCATGTGTGTAGTGTAACATGTCTATAGCCCTGTGTGTAGTGTAACATGTCTATAGCCCTGTGTGCAGTGTAACATGTATATAGCCATGTGTGCAGTGTAACATGTCTATAGCCATGTGTGTAGTAACATGTCTATAGCCCTGTGTGTAGTGTAACATGTGTATAGCCCTGTGTGTAGTGTAACATATATATAACCATGTGTGTAGTGTAACATGTCTATAGCCATGTGTGCAGTGTAACATATCTATAGCCCTGTGTGTATTGTAACATGTATATAGCCCTGTGTGTAGTGTAACATATATATAACCATGTGTGCAGTGTAACATGTCTATAGCCATGTGTGCAGTGTAACATGTCTATAGCCCTGTGTGTAGTGTAACATGTATATAGCCCTGTGTGTAGTGTAACATGTCTATAGCCCTGTGTGTAGTGTACCATGTATATAGCCCTGTGTGTAGTGTAACATGTATATAACCCTGTGTGTCGTGTAACATGTATATAGCCCTGTGTGTAGTGTAACATGTCTATAGCCACGTATGCAGTGTAACTGTATATAGCATTGTGTGTAGTGTAACATGTGTATAGCCATGTGTGTAGTGTAACATGTCTATTGCCATGTGTGTAGTGTAACATGTCTATAGCCTTGTGTGCAGTGTAACTGTCTATAGCCCTGTATGTAGTATAACATGTCTATAGCCATGTGTGCACTGTAACTGTCTATAGCCATGTGTGTAGTGTAACATGTATATAGGCATGTGTGTAGTGTAACATGTATATAGCCATGTGTGCAGTGTAACATGTATATAGCCATGTGTGTAATGTAACATGTCTATAGCCATGTGTGCAGTGTAACATGTCTATAGCCCTGTGTGTAGTATAACATGTATATAGCCCTGTGTGTAGTATAACATGTCTATAGCCCTGTGTGCAGTGTAACATGTCTATAGCCATGTGTGTAGTGTAACATGTCTATAGCCATGTGTGTAGTGTAACATGTCTATAGCCATGTGTGTAGTGTAACAGGTATATAGCCATGTGTGTAGTGTAACATGTCTATAGCCCTGTGTGTAGTGTAACATGTCGATAGCCCTGTGTGCAGTGTAACATGTATATAGCCATGTGTGCAGTGTAACATGTCTATAGCCCTGTGTGTAGTGTAACATGTGTATAGCCCTGTGTGTAGTATAATATATATATAACCATGTGTGTAGTGTAACATGTCTATAGCCATGTGTGCAGTGTAACATGTATATAGCCCTGTGTGTAGTGTAACATGTATATAACCCTGTGTGTCGTGTAACATGTATATAGCCCTGTGTGTAGTGTAACATGTCTATAGCCATGTGTGCAGTGTAACTGTACATAGCATTGTGTGTAGTGTAACATGTGTATAGCCATGTGTGTAGTGTCACATGTCTATTGCCATGTGTGTAGTGTAACATGTATATAGCCTTGTGTGCAGTGTAACTGTCTATAGCCCTGTATGTAGTATAACATGTCTATAGCCATGTGTGTAGTGTAACATGTCTATAGCCATATGTGTAGTGTAACATGTATATGGCCCTTTGTGTAGTGTAACATGTCTATAGCCCTGTGTGTAGTGTAACATGTCTATAGCCCTGTGTGTAGTGTACCATGTATATAGCCCTGTATGTAGTGTAACATGTATAAAACCCTGTGTGTCGTGTAATATGTATATAGCCATTTGTGTAGTGTAACATGTATATAGCCCTGTGTGTAGTGTAACATGTATATAGCCATGTGTGTAGTGTAACATGTATATATGCATGTGTGTAGTGTAACATGTCTATAGCCCTGTGTGCAGTGTAACATGTCTATAGCCCTGTGTGTAGTGTAACATGTCTATAGCCCTATGTGCAGTGTAACATGTCTATAGCCCTGTGTGTAGTGTAACATGTCTATAGCCCTGTGTGTAGTGTAACATGTATATAGCCCTGTGTGTAGTGTAACATGTATATAACCCTGTGTGTCGTGTAACATGTATATAGCCCTGTGTGTAGTGTAACATGTCTATAGCCACGTGTGCAGTGTAACTGTATATTGCATTGTGTGTAGTGTAACATGTGCATAGCCATGTGTGTAGTGTAACATGTCTATTGCCATGTGTGTAGTGTAACATGTCTATAGCCTTGTGTGCAGTGTAACTGTCTATAGCCCTGTATGTAGTATAACATGTCTATAGCCATGTGTGTAGTGTAACATGTCAATAGCCCTGTGTGTAGTGTACCATGTATATAGCATGGTGTAGGTAACAGTCTATAGCCATGTGTGCAGTGTAACATGTATATAGCCATGTGTGTAATGTAACATGTCTATAGCCAGGTGTAGTGTAACATGTATATGCCCTGTGTGTAGTGTAACATGTCTATAGCCCTGTGTGCCAGGTAACATGTTAAGCCCTGTGTGTAGTGTAACATTTATATAGCCATGTGTGTAGTGTAACATGTATATAGCCCTGTGTGTAGTGTAACAGTATAGCCCTGTGTGTAGTGTAACATGTCTATATAGACTGCGTAGTGTAACATGTCTAACCCTGTGTGTAGTGTAACATGTATATAGCCATGTGTGTAGTGTAACATGTATATGCCATGTGTGTAGTGTAACATGTATATGCCCTGTGTGCAGTGTACATGTCTATAGCCCTGTGTGTAGTATAACATGTCTATAGCCCTGTGTGTAGTGTAACATGTCTATAGCCATGTGTGCAGTGTAACATGTCTATAGCCATGTGTGCAGTGTAACATGTCTATAGCCCTGTGTGTAGTGTAACATGTATATAGCCCTGTGTGTAGTGTAACATATATATAACCATGTGTGTAGTGTAACATGTCTATAGCCATGTGTGCAGTGTAACATGTCTATAGCCCTGTGTGTAGTGTAACATGTATATAGCCCTGTGTGTAGTGTAACATATATATAACCATGTGTGCAGTGTAACATGCCTACAGCCATGTGTGCAGTGTAACATGTCTATAGCCCTGTGTGCAGTGTAACATGTATATAGCCATGTGTGTAGTGTAACGTGTCTATAACCCTGTGTGCAGTGTGACATGTCTATAGCCATGTGTGTAGTGTAACATGTATATGGCCCTGTGTGTAGTGTAACATGTCAATAGCCCTGTGTGTAGTGTAACATGTCTATAGCCCTGTATGTAGTGTACCATGTATATAGCCCTGTGTTTAGTGTAACATGTGTATAACCCTGTGTGTCGTGTAACATGTATATAGCCCTGTGTGTAGTGTAACATGTCTATAGCCCATGTGTGTAGTGTAACATGTATATAACCCTGTGTGTAGTGTAACATGTCAATAGCCCATGTATGCAGTGTAACATGTATATAGCCCATGTGTGCAGTGTAACATGGCTATAGCTCTGTGTGTAGTGTAACATGTATATAGCCCTGTGTGTAGTGTAACATATATATAACCATGTGTGCAGTGTAACATGTCTATAGCCATGTGTGCAGTGTAACATGTCTATAGCCCTGTGTGCAGTGTAACATGTATATAGCCAAGTGTGCAGTGTAACATGTCTATAGCCATGTGTGCAGTGTAACATGTCTATAGCCCTGTGTGTAGTGTAACATGTATATAGCCCTGTGTGTAGTGTAACATGTCTATAGCCATGTGTGTAGTGTAACATGTATATAGCCATGTGTGTAGTGTAACATGTCTATAGCCCTGTGTGTAGTGTAACATGTATATAGCCCTGTGTGCAGTGTAACATGTATATAGCCATGTGTGCAGTGTAACATGTCTATAGCCATGTGTGTAGTGTAACATGTATATAGCCCTGTGTGTAGTGTAACATGTATATAGCCCTGTGTGTAGTGTAACATGTATATAACCATGTGTGTAGTGTAACATGTCTATAGCCATGTGTGCAGTGTAACATATCTATAGCTCTGTGTGTATTGTAACATGTATATAGCCCTGTGTGTAGTGTAACATATATATAACCATGTGTGCAGTGTAACATGTCTATAGCCATGTGTGCAGTGTAACATGTCTATAGCCCTGTGTGTAGTGTAACATGTCTATAGCCCTGTGTGTAGTGTAACATGTCTATAGCCCTGTGTGTAGTGTACCATGTATATAGCCCTGTGTGTAGTGTAACATGTATATAACCCTGTGTGTCGTGTAACATGTATATAGCCATGTGTGTAGTGTAACATGTCTATAGCCATGTGTGCAGTGTAACTGTATATAGCATTGTGTGTAGTGTAACATGTGTATAGCCATGTGTGTAGTGTAACATGTCTATTGCCATGTGCGTAGTGTAACATGTCTATAGCCTTGTGTGCAGTGTAACTGTCTATAACCCTGTATGTAGTATAACATGTCTATAGCCATGTGTGCAGTGTAACTGTCTATAGCCATGTGTGTAGTGTAACATGTATATAGCCATGTGTGTAGTGTAACATGTATATAGCCATGTGTGCAGTGTAACATGTATATAGCCAT
>CM026392.1:34251239-34330516 GCA_014843695.1 Archivesica marissinica | reverse complement strand
GAATGAATGAATGAATGGTGTTTTACGGCGCATCGACATCTAAGGTCATGTAGCGCGCATTAAAGTTATGTTTATTGTCGAGTGTATGAAATAAAATTCTATATAAGTATATGCATTACGTAAAAATTAATACTAAGAAGTTATAAAGACGTAAGATTAATTACAGGTAATATATGAATGAATGATTACTACAAAGGCAAGATTAACAATTGATATCACAGCTTATTATAAATTCCTATTGCCTTGATAAATGATATGATGGACTCTACTCTGATAGAGTCGAAGAGTTTTAATGTTGTCCACATTGTAGTACTGCAACCGGATTGGTTGAAGGTCAACACAGTGTATTAAGATATGCTCAACCGTGCATAGAGTATTGCATGGGATACATTCTGGTGCATCATCTCGTGACAACAGCCATGAATGTGATATTCGAGAATGACCAATCCTGAGACGGGCAAGAATGACTTCTTCTCGAAGAATAGGCCTGTAAATTGGGCACCATTCGCCAAGTGTTGGTTTGATCGAATGAAGTTTGTTAAAAATTTCACCATCCCATTGGGCCTGCCAAGAGGATTGAATTAAGGTAAGAATTGTAGATTTAAAATCAGTATAACACACTTTAATCCTAGAAATGGATAATGACAAAGCCAGCTTTGCATTCTGATCAGCCATTTCATTTCCTTTTATTCCCATATGACTCGGAAGCCAGCAAACACAAATGTATTTGTTTCTGAAAGGGAAGAAATCCTTTCAAGTAAAGTACAAACAATAGGATTTTCAACTTTTCATAATACAAAGCCTGTAAAACAGACAAGGAATCAGAGAAAATGATATATTGAACATAGTGTGATTCCACTGCAAGATCTAGAGTGAGATCTATGGCCTTCAGTTCGGCAGAGAAAATTGAGGACTTGTTTGGAAGTCTACATTTCCGATTTTTATTCCCAAAGATTGCTGCTGATGCAACAGTGTCACCAGCTTTTGAACCATCTGTGTATATGGCTTTGAAGTCAGAATAAAATTCCCTGATTTCATGATATTTTGTTTGAAACTGGCTCCTGTCTGTAATAGACTTTCAATCAGAAGTGAGATCAAAGCGAAACTCGGCAGTTTTAAGGGTGCAAGGAGGAGAATCTGGGATTTTATACTGTGCAATAGATTTCATGTCAATATGTAGGTCATCTAGACATTGTTCCATGCGTATACCTAGTGGGGCAATAGCTCTCGGTTTTCTTTGAAACTGCACTTTAAATTGGGGTTGAAAGACCACTTTGTGAGCTGGGTTTAGAGGATTTGACTTGAGTTTCAGTAGGTATTGAAGAGTTAGCTTCTGTCGTCTAGCATACAGAGAGGGTTCATTTGCTTCAGCATAAAGACTTTTAACAGGGGAAGTTCTGAAAGCTCCAAGGACTAATCGTAGACCGTGATTATGTATAGGATCAAGTATTTTCAGGTACGATTTTCGTGCAGATCCGTAAATTATCGAACCATAATCCAGCTTAGAGCTAACCAATGACCGATAGAGCCGTAGAAGTACCTTTCTATCAGCTCCCCAATCGGAATGTGCCACAACCTTTAAAATATTTAGAGCTTTTTGACATTTCTTTTTTAAATTATTGATATGAGGAATGAATGAGAGTTTTTTATCAAAGATAACACCTAAAAATTTGTATTCTGAGACTACTTCTACACGTGAGCTATCCAGGTAAATTTCTGGGTCTGGATGAAGTCCACGTAGATTACAAAAATGCATACATTTAGTTTTTGATTTAGAAAATTTAAAACCATTTTCATCCGACCAAGTCTGAAGTTTATTCAGACATTGCTGGAGTTGGCGGTCTATTATGTTCATATTACTAGACCTGAAGCAAATAACAAAATCATCTACATAAAGGGAGCACTCAACCCCTGGATTTATTGATTTAACAATATTGTTTATCTTAATACTAAACAATGTAACGGACAAAATACAACCCTGTGGTACACCCATCTGCTGGTCCCGAGCATCTGATAGGGTATTACAAACACGAACACGAAAAAGTCTTTCATTTAAAAATGCAGAAATAAATAATGGAAGGCGTCCTCTGAGGTCAAAGTCGTGAAGATCTTTTAAAATGCCATATTTCCAGGTTGTGTCATAAGCACGCTCAAGGTCGAAAAATACTGAAGCAACATGTTGTTTATTGACAAAGCCCTCTCTTATAAATGTTTCGAAAAAAACTAGATGATCCAGTGTGCTTCGCTGCTGACGAAAGCCACTCTGGACATTAACAATTAAATGATTTGATTCGAGAAACCATACAAGCCGGTTGTTTACCATTCTTTCCATAGTTTTACATATACAACTTGTTAACGCTATGGGTCTATAGTTGTTTGGATCCTTTTTATCCTTATCTGGTTTTGGTCTTGGGATGACTAAAGCCTCCCTCCAAGATGTAGGAAATTCACCAGTTTGCCATATAGAATTAAACATGTCCAATAATATAAAGAGGGAGGAGCTAGGTAGATGTTTTAAGAATTGATAGTGGATTTTATCTGGACCTGGGGCTGTATCATGTGCTTTTGACAAAGCAGACTTTAGTTCTTTAAGATTAAATAGTTTGTTGTAATGTTCTTTGTTCTTTGAATTGAAGTTTAGTTTTTTCTTTTCTTTAATGTCTTTGAATTTCTGAAATTTTTGTGAATAATTATTTGCTGATGATTTTTGTGCAAATGTTTCTGCTAAGGTGTTTGAAATTTCCAGAGGTGTGGTGATTTGTTTGTTGTTTGCAGTGAGGTGGCTAATAGGTGAAGTACCTTTGCCATTAATTTTTCTTATCATGTCCCACGTTTTCTTAGTTGTTGTTCTGTTATTTAGTCTCGAGATGTATTGTTTCCAACATTTGCGTTTGCTGCTTTGTATTGTACGTCGTGCTTTTGCTCTATATATGCGAATGTTGTTTAAATTTTCTGTGGTGGTCTCAAATTGAATTTTCTTATGGCCGATTTCCTATTTTGGATGGCTTTCTTACAATCATCATCATACCAGGGTTTGTATGGTCTCTTTGGATTAGTGAAGTCTGAGGTATGGATTGTTCTGCTGCTTTTATTAGTAATGTAGTGAATAGCTGTGTTTGATCACGACAATCCTTGAATGTTTCATATGAAATTGTTTGTTCACAAAGTTGTTGGAATTTAGTCCAATTTGCTTTAGAAAGTTTCCATCTTCTGGGTTGACTATAAGCTGTTGGTTGATTTTCAGATATGAGGATGGGGAAGTGGTCGCTTCCGTGGAGATCATCATCGACTTTCCATGAGCAATCTGGAAGTATGACTGGGCTACATAGTGTAAGATCTATTGCAGAATAGGATCCTGTTCCTGGGTGTAAATATGTTTTGGAAGATGGATCGTTCATGTAAGAAAGAGAAATTCTCTATCTGGAGACCTCTTTGATTTGTATTATTACAACCCCAGATGATGTTATGTGCATTGAAATCACCTATTAGAATATATGGAGTGGGTAATTGTATTATAAGATCATTCAGCCTATGTTCTTCAATTGGTTTACTTGGAGGAAGATATAGTGAACACAGTGTGATAGTGCTATGTAATGACAGTCTTACAGCAACAGCTTGTAAGTTTGGGAACCACTGGACTACAGACCCGTCTGTAATTGCATTAACATAGCAGTTTGCTATATTTCAACACATTGTTACAATTTACATTAAATTATCACTACTCCCTTAGACACTATTTGATGATAATTGCTTGGGACATGTGTGGTAAATATTTTAGCAGTATATGAAGTGAGTTTATATCATAATCAGGCGTTACATCAGCCATACCTAACGTCGTTCGATCCATAAAATTACCTCCTGTATCAATGTTACCATCCGTTCTGCTTGTCAACATATTTGTGGATATCGTGAGAGGGCCGTTCAACAATCCGTTCTGCTTGTCAACCTATTGGTGGCAATCGTGAGAGGGCCGTTCAACAATCCGTTCTGCTTGTCAACATATTGGTGGCAATCGTAAGAGGGCCGTTCAACAATCCGTTCTGCTTATCAACATATTGGTGGCAATCGTAAGAGGGCCGTTCAACAATCAGTTCTGCTTGTCAACATATTGGATGGAAATCGTGAGAGGGCCGTTCAACAATCCGTTCTGCTTGTCAACATATTGGTGGAAATCGTGAGAGAGGACCGTTCAACAATCCGTTCTGCTTGACAACCTATTGGTGGCAACCGTGAGAGGGCCGTTCAACAATCCGTTCTGCTTGACAACCTATTGGTGGCAATCGTGGGAGGGCCGTTCAACAATCCGTTCTACTTATCAACATATTGGTGGCAGTCGTGAGAGGGCCGTTCAACAATCCGTTCTGCTTGTCAACATATTGGTGGCAATCGAAAGAGGGCCGTTCAACAATCCGTTCTGCTTGTCAACCTATTGGTGGCAATCGTGAGAGGGCCGTTCAACAATCCGTTCTGCTTGACAACCTATTGGTGTAAATCGTGAGAGGGCCGTTCATCAATCCGTTCTACTTATCAACATATTGGTGGCAGTCGTGAGATGGCCGTTCAACAATCCGTTCTGCTTGTCAACCTATTGGTGGCAATCGTGAGAGGGCCGTTCAACAATCCGCCGTTCTGCTTGTCAACATATTAGTGGAAATCATGAGAGAGCCGTTCAACAATCCGTTCTGCTTGTCAACATATTGGTGGAAATCGTGAGAGGGCCGTTCAACAATCCGTTCTGCTTGTCAACCTATTGGTGGCAATCGTAAGAGGGCCGTTCAACAAGTATCTCAACTACATTGCTGCTATGGGGATGACCGAATCGAATGTTGTTATAACTTGTGGTCAAACTTATTTGTTCGATCCGCCGTCTGACCATAATAAAATTAATAGTCTTTCAGATGGGACTTTAAACCAAGGTCTCGTGTCGGTGCTTTACACCGTGCACGTAAAAGTACAAAGAGACTCTGGAATGTGTTTATGTCTGTATCACTGCACTATCCTCCAACAGTCACAAATGACCAATCTCTTCAGGAAGCGTCACTCATATGGGTAATCGGTAGACGATAAAAAAACGGAAAACACACAGTCACACTTAATTACTGTGCTGCTAAAATCGAACACACTGTTTAGGTCACATGGCGGTTATCAAGCTGTTATTGGTGAATGTGGATCACAGGTGCCCTTCCGGGTATTCCAGCCACGTCGGGAACCCGGATATAACCATCGACCTTCTGCAAGCCACATACAAGGCTTCCTCACTAGAAATAAGTAGACACACCTAGTGTGATTCGAACCTATAGATAGAGGTGAGGGGCAAGTTAGCGACCGTAACCACTAGGCCACACCAAGTGTGATTCGAACCTATAGATAGAGGTGAGGGGCAAGTTAGCGACCGTAACCACTAGACACACCTAGTGTGATTCGAACCTATAGATAGATGTGAGGGGCATGTTAGCGACCGTAACCACTAGGCCACACCCAGTGTGAATCGAACCTATAGATAGAGGTGAGGGAAAAGTTAGCGACCGTAACCATTAGGCCACACCTAGTGTGATTCGAACCTATAGATAGAGGTGAGGGGTAAGCAGGGCAACCGTAACCACTAGGCCACACCAAGTGTGATTCGAACCTATAGATAGAGGTGAGGGGCAAGTTAGCGACCGTAACCACTAGGCCACACCAAGTGTGATTCGAACATATAGATAGAGGTGAGGGGCAAGTTAGCGATCGTAACCACTAGGCCACACCTAGTGTGATTCGAACCTATAGATAGAGGTGAGGGGCAAGTTAGCGACCGTAACCACTAGGCCACACCTAGTGTGATTCGAACCTATAGATAGAGGTGAGGGGCAAGATAGCGACCGTAACCACTAGGCCACAACCAGTGTGATTCGAACCTATAGATAGAGGTGAGGGGCAAGTTAGTGATCGTAACCACTAGGCCACCGAGGCCCCTTCATTACGGTACTTTGTTTCATGTAGTGTTGACCGTGTTATCACTGGAGTTTTTCATGTTGGGATTTTACCCAAATGTCATAAAACACCAGTATATAAATATACTATGGATATACAAGTGTAAGTTTCTAAGGGCTAAAATGTTTAAAGTTTAAACGTTATTTATTTTATAACGATTGTGAAGATGGTTCTAACAACTTATATTAATCACTCTCGTTGGTGTGAATGAAAGCGTATATGTGGTCATTCGTGTGGGAGGAAACCGAAGTAACCGGAGAAATCCCACCTGTCCTATCTGGCGACCACCGTACCATCTCACATACTTCCCGGTTCGAGGATCGAACCCGGGTTGCATTGGTGAGAAGCGAGCGGCATAATCACTGCGCTAATCGGATAGCCAATCTTAAAATAGCTAAATTGTTCATTGTTGAATAAAGTTAAAACCAACATTACACAACGCACATAAAACGATGCAACGATTACATTATTCAGGATGAGCATGCTGCCCCGTTACCTCCTAGCACACTTCCAATTTCGTTGATCCATGATTTCCCCCAGGTCTTCACAACAATTCAAGCTCAGTTGCACCCTTGCTAGAGAGGTTGTGAGTTCGAGCCATGCCACCAGACCAAACACCATGGTGCTCTTAAGCATCACACTTAAATCCACATTTCCTCTTCTCTCTCCCTCCTGGCGATGGATTCCAACAAGAAGGGGGTCTCGATCGCGATTAATTTCACAATTGAGCTAAAAGAAACGTACATTTTACTAAGATATTAATGTTGTATTTTATACACATTTATGTTAGCTCAATTGCGAAGCTGGGAAATATGTGAGATGGTACGGTTGTTACCAGATCGCACAGGTGGGTTCCTCCGGGTACTCCGGTTTCCTCCCAACCGAATGACCACAACTACACTTTCATCAGCGCCAACGTGAGCGATTAATGTTACAGCTTGTTTCGCAATCATTGTAAAATAAATATACGTTTATTCTTTGTTCTTCTTTTTGTAAGTTGAACACAGTTTGTCAGTAGATATAAACATAATTATGTCAACAGGTATAAACATGATTATGTCAACAGGACGTAGCTCAGACAATATAATACGTTATCTTGCAATCTATATACAGGATACCTGGTAGCATGCATACTGATCTTTTCATTACAAATACACTAGAGGACATATAATCCGCACACTTCGGATAAGTGTGTGTTTTACATGAAGAACAATAACTAAATAAATATATAGTTTGGAATATTTTGAGTTGTTCAGTTTGTGTTTTGAAATAAAGCTGTGATATATCTTTGATGGAATCCTTCGTATTTCGTTTTCATGTAATAATAATCATATAATGTAGGTGTGGGTTTTCTATGTCCTCTAGTGTAGAACGTATAATATATATATTAAACTTGTTCAAACATTTCGTCCTTTACAATGACGGATTAAGCACGTTTGGGAATTACAAGGACGAAATAAGCAGGTTTAAGTAAAAAGATGGATTTGCAACATTATGATGTGGTAAAACAGAACAAGTGAATTAAGAGCATAATTTATCACTGGATAAGAACAATGTAATGTAAGGTAGTCAGGGAAACGTGGCATATTAGTAGACTGTGATTTATTAATTTTTCAAAAACGATTGAGTGGGAAAACAGAATTCAGAAATAGTAAAGATGCGACAAGTTTCACAACCAAATAATAAATACTGATAATAAAAATATCGCTACAAAATACGAGCTTCTGTGTGAGCCATTAACAGTATATACACTACGAGACTCGGTTTTATTTCATGTTCATTATTTTATTGCATTCGTGTGTCAACATGTCCAACGCCGTACCGGGAAGAAAAATAGTAAGAAATGTTAGTCAGACCACTGGTGCTGGAAGAGGGGTTCCAAGAGAAAAGGGGGCTAGTAGTCATGTTTCATCCGTGAATAAAAGTTCCGCAGATGAATCCACAAGATCGATACAGCAAGTTAAGCCCAGTACAGTCTCGTCAGTCTACATGAGCTCTGCGGAATATTTCGAGTTCAGCTGTGATCTGTGTAGTATCGATGGAGATCATGTCGAGGCCGAGGGATATTGCACGGTATGTAACGATTACCTATGTAGCTTATGCTTCAGAAGTCATGCTAGGAACAAAGCATCGCGACATCACACCTTACTGGACAAAAACAATATGCCGGGAAAGTCCGTTATGACGTGTGACTGGTGTAACAGAGGTGGTGACAGTGTAGATGCCAACGGATTCTGTTCCGATTGTGAAGAATATCTGTGTGCTCAGTGTATCCGAAATCATCCGAATAACAGAGCCTCTAAACACCACACTTTGCTGGGCAAAGCCAGTATGCCAATAAAGAAAACTAGGTCACTTTCCACTTCCTTCGCTGCCATGAATATAGCCGCAGAATCCGGGAAGGCGGGCCAACAGTGCCACGAGGAGTTTACCTACATCCAGGATGTCAATGTTAGAGCTGCACATGACAAGACTGATTGTAACATTGCAGATATAGCAGTTGTCTCGGAAACCGAACTGGCTCTGATTGATTGGGACAATAAATCCTTGAAACTCGTGAACATGGAAACTAATGTAGTTACAGGATACATGCAATTTCAAACAAAACCAATCGGACTGACACCGTTACCCAGCGACCAGCTAGCTATAATATTCCCCGATAAAAGCATGATACAGCTTGTATCCACAACAGGTAACGTTCTATCTGTGGTAAGAAAGCTGAAAGTTACCGGTATATGTTTAGCAGTGGATTATTGTAATGAGAAACTATACGTTTCATGCGGCAAGCCTGTCACATTCCAGATATTACGTCTGACCGGTGCAGTACACAAGACGATACAACCAGACTCTAACTTAGTAGAACACTGCACGCATCCATGGTACATTGCAGTAAGTCCGGATGAGAGTTCCATCTATATATCTGATTGCAAGACTAACAACGTGTTCTGCATGGATATGAATGGGAATATGATAGCTAGGTACGAAGACGAACTGAAGCATCCGAGTGGTATCATATTCTCCCATTCCGGCTCCCTCTACCTCTGCAACTCTCACCAGCATGTCGTGTACAAGATGCAGAGGGATCTGAGTGAAGCCACAGTACTACTGGGACGACGTGATGGCCTGATATACCCACGTGCAATATGCTTCAATGTGGGAAAACAACGTTTCTACATAAGCAGCAGAAGTGACGAGGCCGAGTTTCGCAATTTCATCAAAGTATACCAGTTAAAATAATATCACAGGATAGTAATTGTAAGGAATTACGGTTGTAGATATTTTAATGTAATATTCTGCTATAACTGTCATGAAACTATGCTGTAGATATATTAATGTAATATTCTGCTATAACTATCATGAAACTATGTTGGAGACATTTTAATGTAATATTCTGCTATAACTGTCATGAAACTATGTTGTAGACATTTTAATGTAATATTCTGCTATGACTGTCATGAAACTATGTTGTAGATATTTTAATGTAATATTCTGCTATAACTGTCATGAAACTAAGTTTTAGACATTTTAATGTAATATTCTGCTATAACTGTCATGAAACTATGGTGTACAGAGTAATATATTTTCTATAATTGTCAAGAAACTATGTTGTAGATAATAATATATTGCTATTACTGTCATGAAACTATGTTGTAGACAGTAATATATTGCTATAACTGTCATGAAACTATGTTGTAGACAGTAATATATTGCTATAACTGTCATGAAACTATGTTGTAGATAGTACTATATTGCTACAACTGTCATGAAACTATGTTGCTGATAGTAATATATTGCTATAACTGTCATGAAACTATGTTGCAGATAGTAATATATTGCTATAACTGTCATGAAACTATGTTGTAGACAGTAATATATTGCTATCACTGACATGAAACTTTGTTGTAGACAGTAATATAGTGCTATAACTGTCATGAAACTATGTTGTAGATAATAATATATTGCTATAACTGACATGAAACTATGTTGTAGACAGTAATATATTGCTATAACTGTCATGAAACTATGTTGTAGATAGTACTATATTGCTATAACTGACATGAAACTATGCTATAGACATTGTTATGTAACATTCTCCTTCAACTGTCATGAAACTATGCTGTAGATAGTGATATATTGCTATATGTGTCATGCAACTATGTTGTAGATAGTAAGATATTGCTATAACTGTCATGAAACTATGTTGTAGACAGTAATATATATTTCTATAACTGTCATGGAACTATGTTGTAGATAGTAATATATTGCTATAACTGTCATGAAACCATGTTGTAGACAGTAATATATATTTCTATAACTGTCATGGAACTATGTTGTAGATAGTACTATATTGCTGTAACTGTCATGAAACTATGTTGTAGACAGTAATATATTGCTATAACTGACATGAAACTATGTTGTAAATAGTAATATATTGCTATTATTGTCATGAAACTATGTTGTAGACATTTAAATGTAACAGTCTGCTATAACTGTCATGAAACTATGCTGTAGACATTTAAATGTAACATTCTGTTATAACTGTCATGAAACTATAATGTAGACATTTTAATGTAACATTCTGCTATAAATGTCATGAAATTATGTTGTAGACATTTTAATGTAACATTCTGCTATGACTCATGAAACTATGTTGTAGACATTTTAATGTAACATTCTGCTATAACTGTTATGAAACTATAATGTAGACATTTTAATGTAACATTCTGTTATAACTGTCTAGAAACTATGTTGTAGACATTTTAATGTAACATTCTGCTAGAATTGTCCAGAAACTATGTTGTAGACATTTTAATGTAACATTCTGCTATAACTGTCTAGAAACTATGTTGTAGACATTTAAATGTAACATTTTGCTATTACGGTCTTGCAACTATGTTGTAATATTTGAGATAATTTAGAACTCGGGTGTTTTTCATAATATACGTGTGTTATAGGCATATTATACATATATAAAGATATAATGTATAGCACTATAGTGTACATTTCTATAGAAATATATAGTCAGCACACATATACGTGCTTTTGATGTGTTTCTTTGTGGGCCTTAAAGTGGCACCGCCAGCTTGGGTCATATGGCGACTCACAAGCTGTGTAATTAGTGGGGAAAGACGCCGGATTCCCCGTCCAGCTGTGTAATTAGTGGGGAAAGACGTCGGATGCCCCGTCCAGCTGGGTATTTAGTGGGGAAAGACGCCGGATGCCCCGTCCAGCTGGGTAATTAGTGGGGAAAGACGCCGGGTGCCCCGTCCAGCTGGGTAATTAGTGGGGAGAGACGCCGGATGCCCAGTCCAGCTGTGTAATTAGTGGGGAAAGACGCCGGGTGCCCCGTCCAGCTGGGTAATTAGTGGGGAAAGACGCCGGATGCCCCGTCCAGCTTGGTAATTAGTGGGGAGACGCCGGATGCCCCGTCCAGCTGGGTAATTAGTGGGGAAAGACGCCGGATGCCCCGTCCAGCTGGGTAATTAGTGGGGAAAGACGCCGGATGCCCCGTACAGCTGTGTAATTAGTGGGGAAAACGCCATATGCCCCGTCCAGCTGTGTAATTAGTGCGGAAAGACGCCGGATGCCCCGTCCAGCTGGGTAATTAGTGGGGAAAGACGCCGGATGCCCCGTACAGCTGTGTAATTAGTGGGGAAAGACGCCGGATGCCCCGTCCAGCTGGGTAATTAGTGGGGAAAGACGCCGGATGCCCCGTCCAGCTGGGTAATTAGTGGGGAAAGAAGCCGGATGCCCCGTCCAGCTGTGTAATTAGTGGGGAAAGACGCTGGATGCCCCGTGCACATGTAGCGTGTTCCAGTGTCAATGTTTGCGCCGGCAGTCTCACTGTCTCGTACTTGAGGTGTTTAGCGTAGTGGAGTGGTGCTACCACCGAGCGCGGCGTGGTAGGAAGCATGGTTTCATTTGCCACACCCTACGTGTTTAGGCTGGTGCTACACGTAGCGCGTTTCATTTGCACACCCTACGTGTTTAGCTTTTGCACACGTAGCGTGTTTAGCTTTTGCACACGTAACGTGTGCAAAAGCAAAACACGTTGTTTTGAAAACACGTCACGTGTTTTGCTTTTGCACACCTTTTGTGTGCAGAAGCAAAACACGTAACGTGTGCAAAAGCAAAACACGTTGTTTGTTACACTTTTAAAACACGTGATACATGTCACGTGTTTTGCTTTTGCACACCTAGTATGGCAGTAGTAAAACATGTGGTGTTTTGCTATGGGACACATATTTTGGGCTATAAGAAGTAGACATGAAAACAAGATGCATCATGAAACAATATATTCATCAATAGCACCATGGTTTATAATATTTGCATGCATAATTACTGTAATTACACTAAATATTCTGACACTATAATCAATGACCGCAAGTGTCCTAAACCTTGGACAATTTGATTATGTTGTCAAGTGAGGCATCCAATACATTTAGACAAAATGGAAAACAATGCAAACCCTGAACAGGCTGCTCTGTCAGGAGCAGGCTAATATGTGTCTACACTGTTTGCTCGGACACCTATGTCTGAATATTTAGTGTAATTACGGTACACACGTACAATAAGACATCTGACTAGAATTATGCAAAATCATTATGCTAAGAAAGTAAGTTTACTGGTAAATAATTATCCTCATATACAGTGATTAGTATAATTACGGTACACAGTATACAGATAAGACCCATCGACTATCGAATTATTGCAGAAAGTAATCGATTGGCTAGATAGGGGTTAAAGAGTACAAGTTGTGATGCTACTGTGGAAGAAATAATTGTCCTCATTGATACTAGTGAATCTTTTATGCGGGACAAGTTGGGAATTATGAGAGACTGTGACAACAGTACAATAACATACAAACACGTTACCTATCGAGAAGTTTTCTGCGAATCTGACAGTCCATTGTCAAAGTTGGGATTTGCAACAGTTATGAGTCTGAAAAAAGATTTAGAAACAGGTTGATAAACTAGTGAGCTAGGCTTAGATCAGACGTTTGGATGAAGAAACACATGGATATGCCCCCGTGGCATACTGTACTAAGTAAAGATTGTCAAAAAAAAAGAAGGTTGAACAAAACTTTTGGACGCAAATGTACACGGAAGTACGGACGGAACTTCAGGAGCAAAGCAATACGCCCCCCTTGCTATCGCATAGGGGGCATACAAATGATTTATTGTAGTCTGTATCACATTAACCACATAGTTTACAAACAAAAGAATAGGAACCACAAAAAATTCATTCTCCAAACCACCACTTCATGTTGTGTAAATTCAGATACTGTAATTACCCTAAATATTCGGACATCTATGTATGTGCAAACAAGTGTAGACCCAGACCAGCCTGCTCCTGAAGGAGCAGTCTGATCAGGGTCTGCACGGTTTGCCATCTTGAATGCCTCACTGGACAACATTAACATTAACTTGATCAATGTTTATGACACTTATAACAATTGGTTTTGGTGTCCGAATATTTAGGGTAAATACGGTACAACTAAGTAACAATATGTCGAAAACAACCTTCCATGGGATAGATCTAACATAACAAAATAACATATAAACATGATAGCTATATATCAGGTATGTTTGCTTGCAATACATGTATGGTTCATGTAATATAATATGTACATGTTCAGCACATTCGGCAAATAAAGCAAGAAATCAGTAAAACTGATTGATGGGCGTACTCAAAAACAATGCCTGGACACAACATTTAATGGATTGGTTGTTGGGGTTTAATGGCCTATCAGTATTAAACCCACTTACCGGGACCTGTAGTATAGACGAGACTGTACTAATTATGCATGGGGGGTCATTAAAAAAATAACGGCCAAGCCATACATGTAAATGTACCCGAGGGTCAAACCAGGTCGATAGGGTTTCTATGTTTAATTTGCACCATCCGTACCCCCACCAACATCCCGCTCGGTGAGCCTTGCCAAAAAATATCAACGATTTTCCTATAGAACAAAGGGATGTCGAACAGTTTGTTTGTTTAATGGTGATTAACGGCCTATCAACAGCTAAGGTCATTTAAGGCCGGGTCAACGAGTTCGAGTCCCGCGTTCAACCTGTATGAATTGGGGGTAAAATCCAAAGACCAAACTCGGCCTACATCTGCTGCTCCGACAGTGCTCGCTGATTCAACAATGAAATGAATCATTCACACTGTGTGTGATCGATCCCTAAAAAAACCCAACATACCCACTGAAGAACTCAAGACACCTCAAGGCTTCTCATATTGATCTTCATAATGCTGATATAAGAAAAAAATAAAAATATAACTCCTTGTCACCCTTTGTATAATGTATATACAATCGGAAGTAATAAATATTGCAAAAGCTTATGTCCAGTTCTCGCATGAACTTTCTGGCCTACCACGATAGTATTATGCGAGAACCGGACAGTCCCCTGTTGCAATATGTACCTTTCGCACACAACTGAAATACAAGCAATGAAATGCCTATATTTTTCCTCTTTAGAAAAGATTTAAAAAAGAACATGAAATATCATGAAACATAGTATAATTATTACATACAGATCGCTAACTTCTGTATTTGTATGGGTGTGATTTGTAATTCCGTTGGCCGTGGGACAGACACATTCACTCACAGGAATGCCACGTCAGTACCTGTGTTGCCCATGGTCAACGGAATTACAAAGACAACAATACAAATTGATTAGCGTAAAGAAAATGGCAAACAGTGCAGACCCTGATCATTATAGGAATAAAACCCCGGGCTATTGCATTTACTGCAGACCAAATGTAATTAATACCGCAGTAAACGCAATAGTCAGGGGTTTTATTACTTATATTTACACTTCATTTCTCGATAGTTTCAAAATTTTAGTATAAATCAAGTTTCGTATTGCTTTACGTCATGTTCTCGTAATTCTTGGAACAGCGACATTGCCGGTCAAACGTGTGATGTTAATGACGTCTTGAAGAATAAGAACGTTAGTCAAACTTTAACCAACCAACAATGTCACGCAACGTCATTTATTGAAGTATAAACGCAGTAGGTTGGATGGGCGTTTACATTTTGAAATTATTGGTAGTGTAAATACTTTTACTCAATCTTTATTTTTTTTAAGAGCTGCAGAAATCCAGCCGTCTTCTGCGCCTGAAATGGTTGCTGGAGTGCAACTTGCTGTATAAACCCCAGCAATTGGGCGAAGCACCGTGGGTAATCCAGGTCCATGGTATAATAAAACGCCATTAATTGTGAGACGGCTTCTGGCACACAGTGTGTATGTAACACGATGGAAACTCCATCCGCAAGGATGGCAAAATTGACCACCTCTTTCTCATTTTTCACAACAGCCAGGCTGGGCGGGGCTCCTTTTGTTGATGGCAAGGCCTTTTCAACGTTTGAAGTTTCTCCAATCTGAAAAGTAGCAATAGCATTTATTAAAGGCATACTCAGACACTGGAATACAACATTCAGAGTATATCGAAACATATATAACAAGAAAAGGCATTGTTCAGCCTTGATAATAAAAAAATATAAAAAACTTTTACATTTTGCCTTACAAAGTAGGTGAACACAAGTCGTGAGTGACCTTGACCTTGGGTGTTCGGACGTGGGTCGTGCGTGAAACAAAGCATCATCCCCAGATACACATTGTGGTAAGTATTATCAAAATCGGTGAATCCGTTGAGAAGATATGAAAATAATTAAAAGTGTTACACACCCACCCACCCACACGCACACATGGACTGACGCTATATCCCCTTTTGCCTATCGGCTCGGGGATAACTAGATGGTCGGTAAAGATCATTCAATACGTTTTTATTCCAGTGATAGCATAGGAGAAAATATAATTGGTTGGCTTATATAAAATTCCATACATGTAGACGATGTTGCATATATCAAGATAGTCTATGTTACAAAATATAATAATCACGGGCTACGTTTTTGTAGACACGATGCGGCAATTATACACTTCCATTATTTTGGGGAGGGGGGGGACATACTCCATATAGGAGGGTTCATGCACAGAGACATTCACAAGGATGAACAATACTCACTACAACTGTTTGCAAGACAGACTTTGTCTTCTGGCCTTTACCATGCCGGTAACTGGTCTCATTCTCCAGATAGGCGAGGGTGTCGAGGTCATCATCATCTGCCTGACAATAACAAAGTTGTCGCATATGTATGTGCAATGTCTTAAACATGACAATCAATAATGTCATCGAGTGATTGCCTCACATTAATGAGCACTTTTTGAAGTTTTGGTCAAAAGATTTTTTCTGATCAAGATATGTATTCCCTATTTGGAGCTATCAATTATGACACCATGGCATCAGTATTTGAATCCATATGCCTCGTTGTACTTTATAAAGAATTATGACAGTGAACCTTGACTTTTTCCCTTTAAGAAAAAGTGATGGATAAACGATTTGATCTTCAGCCAACAACTATAAACAAAAAATATTTAGGGTAATTACGGTAAAATTTTCATCCGTACCTTCTTGTTTTTCCTCAGAGATGCTCCAGCCTCAAAGAGTTGCTCGAATCTCCTGAACACGGGTTTGATCGATTTTAGTTTCAGGAGCTGCTTCAGTTCAGTCATCAACTGCAATGGCGAGTGATAATGTAAACCATCTACATTTATTCTTGTACACATGTTTAACTCTTTTAGCGACGAAAATAGCACCGAAAAATGCCATATTTGAAATAGTTTAGCCATTATGTTTTCCAGCATGCAAAGGGTTAATCTATATTAATAACCCCAAAAAGTGTACCCAGTCTGTGTCATCACCAGATGTCAACATCAGCAAAGATAAGCCAGCCGACTTTGCAACAAAAATTAAATAAACATTGACAATACCATCATTCTGAAGTGATTTGGAGGAATGCATTTGTGCAATATAAAGAAGAATGGATTTACCGGAGCGGTAAGTTTGTTTGTAATGTACGTCAAGTACATATGGGCGTACATGAACTAACTTGTATCACTGCCTGCCTATCGGTATGTGGATAAAAGATTTGTCTCGGCATGAAGAGGACGACCACTGATTTTAGAATTTTCGAAACATTTTTAATGATCAGAAATTTTGATTGGCTGAAACATTCTCCAGTTCGAAATTAGAATGTACTATTGGTCGAGGTACATGTAACTCTGTCCTCAGTGTTGGTCATGTCAATTTTGAGAATATGTTTAAAATCACTGAAATGACTTACAAATGCAGATTTCCTGAAGCATGGGAACTTGTCCATGATAACGGACACATTCCCGTCTGGCAGATTGGAAATCCACAGACGACGTTGCCGCTGTGATGCCTGAAGAAGAGTCTTCACATGGGCCAGATTGGGGTCACGCTTCCCCATCTCGGTGGATATTTCGGCAACATGTGCGTCATAGTTGTCGTCATCCGGACCACCTTCAGCAGAGTCCGGCGTGAATCTGAACCGTTTTGGAGTCACCGGGGTCGTCGTTTTTTTGAGGGATCTGGAGGCTGCCTGTTGTCATCTGACGCACTTTTTCTTTTGTTGTCCCATCGGACTCTCCGGATTTTTTGGCTGAGGTTGGTGGTAAACAAGGTCTGAAAGCACAAGTAACTTTGTGACCGTGACATGTACTTACCTAGTAGTATTTACCAAGTGGTAATTAACGGTACACATGTTTGGTAAAACATTTATCACGATCGACAAAACGCGCTCTGTATACAACTATTGTACATATAAGAGCTCCGCGGAGCGAGATGTCCCGCCTGCCGAAGCTTGATCGCAAATGTATGTATTTTTTAAGTCTGTGGCCTTGACCTATGGGGCAACAGTTTCTGTACAATGATGCATGGTCATGTTACAAATGCATCAGCATTCCATCAAGGGAAACAGAACTTATAATGAATTAACTTGAGCATTAAGTTTTTGATACCGAGCATTTTCTACGCGACTTTGACCTTGGGGCTAGCAGGGGTCACAGAGTTAGATAGCAACAAAACAACTAAGGCCGATTACGTGACGTTGACATCGAGCGTAGGAACCCGGATACATATGTGACACTCTATTATGTTTAGACATACATTATTGTCAAATGTTATTGAAATCCATCAAGAGGTTCAAAAGTTATTGAACAGAAATGGAGCTAAAAACATTTGCTAAATGCAAATGGTCAGGTAAAGTCCGATTATGCGACCTTGACCTTGGGTGTAGGAAACCATGTATGTATGTGACACTCCATTATGTGGAGACATACATTGCTGCCAAATGTTATTGAAATGCATCAAGAGGTTCAGAAGTTATTGAACAGAAATAGAGCTAAATGCACTTGGTAAACGCAAATGTTAATGTCTGATTATGCAACCTTCAGCTTGGATGTACATCATTGTCTTGATATATTTCAAGTATGGTGACCCTAGGACTTATGTTTACCAGAAACTAGATTGGCGGCGGCCCGCATGTTGAGGCATTTGATAATACTGAACGAGCTTTGCTAGTACACTGGACAAGTTACTAAAAAAATCAAAGTAATTTGACCTTGACCTTGGGCATGTGGGCTGCACGGGTTGGGTATAGAATGAAAATATGCACAAGCATACACAGTTTTATGTTCATCCAAGTTAAGGTTGCAGAGATATTAGGTACTTAAAAACTTTAACGAAAAAATGTTAATGTAAATTTCTAAGCAATTTGACCTTGACGTTCTGCATGCGGGCCGCACGGGCTGGGTATGGAATGAAAATATGGATGATGATAAAGAAGTATATGAAGTTTGAAGTCGATCAGACTTACGGTTACAGAGATAATGGGTACCCAAAAGCTTTAATGCAAATCCGGACGGACAGACATTCTCACATACGTACAGACGGACGCATGTCTGCATGCATGCCAAAGTGCTGACTATATCGTGCTATCCACTTTTCAAGCGGACGTGACAACAAAGCAAAATACAACCACTTATTTTGTCAACAGAGCTAAACGCAAAAACTTAACATTAAATGCATGTAAAACTAAGTCAATGGACTATGAAAACTAGGTAAAGGTTAATTGGGCATCCTATTTTTGAGGTGGGTAGCCCACATTGTTGATGTATTCCAAGTTTGGTGGCCCTAGGTCTGAGCCAAACTAAGAAACTGAGCGAAACACAAAAACTGAATGTTGGATGCATGTAAAAACTAAGTCAATGGAACATGGAAACTAGGTCAAGGTTGCATGGGCTTCCTCTGTTTGAGGTGGGTAGCCCACATTGTTGATGTATGCCATGTTTGGTGGCACTAGGACTCATAGTTTTCAAAAAACTGAGCTAAACGCAAAAACTTAACGTAAAACTGAGCATTTTGTTGTAAGTCCGTGACCTTGACCTTTGGGGTTAGCAGCCACCATGGGCTTTCTGTAGAGTTATGCGGGATGTTGTTACAAATGCATCTGTGAAATATTAAAGCATTCCATTGAGGGAAACAGAAGTTACAACAAATTAACCAGAGTATTACCTTTTCCAAACACAGCTAAACGCAAAAACTTAACGTTGGATGCATGTAAAAACTAAGTCAATGGGCCATGAAAACTAGGTCAAGGCTACATGGTCTTCCTCTGTTTGAGGTGGGTAGCCCACAGTGTTGATGTATTCCAAGTTTGGTGGCCCTAGGACTCATAGTTTTCAAGTTACTGAGCTAAACGCAAAAACTTAACATGAAATGTTGACGCCGCCGCCGACGCCGACGCCGACGGAATAGCTATCCCTATGTCCCGCTTCTGCTAAAGCAGGCGGGACAAAAACCAGTCCAAACAATCATGTCGCGCTTAGAAATTTGTTTACTCTACGCGAGTAGTGGTTTGATACGAATGGACTTAATCATGGTAACATACATAGGTCATAATATGGCCATTAAAAATGCAATTGCGCTGTATATTGGGGCCAATGAAAAGGCCTGCGTGACATTTGAACGGACGATCTTGGACAATCTGCCAATAAAAAAATCTCCGGACATTTGGTCAACCCTGTTAAACATGAGTTTTCTTACCCAAGGCTGAGTTCCCGAACGTCCGATGTACGGGTACTTTTTGTACATGGCTTGCCCCACATGCCTGTAGTCACTCGAACTGTTGTCGCGGCCCATCTCAGGATTCATGGCCATGTAATAATAGGCCGTCTCGTTGATCATCTTATTCCATACAAGATGAGTGTCATTGGACAGCACATTTGCCACCACGTAATCGCTGAAGATGGGCAGTGATTGCGACGTGGTAGTAGGTACTGGTACAGAAGTTGTTGCTGGTGGAACAGACTTTGATGTGGTAGCGGATGTAGTGGATGTTGCAGCTGGGGGGATAGCGGACGTTGCAGCTGGGGGGAGAGCAGATGTGGATAGCTGATCATGTGATGGTCCCACGTCTGTACCTGATTATAAATAAACTTATAAATGTATACTTGTTGCATAAACTTATCATGGCAACATGTAATCACAATGTGATATTTTATGTAGAGTTTTAAGTTGATATCCCAAACAATCAAAGATATTCTCTTTGAAAATCTTTAACGTCATTTGCCGTGGGCTTCTGGGCAGCACGAGTAGGGAATTCAATGAAAATATGGTGATCAATGTGTATATGAAGTTTCAAGTTGATACCCCAAGCGGTTACAGAGACATAGCAATTTGGAAAACGTTTAATGTAAGTCATTTGACCTTTGGCTTCTGGGCAGCATGGGTAGGATATAAAATAAACATATAGATGGTGATCAATGTGTATATGAAGTTTCAAGTTTATATCAAGATATCACAAGATATTGCATTTTGAAAATCATTAACGTCATTTGACCTTGGGCTTCTGGGCAGCATGGGCAGTGGATTAAATGAAAATATATAGCAATTTGAAAAACTTTAGCGTAAACTTGCACTGACGGCGGACGAAGCGGCAACTATATGCTCTTCCGAAAATTTCGGGTAGCATAATAAATGTACCTGTTGCTGGCTCAGTGAACAAATTGACGACTGTTTCAATGGCCGTCCAGTGCTGAGTTGGTTCCAGGGCCATCAGCACATCGTCCTTGGTTATGAATTCAAATAAAACCTCCTCTTCGTCAACATCCGTACCGTCCTTTTCCATCACTAGCCGTATTGTTGCAATGCCGAGCTTGGCGCAAGCTAAAAAGTAAGGAATGTCAAAATATCAGTCGACCGACACATATGATAACAACTATTCGCTCAGCAAAAATTATATATATATAAGCTTTGAAAGTAAAACTAGAAAACATGTTCACAAATACAGTGAAATCGCGATCGCTTGAGATTCCACTGGAGTTCGTGATAATTTCGAGCCATCGCAGCATTCGAGGTATCGCATCTCACAATTTTAACATATTGCCGACTACTGTACCTGTTGGATATAGATAATGCGCAACACAATACTGATGTAACCAAATATACGAGCCGCTTGCAGTGTTGGTTCGTTGATTCATATCAATGGCCCATATGCGGTTTGTAACCAGTATAGTCCCAGATCAGCCTGCATGCACATCAGCCTGATCAGGGACTACACTGGTCACAATTTGTCAAGGAAGCCCCCATGATGCTTCTATTGAACACTGCAGATCATTATCATGTTCAGGATGCATTATAGATGATCAGGTCAAGACCACATTTGGGCCATTTTCCTTGTGACGCGTCTGGATCTACTGATACTGAATTACATACATGTACACATATATAGTAATGTAGGTTGGAAAATGGCGAATGTGAATGGACGATAAAAAGCAAACCCATACTTACATTTGACTATTAGTTCATCCAGTGAACTGGCTACCACACACTTCTTTGTTGTCCGCATGTGATCCCAGACCTTGTACAATCGATTTGCACTCATGTTTACTGTCTGTACACCAGCGACCGGTAAATAGTAATTGGCAATTACTTCTGTGTACTTAAGTAAGTAAAATACTGATAGGCTAAAACTGTTGCTGAACACAAATATTATACGTTAGCATACATGAGGATATAAATGCGCCAGAAGAAAATGAGCCGCGTCGCGAGAACCAACAATGTGGCATCTACGTAAAGTGTTGATCCCGACCACCTTGTGCAGCCTGCGTCACGCAGTCAGACCCCATCGGTCATTTCCCACCTACAGGTGATATATGTATAGTTTCCTGAAGTAGAATATCACAAAAATGCGGACAGTGTCGGCCCGGATTAGCCTGATTTGGGTCGATGCTTTACGCATATGCCACTTTGTTGGTTTCATCGCAACGCGGCTCAAATGAGGATGCCCTGACCAGCAACATTCTGTCAAAATGGAAACAGTGCAGACCCTGATCAGACTGCTCCTTCAGGAACAGACTGGTCTGGGTCTACACTGTTTGCTCAGACGGTGATGTCCGAATATTTAGGGTAATTACGGTAGATCATAAACAAAAAAAAGTAACATGGACATGGTGAATATGACAGATAAAAATTTAGTTGCGGACATGGGTATAAAATTTAAAATGATGACCCGCCAAATAAATTGCTGGTACAGTGGAACCCCTTTATAACACTATTGTTGGGGTCCATGCTACACTACTGTGTCAATAAGTGAAACCGTGTTATATCCATGCTAAATACATATAACACTACTAAGTTGTAGCTCCCAAATGCATTTGGGAGCCACAACTTAATAGTGTTATATCCAAAATCGTGTTATAATGAAGCGTGATATAATGAGGTCCCACTGTACACGCATAAAAATTAAATAGCTTCACAGAAAAAACAGTATTTATCCAAGACAACAGTATATCCATTGAAAGTGTGCATGGACAATGGCCAAACGAATTTCAAATCAGTGTATTTCAGAAAGATTTTTGTGTTTGATCTGGTAATTCTGTAATACAATGTATGAGAGTCGAAAGATTCTATGTCCAGCTGATCTACAACAAATACTTTCTCCTGATTAGTTACAAATAACTGGTCGACAACACCAAATGTCGGCAGACTGTCTATGTAATCCAGCACAATGACACATCCAATTTTGTACCTGTGGCCTTTAATTTCAAATTCTGTAGTCGAGTATAAAGGACTTAAATGCATATTGAGAGCGACAAGGTACTCGTGAACCTCAGCATCAACCTGATCAACACACGAAGGCTGCATTTTAGTTACAACATCACCGCTGTAAAGAAAATTTTCACTAGGCTTTCCAGTCACACCTAGTTGCCGCCAACACATCCAAAGTTGATGTCTCATAGACAAGCTCAATGCAATATTTTTGAAGCATTTCCATTTGATATTCTTAAAGAACAGATGTTTGCCTTCAAATCTCATGACCCACTGATTCCTTCCAGGTCCAAATCTTCTTAACTGCCTCGGGATGTGCACCAAAAAATGAAACTTGGGAGTCAGATTTGATTTAGGATATTCAATTTTGAATTCTTGATGATGAGTATATACCAATTGCTCCAAATGTGCTGCTGTGTCTTCTGATGTGTATGGGCTCGTTGCTAGTAGTGATATTTGAATCATCCGGAGAAAATTCTTCCATTTTCCATCATCTTCAGGAACTTTTGGCCCAATAACCAGTGGTAGGCTGCAACAAAGTGACATCATCGCTGCTGCGGTCTGCTTTAATTTCCCATTTGAAACTTCTTCGATGGTAATGATCTGAGGCTTATCCTTTTCTTCCAAGTAGGAAAAACTGAACCCAGCCAGCGAATGGTTCAAAAATGTCAAACTGAAATATTTCCTAACCTTAACAAAGTCATACAGCATGAGACAAACTTCTTTTCCAAGAAGACCCTCGCTCAAAACATGCATCGGATCGTGTACAAGACAATCTGCCAAATCGACTCCACCAATATCCAACAATGGGCTCCTGGAATTGATGCCCCAATTTCTACTCCAGTACATACGTGCATTTGCACTCATTTCTTCCATAACTTCAAGTCTTTCTATGTGTTCTGCATGTGTTCTTCTACGAAAATTCCCATCAATGAACTTTCCTTTAATGTCAGTTTTCGAAGCATCGCATGTTCGACAAATCTTGGTCGCAAATCCAACACCCTCTTTGAAACCTCCTAAAAACTGCGCTGCCGGTGTATCGGCTGGTGCAATAACTAACGACCCCTTTACAGTCACATTGTTATTGTCAACAGTAACAACTATTCCAATGCCCTTCAATAGATTCATCGAATCGATGAAGTCCTTCAAAACATTCTTCAGACCAAAGCTCTTTATGTCTAAGCTTTTAACTACAGCCAGCAACTGAATAGATTCAAATTTTGAACGAAATTCAGGCGGAATATTCGAAATTGTGAAGTATATCATCGTGACTTTATGCTTCTTCACGTGACTTCCAATTGGATTTACTACTTCTATATCATCCATATACAGTATCAGCTCTAAATATATGTCATTCACACCTAATTCTGCTCGGACTTCACGCATGTAAGATCCATCGCAAATGTCCCGCATGATACCGTCTCTACTACGATGTGATCGCACCACCCAATGCCAAACTTCAGGCATAGACAAAAGTTTAGTCAAGTTGGACACAAATGGAACGATGTACGCAAACTTCTTTACCACCCGAACATTACCTCGGATTTCACAGAGTTTTTCGCCCATCAATACTGGGACACTTCGGACAAGTCCACATTCTTTTTCAAGAAATTTCAAATGTTTGTGCTTTGAAAACAGCTCCAAACTATTCTCACCAGTTGCAATATCATTTAGGAATTCTGCATGATGTCCATTAGCTGTCAGTGCATTCGCAATCTTTGTTTTGTATGCCATCAAGTGATTTGACACCAAGTCTGTCATGTTCCCTATAACAGACTGTACTCCGCGGTCTGATAAATTATGGTCAACCTTTAATGCCAGCAAAAATTTTGCATCAAAATACTTTTGATCCAAAGCATTGTCACGGTGTTCTTCCTGATCAGCCTGACCGTCGTGATTGACATCAGCAGGATCTGCCTGTAGGTCCGCATCGTGGCCATTTAGATCTACATCATGTACATGAGCATCGTCAATGTCAGCTTCCCTGTGTGTTCTTGAAACATGCATTTTGTAAGCATTCCAACTCCTACTTACATACTGGCAGTCATTTATGCAACAGTTCACTATGAAGTTTGCATCATTTCTATGAAGCCTGATAATGTGGCTGTTGCAACTTGCAAAGTTTGCACTAGTGAAGCTACACATACTACAGAAAAACATTTTGTCTTCATGAATTCCTAGAACGCTGTGTATGTGTAGAAATAAACTGGATTATGCCCCACCTTCCGCTTTGATAGTAAACGAGGCAAAAACCGGACTTGCAAATCACTGTTACGGACGGGACGAACGGACAAGGGTACTCCTAGATGCATAAAAAAGAGAGACTTGAACGCACAACTTGTCAGGGCGAACATTGTTGGATGGATAGACGGACAGGGCTAACACATAAAGCCCCCCTCAATAAATTGGTGGGGGCATAACAATGTTTCTTAATAAATCAGTAAATATTCAATATTCGAATGGAACATAATATTATGTTGACCATGTTGACGCCTTGTCACGAGCGATGCCACATACAAACAATATGAAATAATTTTTAATGTAAAAATTAGTGGGTGGGGTATGTTTCGAAAAACCTAGAATTTATTCAGCAGTTAAGTCAATATATCGACTACAATAGTGTATTTCAATGGATAATGGGTATACTGTTACCGGCCTGTTACCAAGGTAAAATACTGTATTTAAGCTTAATATTATTTAAACTTTTTGTTCTAATTTCTTGCAACAGAAACAGTTTTGGCGCCTTTCACACTGTTTCAGTTTCCACTATCTGATTAGAGATTAATCAAATAATATTTATTTACCTAGGATATATAAGTTTTATTTCGTGTGTATTTCAAACTCTTACTAAAGCAGATTATATATATATATCTCAAAATTATAATATAATGCAAGTTTATGCCAGGGATATGATAGTTTACAACTTTCTATATTTAGAGATTATATTATCTATTTTAGTGGCTATCTGCACACCTATGAAAACACCACATGTTTTACTAGCAGTAGGAGGTGTGCAAAAGCAAAACGGGTGACGTTTTACTCAGAAGCCCAAAACACCTTAAACACCCTACAATCAGTAGAGAATCGAAATTGCACACCTTATGGAAGAGAAAACACGTATAGTAACACGTAACGTGTACGGAAGGAACATGTAAGGTGTTCCGATTTTTTACAGTGTACAGCTGGGTAATTAGTGGGGAAAGACGCCGGATTGCCCCGTCCAGCTGTGTAATTAGTGGGGAAAGACGCCGGATGCCCCGTCCAGCTGTGAAATTAGTGGAGAAAGACGCCGGATGCCCCGTCCAGCTGGGTAATTAGTGGGGAAAGACGCCGGATGCCCCACCCAAGCAGTAATTCAAGCACGGACGGGTATCCGGGTAGAACCATCGACCTACCGCAAGTCAGATGGATAGCTTACTCACATGAAATAATTCGATACCCTTAGCGGGATTCGTACCTTCATAGGTGAGGAGCAAGTGAATTGAAATAAACGACCTTAACCACTGGATCACGGACGCTGCCCCAAAACTGTATGTAAACATGAACTCGGTGAACGCTAGTTGTGAAAATAACAGTCAAATATATCGTACAAGTTCATTAGAATAGCATCGTTAAGACACATTTATAATGAGATTCCATGACAAATGTCCAGAGTTATCAGCTACAAAAATAAACACATTAATTGCTGTCTGTTTTATTTAAGTTTATTTAACGTCGCTACCGGTTTCCTATTTGAGCGAATGGCAGTTTACCAAACAACAACTTTCCTGGGCAAGCTCCAACGGTTAACCAGTACTTGGTGCACTACCCTCCGTAAAATAACTGCCAACATTGTCATGTAAATGTGACCCTGTCTGAGCGGGGCTCGAACCAGTCACTATAGCTGATAGGCTACAGTGGTATGTATACAAGTCAGCTACCGTAACCACCAGACCACGGAGGCTGTTTGTCGTCTGTTGCAATTATTTGGACAAGTTATAGCATTTAGTTACCCAGCATGCAAAAAGCAAACGTGAGGCTTCTATGTTGACTGTAATATTGTCCTAACTATGTCTCAGTACACATAGGCCGCTTAGAACATCGACTCTAAGAATATTGTCCTAACTATGTCTCAGTACACATAGACCGCTAAGAACATCGACTCTAAGAATATTATCCTAAATATATCTCTGTACACATAGGCCGCTTATAACATCGACTCTGAGAATATTGTCCTATATATTTCTCAGTACACATAGGCCGCTTAGAACATCGACTCTAAGAATAGTGTCCTACCTATGACTCCGTACACATAGGCGCTTAGAACATCGACTCTAAGAATATTGTCATAACTATGTCTCAGTACACATAGGCCGCTTAGAACATCGACTCTAAGAATAGTGTCCTAAATATGTCTCAGTACACATAGGCCGCTTAGAACATCGACTCTAAGAATGTTGTCCTATATATTTCTCAGTACACATAGGCCGCTTAGAACATCGTCTCTAAGACTATTCATTGGGTGCAATATTAACTATGTTATGTTGATATCAGATCGTAACCTGGTGACAATTTTCGTGACATATTTACCATCGCATTTAGAAAGTTATTGTGTTTGGCTACATATATATGTATCGCTGTGCCATGACACACATAGTTCTACAATGTTCCCAAGCTTAGTTACTGTTACATGAGAAATCATGGCTGCATCTATCTGTCTCATTGTGCCATGACACACATAGTTCTACAATGTTCCCAAGATTAGCTACTGTTACATGAGATAACATGGCTGCATATGTCTTTCTCGCTGTACAATGACACACAGAGTTCTACAATGTTCCCAAGCTTAGTTACTGTTACATGATATAACATGGCTGCATCTGTCTTTCTCGCTGTACCATAACACACAGCGTTCTACAATGTTACCAAGCTTAGCTACTGCTACATGAGATAACATGGCTGCATCTGTCTGTCTCGCTGTACCATAACACACAGCGTTCTACCATGTCGCCAAGCTTAGCTACTGTTACATGATATAACATGGCTGCATCTGTCTGTCTCGCTGTGCCATGACACACAGAGTTCTACAATGTTGCCAAGCTTAGCTACTGTTACATAAGATAACATGGCTGCATATGTCTGTCTCGCTGTACCATGACACCCAGACTTCTACAATGTTCCTAAGCTTAGTTACTGTAACATGAGATAACATGGCTACATCTGTCTGTCTCGCTGTGCTATGACACACAAAATTCTAAAATGTTCCCAAGCTTAGCTACTGTAACATGAGATAACATGGCTACATCTGTATGTCTCGCTGTGCCATGACACACAGAGTTCTACAAGGTTACCAAGCCTAGCTACTGTTACATGAGATAACATGGCTGCATCTGTCCTTCTCGCTGTGCAATGATACACAGAGTTTATAATGTTGCCAAGCTTAGCTACTGTTACATGAACTAACATAGAGTCAATTCTGTGAAATTATTTTGATGACAGACATTGGTTTCAAAAGAGTGTCTATAAGTTGTGTTCCTGTCGCGGTTACCATGGCGATGATTCACGGTCATATTAACTGTTTTTATAACCAGAGGATAATTCATGGGAAATTGTATCGAAATTTATTACACGGTATCAAAAGAGATTTCGATTGAAGAACTCTCCAATGTACGGACGGACGGATGTATGACGAACACACGTCTATAATAATTGCTCAATCGTTTATATCTGAAATCGTAAACTTGTGCTCAAGGGGAGGCTATTCTAATTCACAAATTAGGTTTCTGCTTCTAGAGTTCCCTCCCCTATATATTGTTTTAATCTTTATTCTAGTCATCGATCTTAAGTGTTCACTTCAGCAAATAGTCCAGGCACGGAAGGGCGAGTGTGGAAGGTCAGTGATTCTACCCATGTACCCACATGGGTAGAATCACTGACCTTCCACACTCACCCTGAGTTGAAAGAATTCAACAACTCCAGTGAGATTCCAATCTACATTTTTGTTGTATAAAAATACATCGTAATACATGACATGGAAGTTATACATATCCTACCAGATGTTGGCTGTATAAATACCTATAATTATATGGTTTATACAAATTTATATTAGCCCGAGTGAGAAACAAGTTATTACAACTTATATTAATGACTATCGAGACCTGATTACTGATGTAACCCATCGCCATGATATATATAACTCGGTTAACATAGCACAGACGGTAGAAATGTTGGTTGTATAAATAGTTATATATAACTCGGTATACATGACATAGAAGGTATAACTATACTACCAGATTTGCAGTTGCAGTGCAGTGTTCATATATATGGAACGTTAGGCTCGTAATCTAAGGTTCGACAACCTGCTATACCTACTATACCATGCTAACATTATTAATATTATAGAATTTAAATCAAAGTATCGTGTCGGTGTTTTATATCGTAAACGTAAAATAACAAGATGAGCATCTGGAATAGCGTTATGTCTAATCATTGAACTAGCCCCAACACCAACAACGACTAATCTCTCCAGGAGACTGCGGTCATGCTGCCAGCTGGTATCGTAGCTAGCTGTTCAACACTTATCGCTGGTTCCAGACGCTGATATGATAGTGTAGTCTGCATGATCTAGACTATGGTTACTCTAACCGGATGTCCATGTATGAATAAGTCCAGTGAAATGTTTTGACCGAGCGAAAGGTCAATGGTTCTACTCGGTGTCTTCCTCCACCAATCATATCTGGCGAGAGTCGTCACATGACTTAAGATATTAGACCCAAAATAAACAAACAAATCAATCATACATAATATTTAGAAGACATGCTATATAACATGTTGTGATAAATACAAATTCAATATTATTACATTTAGCGGCAGCGAAGCTATTTAATATAAAAGCTATCAATTATCCTTATTACATTTACCGAAAACTGTTCCTACATGTGTTGTTCATTATTACGTTTAAAGTCCCCTACGAAATACTGTTTAGGGTCAGACGGGGGGATCGAACCTGCGATACCTAGATGACCAGTCCAACATGTTAACCATACATATCCGTCTGTAATTACATTAACATAACAGTTTGCTATATTTGAACACATTGCTACAATTTACATTAAATTAACGCTACTCTCTTAGACAATACTTGGTGATAATTGCTTGGGTCATGTGTGGTAAATATTTGATCAGTATATGAAGTGAGTTTATATCATCCTAATCAGGCGTTACATATGATCATCCGTACCTTGACGTCGTTCGATCCATAACATTACGTCCTGTATCAATGTTACCATCCGTTCTGCTTGTCAACATATTGGTGGAAATTGTGAGAGGGTCGTTCAACAATCCGTTCTGCTTGTCAACATATTGGTGGAAATTGTGAGAGGGTCGTTCAACAATCCGTTCTGCTTGTCAATATATTGGTGGACATTGTGAGAGGGTCGTTCAACAATCCGTTCTGTTTGTCAACCTATTGGTGGCAATCGTGAGAGGGCCGCTCAACAATCCGTTCTGCTTGTCAACCTATTGGTGGTAATCGTGAGAGTGCCGTTCAACAATCCGTTCTGCTTGTCAACCTATTGGTGGCAATCGTGAGAGGGCCGTTCAACAATCCGTTCTACTTGACAAACTATTGGTGGACATCGTGAGAGGGCCGTTCAATAATCCGTTCTGCTTGTCAACATATTGGTGGCAATCGTAAGAGGGCCGTTCAACAATCCGTGCTGCTTGTCAACCTATTGGTGGAAACGTGAGAGGGCCGTTCAACAATCCGCCGTTCTGCTTGTCAACAAATTGGTGGCAATCGTGAGAGGGCCGTTCAACAATCCGTTCTGCTTGACAACCTATTGGTGTAAATCGTGAGAGGGCCGTTCAACAATCCGTTCTGCTGGTCAACCTATTGGTGGAAATAGTGAGTGGGCCATTCAACAATCCGTTCTGCTTGTCAATCTATTTGTGGCAATCGTTAGAGGGCCGTTCAACAATCCATTCTGCTGGTCAACCTATTGGTGGAAATCGTGAGAGGGCCGTTCAACAATCCGTTCTGCTGGTCAACCTATTGGTGGCAATCGTGAGAGGGCCGTTCAACAATCCGTTCTGCTTGACAACCTATTGGTGGAAATCGTTAGAGGGCCGTTCAACAATCCGTTCTGCTGGTCAACCTATTGGTGGAAATCGTGAGAGGGCCGTTCAACAATCCGTTCTGCTGGTCAATCTATTGGTGGAAATCGTGAGAGGGCCGGTCAACAATCCGTTCTGCTGGTCAACCTATTGGTGGCAAACGTGTGAGGGCCGTTCAACAATCCGTTCTGCTTGTCAACCTATTGGTGGCAATCGTGTGAGGGCCGTTCAACAATCCGTTCTGCTTGACAACCTATTGGTGGAAATCGTGAGAGGGCCGCTCATCAATACGTTCTACTTATCAACATATTGGTGGCAATCGTAAGAGGGCATTTCAACAATCCGTTCTGCTTGTCAACCTATTGGTGGCAATCGTGAGAGGGCAGATCAACAATTCGTTCTGCTTGTCAACCTATTGGTGGAAACGTGAGAGGGCCGTTCATCAATCCGCCGTTCTGCTTGTCAACAAATTGGTGGCAATCGTGGGAGGGCCGTTCAACAATCCGTTCTGCTTGACAACCTATTGGTGTAAATCGTGAGAGGGCCGTTCAACAATCCATTCTGTTGGTCAACCTATTGGTGGAAATAGTGAGTGGGCCATTCAACAATCCGTTCTGCTTGTCAATCTATTTGTGGCAATCGTTAGAGGGCCGTTCAACAATCCGTTCTGCTGGTCAACCTATTGGTGGATATCGTGAGAGGGCCGTTCAACAATCCGTTCTGCTTGTCAACCTATTGGTGGCAATCGTGAGAGGGCCGTTCAACAATCCGTTCTGCTTGACAACCTATTGGTGGAAATCGTTAGAGGGCCGTTCAACAATCCGTTCTGCTGGTCAACCTATTGGTGGAAATCGTGAGAGGGCCGTTCAACAATCCGTTCTGCTGGTCAACCTATTGGTGGCAATCGTGAGAGGGCCGTTCAACAATCCGTTCTGCTTGACAACATATTGGTGGAAATCGTGAGAGGGCAGTTCAACAATCCGTTCTGTTGGTCAACCTATTGGTGGAAATCGTGAGAGGGCCGTTCAACAATCCGTTCTGCTGGTCAACCTATTGGTGGCAATCGTGAGAGGGCCGTTCAACAATCCGATCTGCTGGTGAACCTATTGGTGGCAATCGTGAGAGGGCCGTTCAACAATCCGTTCTGCTTGACAACCTATTGGTTGAAATCGTGAGAGGGCCGTTCAACAATCCGTTCTGCTGGTCAACCTATTGGTGGCAATCGTGAGAGGGCCGTTCAACAATCCGTTCTGCTGGTCAACCTATTGGTGGCAATCGTGAGTGGGCCGTTCAACAATCCGTTCTACTTATCAACATATTGGTGGCAGTTATGAGAGGGCCATTCAACAATACGTTCTGCTTGTCAACCTATTGGTGGCAGTCGTAAGAGGGCCGTTCAACAATCCGCCGTTCTGCTTGTCAAAATATTGGTGGAAATCATGAGAGGGCCGTTCAACAATCCGTTCTGCTTGTCAACCTATTGGTGGCAATCGTGAGAGGGTCGTTCAACAATCCGTTCTGCTTGTCAACCTATTGGTGGAAATCGTGAGAGGGCCGTTCAACAATCCGTTCTGCTTGTCAACATATTGGTGGAAATCGTGAGAGGGCCGTTCAACAATCCGTTCTGCTTGACAACATATTGGTGGAAATCGTGAGAGGGCCGTTCAACAATCCGTTCTGCTTGTCAACCTATTGGTGGCAATCGTAAGAGAGTCGTTCAACAAGTATCTCAACTACATTGCTGACCGAATCTAATGATGTTATAACTTGTGGTCCAACTTATTTGTTCGATCCACCGTCTGACCCTAATAAAATTATCAGTCTTTCAGATGAGATTTTAAACCGAGGTATCGTGTCGGTGCTATACAACGTGCACGTAAAAGAATCAGAGGAGACTCTGGAATGTGTTTCTGTCTGTATCACTGCACTATCATCCAACAATCTAAAATGACTTATCTCTTCAGGAGGCGTCGCCATATGGGTAACCAGTAGTGACGATAAATAAACGGAAAACACGCACTCACACTTTATTACTGTGCTGCTAAAATCGGTCACATGGGAGTTATCAAGCTGTTATTAGTGAATGAGGATCCCAGGTATTTCTGGGTATTACAGGCACGTCCGGATCCCGGATATGACCATCGACATTTTGCAAGCCATATACAAGGATTCCTGGCTAGAAATAATTAGACACACCCAGTGTGATTCGAACCTATAGATAGAGGTGAGGAGCAAGTTAACGACCGTAACCACTAGGCCGCACCAAGTGTGATTCGAACCTATAGATAGAGGTGAGGGGCAAGTTACCGACCGTAACCAATAGGGCACAGCCAGTGTTATTCGAACCTATAGATAGAGGTGAGGGGCAAGTTAGCAACCATAACCACTAGGCCACACCCTGTGTGATTCGAACCTATAGATAGAGGTGAGGGGCAAGATAGCGATCGTAACCACTAGGCCACACCAAGTGTGATTCGAACCTATAGATAGAGGTGAGGGGCAAGTTAGCGACCGTAACCACTAGGCCACACTAAGTGTGATTCGAACCTATAGATAGAGGTGAGGGCAAGTTAGCGACCGTAACCACTAGGCCACACCAAGTGTGATTCGAACCTATAGATAGAGGTGAGAGGCAAGTTAGCGACTATAACCACTAGGCCACATCCAGTGTGATTCGAACCTATAGATAGAGGTGAGGGGCAAGTTGGAGACCGTAACCACTAGGCCACACGTAGTGTGATTCGAACCTATAGATAAAGGTGAGGGGCAAGTTAGAGACCGTAACCACTAGGCCACACCCAGTGTGAATCGAATATATAGATAGAGGTGAGGGGCAAGTTATCGACCGTAACCACTAGGCCACACCAAGTGTGATTCGAACCTATAGATAGAGGTGAGGGGCAAGTTAGCGACCGTAACCACTAGGCCACACCCAGTGTGAATCGAATCTATAGATAGAGGTGAGGGCAAGTTAGCGACCGTAACTACTAGGCCACACCTAGTGTGATTCGAATCTATATATAGAGGTGAGGGGCAAGTTAGCGATCGTAACCACTAGACCACAACCAGTTTGATTCGAACATATATATAGAGATGAGGGGCAAGTTAGCGACTGTAACCACTAGTCCACACCAAGTGTGATTGGAACCTATAGATAGAGGTGAGGGGCAAGTTAGCGACCATAACCACTAGGCCACACCCAGTGTGATTCGAACTAATAGATAGAAGTGAGGGGCAAGTTACCGACCGTAACCACTAGGGCACAGCCAGTGTTATTCGAACCTATAGATAGAGGTGAGGGGCAAGTTAGCGACCGTAACGACTAGGCCACAACCAAGTGTTATTCGAACCTATTGATAGAGGTGAGGGGCAAGTTAGCGACCGTAACCACTAGGCCACACCTAGTTTGATTCGATTCTATAGATAGAGGTGAGGGGCAAGTTAGCGACTGTAACCACTAGGCCACACCAAGTGTGATTCGAACCTATAGATAGAGGTGAGGGCAAGTTAGCGACCGTAACCACTAGGCCACACCAAGTGTGAGTCGAAACTATTAATATAGGTGAGGGGCAAGTTAGCGATTGTAACCACTAGGCCACATCAAGTGTGATTCGAACATATAGATAGAGGTGAGAGGCAAGTTAGCGACTGTAACCACTAGGCCACACCCAGTGTGATTCGAACCTATAGATAGAGGTGAGGGGCAAGTTAGAGACCGTAACCACTAGGCCACACCTAGTGTGATTCGAACCTATAGATAGAGGTGAGGGGCAATTTAGAGACCGTAACCACTAGGCCACACCCAGTGTGATTCGAACCTATAGATAGAGGTGAGGGGCAAGTTAGCTACCGTAACCACTAGGTCACACCTAGTTTGATTCGAACCTATAGATAGAGGTGAGAGGCAAGTTAGCGACCGTAACCACTAGGCCACACCCAGTGTGATTCGAACCTATATATAGAAGTGAGGGGCAAGTTACCGAAACGTAACCACTAGGGCACACCCAGTGTGATTCGAACCTATAGATATAGGTGAGGGGCAAGTTAGCAACCGTAACCACTAGGCCACACCCAGTGTGATTCGAACCTATAGATAGAGGTGAGGGGCAGGTTAGCGATCGTAACCACTAGGCCACAACCAGTTTGATTCGATCCTATAGATAGAGGTGAGGGGCAAGTTAGCGATCGTAACCACTAGGCCACACTCAGTGTGATTCGAACCTATAGATAGATGTGAGGGGCAAGTTAGCGATCGTAACCACTAGGCCACACCCAGTGTGATTCGAACCTATAGATAGAGGTGAGGGGCAAGTTAGCGACAGTAACCACTAGGCCACACCTAGTGTGATTCGAACCAATCGATAGAGGTGAGGGGCAAGTTAGCAACCGTAATCACTAGGCCACACATAGTGGGATTTGAACCTATAGATAGAGGTGAGGGGTAAGTTAGCAACCGTAACCACTAGGCCACACCTAATGTGATTCGAACCAATCGATAGAGGTGAGTGGCAAGTTAGCAACAGTAATCACTAGGCCACAAGAAGTGTGATTTGAACCTATACATAGAGGTGAGGGGCAAGTTAGCGACCGTAACCACTAGGCCACACCCAGTGTGATTCGAACTTATAGATATAAGTGAGTGGCAAGTTACCGACCGTAACCACTTGGGCACAGCCAGTGTTATTCGAACCTATAGATAGTGGTGAGTGGCAAGTTAGCAACAGTAACCACTAGGCCACACCCAGTGTGATTCGAAACTATAGATAGAGGTGAGGGGCAAGTTAGCGACCGTAACCACTAGGCCTCAACCAAGTGTGATTCGAACCTATAGATAGAGGTGAGGGGCAAGTTAGCGACCGTAACCACTAGGCCACACCTAGTTTGATTCGAATCTATAGATAGAGGTGAGGGGCAAGTTAGCGACTGTAACCACTAGGCCACACCAAGTGTGATTCGAACCTATAGATAGAGGTGAGGGCAAGTTAGCGACCGTAACCACTAGGCCACACCAAGTGTGATTCGAAACTATATATATAGGTGAGGGGCAAGTTAGCGATTGTAACCACTAGGCCACAATCAGTTTGATTCGAACCTATAGATAGAGGTGAGGGGCAAGTTAGCGATCGTAACCACTAATCCACAACCAGTGTGATTCGAAAGTATGGATAGAGGTGAGGGGCAAGTTAGCGACCGTAACCACTAGGCCACACCCAATGTGATTCGAACCTATAAATAGAGGTGAGGGGCAAGTTAGCTACCGTAACCACTAGGCCACAACCAAGTGTGATTCGAACCAATAGATAGAGGTGAGGGGCAAGTTAGCGACCGTAACCACTAGGCCACACCAAGTGTGATTCGAACCTATAGATAGAGGTGAGAGGCAAGTTAGCGACTATAACCACTAGGCCACATCCAGTGTGATTCGAACCTATAGATAGAGGTGAGGGGCAAGTTGGAGACCGTAACTACTAGGCCACACGTAGTGTGATTCGAACCTATAGATAAAGGTGAGGGGCAAGTTAGAGACCGTAACCACTAGGCCACACCCAGTGTGAATCGAATATATAGATAGAGGTGAGGGGCAAGTTATCGACCGTAACCACTAGGCCACACCAAGTGTGATTCGAACCTATAGATAGAGGTGAGGGGCAAGTTAGCGACCGTAACCACTAGGCCACACCCAGTGTGAATCGAATCTATAGATAGAGGTGAGGGGCAAGTTAGCGACCGTAACTACTAGGCCACACCTAGTGTGATTCGAATCTATATATAGAGGTGAGGGGCAAGTTAGCGATCGTAACCACTAGACCACAACCAGTTTGATTCGAACATATATATAGAGATGAGGGGCAAGTTAGCGACTGTAACCACTAGTCCACACCAAGTGTGATTGGAACCTATAGATAGAGGTGAGGGGCATGTTAGCGACCGTAACCACTATGCCATACCCAGTGTGATACGAACCTATAGATAGAGGTGAGTGGCTAGTTACGACCGTAACCACTAGGCCACACTAAATGTGATTCGAACCTATAGATAGAGGTGAGGGGCAAGTTAGCGATCGCAACCACTAATCCACAACCAGTGTTATTCGAACCTATAGATAGAGGTGAGTGGCAGGTTAGCGACAGTAACCACTAGGCCACAACCAAGTGTGATTCGAACCTATAGATATAGGTGAGGGGCAAGTTAGCGACCATAACCACTAGGCCACACCTAGTGGGATTTGAACCTATAGATAGAGATGAGGGGTAAGTTAGCAACCGTAACCACTAGGCCACACGTAGTGTGATTCGAACCTATAGATGAAGGTGAGGGGCAAGTTAGAGACCGTAACCACTAGGCCACACCCAGTGTGAATCGAATATATAGATAGAGGTGAGGGGCAAGTTATCGACCGTAACCACTAGGCCACACCAAGTGTGATTCGAACCTATAGATAGAGGTGAGGGGCAAGTTAGCGACCGTAACCACTAGGCCACACCCAGTGTGAATCGAATCTATATATAGAGGTGAGGGGCAAGTTAGTGACCGTAACTACTAGGCCACACCTAGTGTGATTCGAATCTATATATAGAGGTGAGGGGCAAGTTAGCGATCGTAACCACTAGACCACAACCAGTTTGATTCGAACATATATATAGAGATGAGGGGCAAGTTAGCGACTGTAACCACTAGTCCACACCAAGTGTGATTGGAACCTATAGATAGAGGTGAGGGGCATGTTAGCGACCGTAACCACTATGCCATACCCAGTGTGATACGAACCTATAGATAGAGGTGAGTGGCTAGTTACGACCGTAACCACTAGGCCACACTAAATGTGATTCGAACCTATAGATAGACGTGAGGGGCAAGTTAGCGATCGCAACCACTAATCCACAACCAGTGTTATTCGAACCTATAGATAGAGGTGAGTGGCAGGTTAGCGACAGTAACCACTAGGCCACAACCAAGTGTGATTCGAACCTATAGATATAGGTGAGGGGCAAGTTAGCGACCATAACCACTAGGCCACACCTAGTGGGATTTGAACCTATAGATAGAGATGAGGGGTAAGTTAGCAACCGTAACCACTAGGCCACAACCAAGTGTGAATCGAATCTATAGATATAAGTGAGGGGCAAGTTAGCGACCGTAACCACTAGGCCACACCCAGTGTGATTCGAACCTATAGATAGAAGTGAGGGGCAAGTTACCGACCGTAACTACTAGGGCACACCCAGTGTGATTCGAACCTATAGATAGAGGTGAGGGGCAAGTTAGCAACCGTAACAACTAGGCCACACCCAGTGTGATTCGAACCTATAGATAGAGGTGAGGGGCAGGTTAGCGATCGTAACCACTAGGCCACAACCAGTTTGATTCGATCCTATAGATAGAGGTGAGGGGCAAGTTAGCGATCGTAACGACTAGGCCATAACCAGTGTAATTCGAACCAATAGATAGAGGTGAGGGGCAAGTTAGCGACCGTAACCACTAGGCCACACCCAGTGTGATTCGAACCTATAGATAGAGGTGAGGGGCAAGTTAGCGATCGTAACCACTAATCCACAACCAGTGTGATTCGAACCTATGGATAGAGGTGAGGGGCAAGTTAGCGACCGTAATCACTAGGCCACACCAAGTGTGATTCGAACCTATAGATAGAGGTTAGGGGCAAGTTAACGACCGTAACCACTAGGCCACACCTAGTGTGATTCGAGCCAATCGATAGAGGTGAGGTGCAAGTTAGCAACCGTAATCACTAGGCCACACATAGTGGGATTTGAACCTATAGATAGAGGTGAGGGGTAAATTAATAGCCGTAACCACTAGGCCACACCTAATGTGATTCGAACCAATCGATAGAGATGAGGGGCAAGTTAGCAACAGTAATCACTAGGCCACACCAAGTGTGATTTGAACCTATACATAGAGGTGAGGGGCAAGTTAGCGACCATAACCACTAGGCCACACCCAGTGTGATTCGAACTAATAGATAGAAGTGAGGGGCAAGTTACCGACCGTAACCACTAGGGCACAGCCAGTGTTATTCGAACCTATAGATAGAGGTGAGGGGCATGTTAGCGACCGTAACGACTAGGCCACAACCAAGTGTTATTCGAACCTATTGATAGAGGTGAGGGGCAAGTTAGCGACCGTCACCACTAGGCCACACCTAGTTTGATTCGATTCTATAGATAGAGGTGAGGGGCAAGTTAGCGACTGTAACCACTAGGCCACACCAAGTGTGATTCGAACCTATAGATAGAGGTGAGGGCAAGTTAGCGACCGTAACCACTAGGCCACACCAAGTGTGAGTCGAAACTATTAATATAGGTGAGGGGCAAGTTAGCGATTGTAACCACTAGGCCACATCAAGTGTGATTCGAACATATAGATAGAGGTGAGAGGCAAGTTAGCGACTGTAACCACTAGGCCACACCCAGTGTGATTCGAACCTATAGATAGAGGTGAGGGGCAAGTTAGAGACCGTAACCACTAGGCCACACCTAGTGTGATTCGAACCTATAGATAGAGGTGAGGGGCAGTTAGCGACCGTAACCACTAGGCCACACCCAGTGTGATTCGAACCTATAGATAGAGGTGAGGGGCAAGTTAGCTACCGTAACCACTAGGTCACACTAGTTTGATTCGAACCTATAGATAGAGGTGAGAGGCAAGTTAGCGACCGTAACCACTAGGCCACACCCAGTGTGATTCGAACCTATATATAGAGGTGAGGGGCAAGTTAGCGACCGTAACCACTAGGCACACCCAGTGTGATTCGAACCTATAGATAGAGGTGAGGGGCAAGTTAGCGACCGTAACCACTAGGCCACACCCAGTGTGATTCGAACCTATAGATAGAGGTGAGGGGCAAGTTAGCGACCGTAACCACTAGGCCACACCAAGTGTGATTCGAACCTATAGATAGAGGTGAGGGGCAAGTTAGCGACCGTAACCACTAGGCCACACCTAGTGTGATTCGAACCTATAGATAGATGTGAGGGGCAAGTTAGCGACCGTAACCACTAGGCCACACCTAGTGTGATTCGAACCTATAGATAGAGGTGAGGGGCAAGTTAGCGACCGTAACCACTAGGCCACACCTAGTGTGATTCGAACCTATAGATAGAGGTGAGGGGCAAGTTAGCGACCGTAACCACTAGGCCACACCTAGTGTGATTCGAACCTATAGATAGAGGTGAGGGGCAAGTTAGCAACCGTAACCACTAGGCCACACCTAGTGTGATTCGAACCTATAGATAGAGGTGAGGGGCAAGTTAGCGACCGTAACCACTAGGCCACACCTAGTGTGATTCGAACCTATAGATAGAGGTGAGGGGCAAGTTAGCGACCGTAACCACTAGGCCACACCTAGTGTGATTCGAACCTATAGATAGAGGTGAGGGGCAAGTTAGCGACCGTAACCACTAGGCCACACCCAGTGTGATTCGAACCTATAGATAGAGGTGAGGGGCAAGTTAGCGACCGTAACCACTAGGCCACACCCAGTGTGATTCGAACCTATAGATAGAGGTGAGGGGCAAGTTAGCGACCGTAACCACTAGGCCACACCCAGTGTGATTCGAACCTATAGATAGAGGTGAGGGGCAAGTTAGCGACCGTAACCACTAGGCCACACCTAGTTTGATTCGAACCTATAGATAGAGGTGAGGGGCAAGTTAGCGACTGTAACCACTAGGCCACACCAAGTGTGATTCGAACCTATAGATAGAGGTGAGGGCAAGTTAGCGACCGTAACCACTAGGCCACACCAAGTGTGATTCGAAACTATATATATAGGTGAGGGGCAAGTTAGCGATTGTAACCACTAGGCCACAATCAGTTTGATTCGAACCTATAGATAGAGGTGAGGGGCAAGTTAGCGATCGTAACCACTAATCCACAACCAGTGTGATTCGAAACTATGGATAGAGGTGAGGGGCAAGTTAGCGACCGTAACCACTAGGCCACACCCAGTGTGATTCGAACCTATAAATAGAGGTGAGGGGCAAGTTAGCTACCGTAACCACTAGGCCACAACCAAGTGTGATTCGAACCAATAGATAGAGGTGAGGGGCAAGTTAGCGACCGTAACCACTAGGCCACACCCAGTGTGAATCGAACCTAAAGATAGAGGTGAGGGGCAAGTTAGCGATCGTAATCACTAGGCCACAATCAGTTTGATTTGAACCTATAGATAGAGGTGAGGGGCAACATAGCGATCGTAACCACTAGGCCACAACCAGTGTGATTCGAACCTATTGATAGAGGTGAGGGGCAAGTTAGCAACCGTAACCACTAGGCCACACCCAGTGTGATTCGAACCTATAGATAGAGGTGAGGGGCAGGTTAGCGATCGTAACCACTAGGCCACAACCAGTTTGATTCGATCCTATAGATAGAGGTGAGGGGCAAGTTAGCGATCGTAACCACTAGGCCACACTCAGTGTGATTCGAACCTATAGATAGATGTGAGGGGCAAGTTAGCGATCGTAACCACTAATCCACAACCAGTGTGATTCGAACCTATAAATAGAGGTGAGGGGCAAGTTAGCTACCGTAACCACTAGGCCACAACCAAGTGTGATTCGATCCAATAGATTGAGGTGAGGGGCAAGTTAGCGACCGTAACCACTAGGCCACACCTAGTGGGATTTGAACCTATAGATAGAGGTGAGGGGTAAGTTAGCAACCGTAACCACTAGGCCACACCCAGTGTGATTCGAACATATAGATAGAGGTGAGGGGCAAGTTAGCTACCGTAACAACTATACCACACCTTGTGTGATTCGAACCTATAGATATAGGTGAGGGGCAAGTTAGCGACTGTAACCACTAGGCCACACCTAGTTTGATTCGAACCTATAGACAGAGGTGAGGGGCAAGTTAGCGACCGTAACCATTAGGCCACACCAAGTGTGATTCGAACCTATGGATATAGGTGAGGGGCAAGTTAGCGATTGTAACAACTAGGCCACACAAAGTGTGGTTCGAACCTATAGATAGAGGTGAGAGGCAAGGTAGCGACTGTAACCACTAGGCCACACCCAGTGTGATTCGAACCTATAGATAGAGGTGAGGGCAAGTTAGCGACCGTAACCACTAGGCCACACCAAGTGTGATTCGAACCTATGGATATAGGTGAGGGGCAAGTTAGCGATTGTAACAACTAGGCCACACAAAGTGTGATTCGAACCTATAGATAGAGGTGAGAGGCAAGGTAGCGACTGTAACCACTAGGTCACACCCAGTGTGATTCGAACCTATATATATAGGTGAGGGGCAAGTTAGAGAACGTAACCACTAGGCCACACCTAGTGTGATTCGAACCTATAAATAGAGGTGAGGGGCAAGTGAGTACCGTAACCACTAGGCCACAACCAAATGTGATTCGAACTATAGATAGAGATGAGGGGCAAGTTAGCTACCGTAACCACTATACGACACCTGTGTGATTCGAACCTATAGATAGAGGTGAGGTGCAAGTTAGCGACCGTAACCACTAGGCCACACCAAGTGTGATTCGAACCTATAGATTGAGGTGAGGGGCAAGTTAGCTACCGTAACCACTAGGCCACACCTAGTTTGATTCGAACCTATAGATAGAGGTGAGGGGCAAGTTAGCGACTGTAACCACTAGGCCATACCAAGTGTGATTCGAACCTATAGATAGAGGTGAGGTGCAAGTTAGCGACTGTAACCACTAGGCCACACCTAGTGATATTCGAACCTATAGATAGAGGTGAGGGGCAATTTAGAGACCGTAACCACTAGGCCACACCAAGTGTGATTCGAACCTATAGATTGAGGTGAGGGGCAAGTTAGCTACCGTAACCACTAGGCCACACCTAGTTTGATTCGAACCTATAGATAGAGGTGAGGGGCAAGTTAGCGACTGTAACCACTAGGCCATACCAAGTGTGATTCGAACCTATAGATAGAGGTGAGGTGCAAGTTAGCGACTGTAACCACTAGGCCACACCTAGTGATATTCGAACCTATAGATAGAGGTGAGGGGCAATTTAGAGACCGTAACCACTAGGCCACACCAAGTGTGATTCGAACCTATAGATTGAGGTGAGGGGCAAGTTAGCTACCGTAACCACTAGGCCACACCTAGTTTGATTCGAACCTATAGATAGAGGTGAGGGGCAAGTTAGCGATTGTAACCACTAGGCCACATCAAGTGTGATTCGAACCTATAGATAGAGGTGAGAGGCAAGTTAGCGACTGTAACCACTAGGCCACACCCAGTGTGATTCGAACCTATAGATAGAGGTGAGGGGCAAGTTAGAGACCGTAACCACTAGGCCACACCTAGTGTGAATCGAACCTATAGATAGAGGTGAGGGGCAAGTTAGCGACCGTAACCACAAGGCCACACCCAGTGTGAATCGAACCTATAGATAGAGGTGAGGGGCAAGTTAGCGATCGTAACCACTAGGCCACAATCAGTTTGATTCGAACCTATAGATAGAGGTGAGGGGCAACTTAGCGATCGTAACCACTAGGCCACAACCAGTGTGATTCGAACCTATAGATAGAGGTGAGGGGCAAGTTAGTTACCGTAACTACTAGGCCACAACCAAGTGTGATTCGAACCTATAGATAGTGGTGAGGGGCAAGTTAGCGACCCTAACCACTAGGCCACACCTAGTGGGATTTGAACCTATAGATAGAGGTGAGGGGTAAGTTAGCAACCGTAACCACTAGGCCACACCCAGTGTGATTCGAACCTATATATAGAGGTGAGGGGCAAGTTAGCTACCGTAACCACTATGCCACACCTTGTGTGATTCGAACCTATAGATAGAGGTGAGAGGCAAGTTAGCAACTGTAACTACTAGGCCACACCTAGTTTGATTCGAACCTATAGATAGAGGTGAGGGGTAAGTTAGCGACCGTAACCACTAGGCCACACCTAGTGTGATTCGAACCAATAGATAAATGTGAGTGGCAAGTTAGAGACCGTAACCACTAGGCCACGCCTAGTGTGATTCGAACCTATTGATAGAGGTGAGGGGCAAGTTAGCGACTGTAACCACTAGGCCACACCAAGTGTGATTCGAACCTATAGATGGAGGTGAGGGGCAAGTTAGCAAACGTAACCACTAGGACACACCTAGTGGGATTTGACCCTATAGATAGAGGTGAGGGGTAATATAGCAACCGTAACCATTAGGACACACCTAGTGGGATTTGAACCTATAGATAGAGGTGAGGGGCAAGTTAGCGACTGTAATCACTAGGCCACACCAAGTGTGATTCGAACCTATAGATAGAGGTGAGGGGCAAGTTAGCGACCATAACCACTAGGCCACACCTAGTGTGATTCGAACCTATAGATAGAGGTGAGGGGCAAGTTATCGACCGTAACCACTAGGCCACACCTAGTGTGATTCGAACCTATAGATAGAGGTGAGGGGCACGTTAGCGACTGTAACCACTAGACACACCAAGTGTAATTCGAACCTATAGATAGAGGTGAGGGGCAAGTTAGTGACCGTAACCACTAGGCCACACCAAGTGCGATTCGAACCTATAGATAGAGGTGACGAGCACGTTAGCGACCGTAACCACTAGACACAGATGCTTGTCAACATATTGGTGGCAATCGTGAAAGGGCCGTTCAACAATCCGTTCTGCTTGACAACATATTGGTGGAAATCGTGAGAGGGCCGTTCAACAATCCGTTCTGCTTAACAACATATTGGTGGAAATCGTAAGAGGGCCGTTCAACAATCCGTTCTGCTTGTCAACCTATTGGTGGCAATCGTAAGAGGGCCGTTCAACAAGTATCTGAACTACATTGCTGCTATGGGGATGACCGAATCTAATGTTGTTATAACTTGTGGTCCAACTTATTTGTTCGATCCCCCGTCTGACCATAATGAAATTAACAGTCTTTCAGATGGTACTTTAAACCGAGGTCTCGTGTCGGTGCTTTACACCGTACACGTAAAAGAATCAGAGGAGACTCTGGAATGTGTTTCTGTCTGTATCACTGCACTATCATCCAACAATCTAAAATGACTAATCTCTTCAGGAGGCGTCGCTCATATGGGTAACCAGTAGCGACGATAAATAAAACGGAAAACACACAGTAACACATAATTACTGTGCTGCTAAAATCGAACACACTGTTTAGGTCGAATGGCAGTTATCAAGCTGTTATTGGTGAGTGAGGATGCCAGGTGCCCTTCTGGGTATTCCAGGCACGTCTGGAACCCGGATATGACCAGCGACCTTTTGCAAGCCATATACAAGACTTCCTCGCTAGAAATAAGTAGACACACCCAGTGTTATTCGAACCTATATATAGAGGTGAGGGGCAAGTTAGCGATTGTAACCATTAGGCCACACCTAGTGTGATTCGAACCTATAGATAGAGATGAGGGGCAAGTTAGCGATCGTAATCACTAGGCCACACCTAGTGTGATTCGAACCTATAGATAGAGGTGAGGGGCAAGTTAGCGACCGTAACCATTAGGCCACACACAGTGTGATTCGAATCTATAGACAGAGGTGAGGGGCAAGTTAGCGACCTTAACCACTAGGCCACACCTAGTGTGATTCGAACCTATAGTTAGAGGTGAGGGGCAAGTCAGCAACCGTAACCACTAGGCCACACAAAGTGTGATTCGAACTTATAGATATAGGTGAGGGGCAAGTTAGCAGTAGTATGGGCGTCTCTTTGGGTGTTGTGTTAACGTCATCACTTGTTGTGTATACGTCATCACTATAGAGCCTATTGATGATATATCGCGCAATTACCGATCTCTTTACTTGTTGCGTATACGTCACCACCGCAACTACCGAGCTCTTTGCTTTGTTATGGTATACGCGTCACTATTGATGATATATCGCGCAACTACCGATCTCTTTACTTGTTGCGTATACGTCACCACCGCAACTACCGAGCTCTTTGCTTTTTTTTGGTATACGCGTCACTATATAGCCTATTGGTAATAGCTTTATAAATAGCGATCTCGTACCATTCTATAAATATAGACTACGAACCTATCCATAAATAACTATTACGAACGCTTCTATATAAATATAGTCCGATTAGAACGGTCTTAGTACTCAAGCAGCTTCACGAGCTTCAACGAATATACGGGTAAGTTCATTATATTATTCAAGCTAGGCGTACGTTTTTATCGAGTAAGAAATCCTAATTACAAACTTAACCTATGTACGAATATGAATAATATATATCGTTATGTATACTTCCATAAAAACGCGATAAATTATTAATAATCCGTAATGTACGTTTTAGAGGGCGATGGATTCCATCAGGAATGAGATATACACAGCGATAAGTCGTAACAACTTGTTTCGCGATCTAGCAATTTTGTAATAAAATAATATTATCCATTCTATATGAGACGCTGGATGGAACGATTAATATAAATGTTCAAATTATAAAACCCGTCCGCGCGAACGTATGTCTGGTGGCAATAGAGGTTAGTCATATAAATAACGCGTATATATCCGAATAAATCATATCGGTTAGTATGACGCATACTATCGCGTCTGCTCGATACATCGGAATGAATGGGATATCCTGTCTGCTAGCATGTTTCTATGTTGACCCTAATTAACCTTATCCGGGAATGCGAGAAAAATCACCAGCGCAGTAGGTACACGAAATGACATCGAAGTAATTAATACGTTTACATACCGATGTTGTTAATGCCGACCTTTAAAAGCTAAAGGTATGACCAATAACATTTCTCTAAGCTACCACAATCGCATTTTGGTGTAGTTAATCTGATAAAAAAATTAAACGAGTTTAATTTTTTTATTAGATTAACGACACAAACATGCGCTTGTAGCTTCGCATATCGAAACGACGGAGACAAAAACTGAAATAACAATGACAAAAACTGAAACGCTTGTGTCGGAAATTGAAACGCTTGTGTCAGAAACCGAAACGCTAGTGTCAAAAACTGAAACGGACTCTATGGAGAATTACGTGTTAACGGGTAAAAACTGAAACGCTAGTGTCAAAAACTGAAACGCTCGTGTCAGAAACTGAAACGTTACTGTCAAAAAATTAAAACGTTAGATACAAAAACTGAAACGCTACGGTTTAATACATGTTTTGACGACCTAATGTTATGGTAAGATCCATGTTTTGTGTTGGAAGATGCGGGATTTATGTAGATATGGTGCGAAAGTGCGTATATCTTGTAGTAATATATGTAGATATGGTGATATAGTGTGTATATCTTGTAGTAATGAATGTATATATGGTGCGATAGTGTTTAGATATTGTAGTAATGAACGTATATATGGTGATATAGTGAATAATTTCTTGTAGTAATGTTGTAGATATGGTGAGATACTGTGTATATATTGTAGTAATGTACGTAAATATTGTGTGATAGTGGATATATCTTGTAGTAATGTATGTAGATTTGGTGAGATAGTGTGTATATTTAGTAGCAATGTACGTATATATGGGGAGATAGTGTGTATATCTTGTAGAAATGTATGTAGTTATGGTTAGATAGTGGATATATATTGTTGTAATATATGTAGATATGGTGATATAGTGTGTATATATTGTAGTAATGTATGTATATATGGTGAGACAGTGTGTATATCTTGTAATAATGTACGTATATATGGTGAGCTAGTGTGTATATCTTGTAGTAATGTATGTAGATATGGTGAGACAGTGTGTAGTTATTGTAGTAATTTATGTATATATGGTGCGATAGTGTGTATATCTTGTAGTAATGTACGTAGATATGGTGAGATAGTGTGTATATCTTGTAGTAATGTACGTAGATATGGTGAGACAGTGTGTAGTTATTGTATTAATGTACGTAAATATGGTGAGTTAGTGGATATATCTTGTAGGAATGTACGTATATATGGTGATATAGTGTGTAGCTCTTGTAGTAATGTACGTAAATATGGTGAGATAGTGGATATATCTTGTAGGAATGTACGTAGATATTGTGATATAGTGTGTAGATCTTGTATCAATGTTTGTAGATATGGTGACATAGTGTGTATATCTTGTAGTAATGTACGTAAATATTGTGAGATAGTGGATATATCTTGTAGTAATGTATGTAGATTTGGTGAGATAGTGCGTATATTTAGTAGCAATGTACGTATATATGGGGAGATAGTGTTTATGTCTTGTAGAAATGTACGTAGATATGGTGAGATAGTGGATATATATTGTTGTAATATATGCAGATATGTTGATATAGTGCGTATATATTGTAGTAATGTATGTAGATATGGTGAGACAGCGTGTATATCTTGTAGTAATGTGTGTATATATATATATTGAGATAGTGTGTATATCTTGTAGTAATGTACGTAGATATGGTGAGATAGTGCGTATATCTTGTAGAAATGTATGCAGATATGGTGAGACAGGGTGTAGTTATTGTAGTAATGTAAGTATATATATATATATATTGTAGTAATGTATATGGATATGTTGAAATAGTGTGTATATCTTGTAGTAATGTACGTAGATATGGTGAGATAGTGTGTATATCTTGTAGTAATGTATGTAAATATGTTGAGTTAGTGTATATATCTTACAGTAATGTATGTAGATATGGTGATATAGTGTGTAGATCTTGTAGTAATGCATGTAAATATGGTGTGATAGTGGATATATCTTGTAGGAATGTATGTAAATATGGTGATATAGTGTGTAGATATTGTAGTAATGAATGTAGATATGGTGATATAGTGTGTAGATCTTGTAGTAATGAATGTAGATATGATGAGATAGTGCGTTTATCTTATAGAAATGTATGCAGATATGGTGAGACAGCGTGTAGTTATTGTAGTAATATATGTAAATATGGTGAGATAGCGGATATATCTTGTAGGAATGTATGTAGATATGGTGATATAGTGTGTAGATCTTATAGTAATGAATGTAGATATGGTGAGATAGTGTGTAAATTTAGTATCAATGTATGTATATATGGTGAGATAGTGGATATATCTTGTATGAATGTAAGTAGATATGGTGAGATAGTGGATATATCTTGTAGGAATGTACGTAGATATGGTGATATGGTGTGTAGATCTTGTAGTAATGAATGTATATATGGTGAAATAGTATGTAGATCTTATAGTAATGAATGTATATATGATGAAATAGTGTGTAGATCTTGTAGTAATGAATGTAGATATGGTGAGATAGTGGATATATATTGTTGTAATATATGTAGATATGGTGAGATAGTGTGTATATATTGTATTAATGTATGTAGATATGGTGAGATAGTGTGTAGATCTTGTATGAATGTATGTAGATATGGTGAGACAGCGTGTATATCTTGTAGTAATGAACGTAGATATGGTGAAATAGTGTGTAGATCTTGTAGTAATGAATGTAGATATGTTAAGATAGTGTGTATATCTTGTTGTAATGTATGTAAATATGGTGAGTTAGTGGATATATCTTGTAGGAATGTATGTAGATATGTTGATATAGTATGCAGATCTTGTAGTAATGAATGTAAATATGGTGAGATAGTGGATATATCTTGTAGGAATGTATGTAGATATGGTGATATAGTGTGTAGATCTTGTAGTTATTTATGTAGATATGGTGAGACAGCGTGTAGTTATTGTAGTAATGTATGTAAATATGGTGAAATAGTGTGTATATATTGTAGTAATGTATGTAGATATGTTGAGACATCGTGTATATCTTGTAGTAATGAATGTAGATATGATGAAATAGTGTGTAGATCTTGTAGTAATGAATGTAGATATGGTGAGATAGTGCGTATATATTGTAGTAATGTACATATATATGGTGAGATAGTGTGTATATCTTGTAGTAATTTATGTAGATATGGTGAGACAGAGCGTAGTTATTGTAGTAATGTATGTAAATATGGTGAGATAGTGGATATATCTTGTAGGAATATACGTAGGTATGGTGATATAGTGTTTAGATCTTGTAGTAATGAATGTAGATATGGTGAGATAGTGGATATATCTTGTAGGAATGTATGTAGATATGGTGATATAGTGTGTAGATCTTGTAGCAATGTTTGTAGATATGGTGCCATAGTGTGTATATCTTGTAGTAATGTATGTAAATATTGTGAGATAGTGGATATATATTGTAGTAATGTATGTAGATTTGGTGAGAAAGTGTGTATATTTAGTAGCAATGTATGTATATATGGTGAGATAGTGTGTATATCTTGTAGAAATGTATGTATCTATGGTGAACTAGTGGATATATATTGTTGTAATATATGCAGATATGGTGATATAGTGTGTATATATTGTAGTAATGTATGTAGATTTGGTGAGACAGCGTGTATATCTTGTAGTAATGTGCGTATATATAGTGAGATAGTGTGTATATCTTGTAGTAATGTACGTAGATATGGTGAGCTAGTGTGAATATCTTGTAGTAATGTATGTAGATATGGTGAGATAGCTCGTATATCTTGTAGAAATGTATTTAGATATGGCGAGACACTGTGTAGTTATTGTAGGAATGTATGTATATATGGTGAGACAGCGTGTATATCTTGTAGTAATGTACGTATATATGGTGATATAGTGTGTAGATCTTGTAGTAATGAATGTAGATATGGTGAGATAGTGGATATATCTTGTAGGAATGTATGTAGATATGGTGATATAGTGTGTAGATCTTGTAGCAATGTTTGTAGATATGGTGCCATAGCGTGTATATCTTGTAGTAATGTATGTAAATATTGTGAGATAGTGGATATATCTTGTAGTAATGTATGTAGATTTGGTGAGAAAGTGTGTATATTTAGTAGCAATGTATGTATATATGGTGAGATAGTGTGTATATCTTGTAGAAATGTATGTAGATATGGTGAGCTAGTGGATATATATTGTTGTAATATATGCAGATATGGTGATATAGTGTGTATATATTGTAGTAATGTATGTATATTTGGTGAGACAGCGTGTATATCTTGTAGTAAGGTGCGTATATATATATATAGTGAGATAGTGTGTATATCTTGTAGTAATGTACGTAGATATGGTGAGATAGTGTGAATATCTTGTAGTAATGTATGTAGATATGGTGATATAGCGCGTATATCTTGTAGAAATGTATTTAGATATGGTGAGACAGTGTGTAGTTATTGTAGTAATGCATGTAAATATGGTGAGATAGTGGATATATCTTGTAGGAATGTATGTAGATATGGTGAGACAGCGTGTATATCTTGTAGTAATGTGTGTATATATGGTGAGATAGTGTGTATATCTTGTAGAAATGTATTTAGATATGGTGAGACAGTGTGTAGATATTGTAGTAATGTATGTAAATATGGTGAGATAGTGGATATATCTTGTAGGAATGTATGTAGATATGGTGAGACAGCGTGTATATCTTGTAGTAATGTGTGTATATATGGTGTGATAGTGTGTGTATCTTGTAGTAATGTACGTAAATATGGTGAGATAGTGTGTATATATTGTAGTAATATAATCATTTTATCGGTATATGTCACTATCATGGATTCTGATTGGTCGGTTATAACGTCATTGGATAAATAAAAATAGCAATACCAGTTCTAACTAGTTTTCTATTTATAGTAACGTAGTTAATTGTTATTTATAGCAATACGCTCTCCTCGGATAAATAAAAATAGCAATACCGTATCTAACTAGTTTTCTATTAATAGTAACGTATGTCATTGTTATTTATAGCAATAGGTTCTGATCGGATGAATATAAATAGCCCGTTCCAACTAGTTTTCTATTTATAGCACCTTAGTTCATTTATAGGATAGGTCTATACGTGTCTGGACATGATTTCGTGACGCCAACGACTGACTGATGCAATATGCCGGAAACGGTCAGCGACTTAAGTATCGGATGCCAAAGTGTAAGGATATTTAGGCACTTATACGTATTATATAATATCAACATCTTAAGATCGAAATGAAGATAATAAATATAATCGGTATAACGAGAATGTGTAGAGGGAGTGTGTACGGACATTAGCTACGTAATTATAATTAATGGTAGGTACGGACAGAAATGGCACACCCCGAGTCGAATGGACCGTTAATAAGCGAGATAGTGTTTTCCCGCCATTGTTATCCTCCATTTTGAAAATCGTAGGCTCGGAACGTATAATCGTTTATCGAAACCCCCGGATAGATAGGTCCTATGATAAAGCTTATATAGCGAATTTATATCGGTATTTCCGGTTTTTCGGATCACTACTTCCGGTATGAGGTCTGACCATTAATTGATTCGCGGATTCGTCATTGTCTCTTCGAGATCTTTCTGACGATACCAAACAAGGCCATTTTCCTCGAAAGTTCATTTTTCTTCAAACTTAGTTACGATTAAAGGGAGATAATCAGTATTATAGATATATCGACTAATGATAGATCAAAATGAAGGGTAGCGTCGGACTCGTGACGTCGATACGCGTATATTAGAACTATCTTATAGATACGTTTAAATATTTTTTTATTTTCATATTCAGGACTTTAAGAATATATCAAATCTTTAAACAGCTATTTCTCGAAAAGTACTGGCCGTATAAATAAATGAAATATATGGTCGTGTCGGTCTCACCGAGCTACGTCGATTTATACAGATGTCTACGCTCTAACGCAGAGTAGAAAAATTGATGACGTTGTAGGCCGAGTCTTTTAACTCCGTTATAAACAGCGTACGCGACTCTACCCCTATATCTAATAATCGAATTATGGATATCCTTATAAATACTGATGTGCAGGCCCGGGCCTAATGGCAGCTACGCGCCTGTATGCTTCTGGAATTGGAGCGTATCCTGCAACAAAAATGAATTAACGACTACACTTTTAGAGGCGTCACCCCTATTAACGAGGGGGTCGATGATAAATAAATAAGGAAGGCTAACAGATGAGCATATTGGAAAGCAACATTTTCCTGTAGCGACCACACAGGTGTCACACCAGTCTGGACGTATACATTCATAAGCCATGTTCGAACCCTAATCTCCGAGCGACGTCGTCTATCAAATAAAGCATGTATTACCATAAAATAGGCTTCGCGTGAAACTGATAGGCGTATTATGATAACAACATTGACACATACGCATGTTCTCTACAACCGTAATAAAGGATGCGCGATGTAATACCGATCACGTGATTAGCATCGGGGATGTAAATAGTTTATACAAATTAATGTTAGCACGATAGCGAAACGAGTATTTTAGATTGATTTGAGTACCGCTGTAGGACTGCATACATCATTTACATACATGTACATCTTATAATTCGAACATAATGAGCCATCTGCACGCTATTACATATCTATCATGAAAACATCAAAGCCGTTGTTTTGGAGGACAGTGCACGAGGCAGAAGATGCTCCATCGACAGACAGACCGCCGGACGGACGGACGGACAGCCAGTCAGTCAGCCAGATAGACAGACAGGCGGACGGACAGACAGACAGACAGACAGACGGGATAGACGTACAGACGGACGGACAGACAGACGGACAGACGGACGGACGGACAGACAGACAGACAGACAGACAGACAGACAGACAGACAGACAGACGGACAGACAGACAGACAGACAGATAGACAGACAGACAGACAGACGGACGGATAGGCGGACAGACAGACAGACAGACGGACGGACGGATAGGCGGACAGACATCAAATCTTGAAATAGCCTTATACATGTTTCTAAAAATAACTGATTCGTCTGGCTAGAGCCAAAATAATCACTGGTATTTCAGCATCAGATATATTGGGAATAAAATATTTTGATTCGGTGTACTGTTAACTGGCAAGAACTTAATATTTTATGAACGCGTGGAATATTTTATTGAACCTGGGACTGTAATTAATATACAAATGTATGTTAGCTCAATCGCTCGGATGACCTACTGATTAAGTTATGTACGCACTCCGGGCTTATCAGTTAATGCGATATGTGGTAGCTTAGAGAAATGTTATTGGTCATACCTTTAGCTTTTAAAGGTCGGCATTAACAACATCGGTATGTAAACGTATTAATTACTTCGATGTCATTTCGTGTACCTACTGCGCTGGTGATTTTTCTCGCATTCCCGGATAAGGTTAATTAGGGTCAACATAGAAACATGCTAGCAGACAGGATATCCCATTCATTCCGATGTATCGAGCAGACGCGATAGTATGCGTCATACTAACCGATATGATTTATTCGGATATATACGCGTTATTTATATGACTAACCTCTATTGCCACCAGACATACGTTCGCGCGGACGGGTTTTATAATTTGAACATTTATATTAATCGTTCCATCCAGCGTCTCATATAGAATGGATAATATTATTTTATTACAAAATTGCTAGATCGCGAAACAAGTTGTTACGACTTATCGCTCTGTATATCTCATTCCTGATGGAATCCATCGCCCTCTAAAACGTACATTACGGATTATTAATAATTTATCGCGTTTTTATGGAAGTATACGTAACGATATATATTATTCATATTCGTACATAGGTTAAGTTTGTAATTAGGATTTCTTACTCGATAAAAACGTACGCCTAGCTTGAATAATATAATGAACTTACCCGTATATTCGTTGAAGCTCGTGAAGCTGCTTGAGTACTAAGACCGTTCTAATCGGACTATATTTATATAGAAGCGTTCGTAATAGTTATTTATGGATAGGTTCGTAGTCTATATTTATAGAATGGTACGAGATCGCTATTTATAAAGATATTACCAATAGGCTATATAGTGACGCGTATACTAAAAAAAAGCAAAGAGCTCGGTAGTTGCGCGATATATCATCAATAGTGACGCGTATACCAAAAAAAAGCAAAGAGCTCGGTAGTTGCGGTGGTGACGTATACGCAACAAGTAAAGAGATCGGTAGTTGCGCGACATATCATCAATAGGCTCTATAGTGATGACGTATACACAACAAGTGATGACGTATAAACAACACCCAAAGAGACGCCCATACTACTGTTAGCGACCGTAACCACTAGGCCACACCAAGTGTGATTCGAACCTATAGATAGAGGTGAGGGGCAGGTCAGCGACCGTAACCAGTAGGTCACACCTAGTGTGATTCGAACCAATAGATAGAGGTGAGGGGCAAGTTAGCGACTGTAACCTCTAGGCCACACCAAGTGTAATTCGAACCTATAGATAGAGGTGAGGGGTAAGTTAGCGACCGTAACCATTAGGGCACACCTAGTGGGATTTGAACCTATATATAGAGGTGAGGGGCAAGTTAGCGACCATAACCACTAGGCCACACCTAGTGTGATTCGAACCTATTGATAGAGGTGAGGGGCAAGTTAGCGACTGTAACCACTAGGCCACACCAAGTGTGATTCGAACCTATAGATGGAGGTGAGGGGCAAGTTAGCAAACGTAACCACTAGGACACACCTAGTGGGATTTGACCCTATAGATAGAGGTGAGGGGTAATTTAGCAACCGTAACCATTAGGACACACCTAGTGGGATTTGAACCTATAGATAGAGGTGAGGGGTATGTTAGCGACCGTAACCATTAGGGCACACCTAGTGGGATTTGAACCTATATATAGAGGTGAGGGGCAAGTTAGAGACCAAAACCACTAGGCCACACCTAGTGTGATTCGAACCTATTGATAGAGGTGAGGGGCAAGTTAGCGACTGTAACCACTAGGCCACACCAAGTGTGATTCGAACCTATAGATGGAGGTGAGGGGCAAGTTAGCAAACGTAACCACTAGGACACACCTAGTGGGATTTGACCCTATAGATAGAGGTGAGGGGTAATTTAGCAACCGTAACCATTAGGACACACCTAGTGGGATTTGAACCTATAGATAGAGGTGAGGGGCAAGTTAGCGACTGTAATCACTAGGCCACACCAAGTGTGATTCGAACCTATAGATAGAGGTGAGGGGCAAGTTAGCGACCGTAACCACTAGGCCACACCTAGTGTGATTCGAACCTATAGATAGAGGTGAGGGGCAAGTTAGCGACCGTAACCACTAGGCCACACCTAGTGTGATTCCAACCTGTAGATAGAGGTGAGGGGCAAGTTATCGACCGTAACCACTAGGCCACACCTAGTGTGATTCGAACCTATAGATAGAGGTGAGGGGCACGTTAGCGACTGTAACCACTAGACACACCAAGTGTAATTCGAACCTATAGATAGAGGTGAGGAGCAAGTTAGTGACCGTAACCACTAGGCCACACCAAGTGCGATTCGAACCTATAGATAGAGGTGACGAGCAAGTTAGCGACCGTAACCACTAGACACAGATGCTTGTCAACATATTGGTGGCAATCATGAAAGGGCCGTTCAACAATCCGTTCTGCTTGACAACATATTGGTGGAAATCGTGAGAGGGCCGTTCAACAATCCGTTCTGCTTGACAACATATTGGTGGAAATCGTGAAAGGGCCGTTCAACAATCCGTTCTGCTTGTCAACCTATTGGTGGCAATCGTAAGAGGCCGTTCAACAAGTATCTGAACTACATTGCTGCTATGGGGATGACCGAATCTAATGTTGTTATAACTTGTGGTCCAACTTATTTGTTCGATCCCCCGTCTGACCATAATGAAATTAACAGTCTTTCAGATGGTACTTTAAGCCGAGGTCTCGTGTCGGTGCTTTACACAGTGCACGTAAAAGAATCAGAGGAGACTCTGGAATGTGTTTCTGTCTGTATCACTGCACTATCATCCAACAATCTAAAATGACTAATCTCTTCAGGAGGCGTCGCTCATATGGGTAACCAGTAACGATGATAAATAAAACGGAAAACACACAGTAACACATAATTACTGTGCTGCTAAAATCGAACACACTGTTCAGGTCGAATGGCAGTTATCAAGCTGTTATTGGTGAGTGAGGATGCCAGGTGCCCTTCTGGGTATTCCAGGCACGTCCGGAATCCGGATATGACCATCGACCTTTTGCAAGCCATATACAAGACTTCCTCGCTAGAAATAAGTAGACACACCCAGTGTTATTCGAACCTATATATAGAGGTGAGGGGCAAGTTAGCGATTGTAACCATTAGGCCACACCTAGTGTGATTCGAACCTATAGATAGAGATGAGGGGCAAGTTAGCTATCGTAACCACTAGGCCACACCTAGTGTGATTCGAACCTATAGATAGAGGTGAGGGGCAAGTTAGCGACCGTAACCATTAGGCCACACACAGTGTGATTCGAATCTATAGACAGAGGTGAGGGGCAAGTTAGCGACCTTAACCACTAGGCCACACCTAGTGTGATTCGAACCTATAGATAGAGGTGAGGGGCAAGTCAGCGACCGTAACCACTAGGCCACACCAAGTGTGATTCGAACTTATAGATATAGGTGAGGGGCAAGTTAGCGACTGTAACCACTAGGCCACACCAAGTGTAATTCGAACCTATAGATAGAGGTGAGGGGTAAGTTAGCGACCGTAACCATTAGGGCACACCTAGTGGGATTTGAACCTATATATAGAGGTGAGGGGCAAGTTAGCAACCGTAACCATTAGGGCACACCCAGTGGGATTGGAACCTATATATATAGCTGAGGGGCAAGTTAGCGACCGTAACCACTAGGCCACACCATGTGTGATTCGAACCTATAGATAGAGGTGAAGGGCAAGTTAGCGACCGTAACCATTAGGGCACACACAGTGTGATTCGAATCTATAGACAGAGGTGAGGGGCAAGTTAGCGACCTTAACCACTAGGCCACACCTAGTGTGATTCGAACCTATAGATAGAGGTGAGGGGCAAGTCAGCGACCGTAACCACTAGGCCACACCAAGTGTGATTCGAACTTATAGATATAGGTGAGGGGCAAGTTAGCGACTGTAACCACTAGGCCACACCAAGTGTAATTCGAACCTATAGATAGAGGTGAGGGGTAAGTTAGCGACCGTAACCATTAGGGCACACCTAGTGGGATTTGAACCTATATATAGAGGTGAGGGGCAAGTTAGCAACCGTAACCATTAGGGCACACCCAGTGGGATTGGAACCTATATATATAGCTGAGGGGCAAGTTAGCGACCGTAACCACTAGGCCACACCATGTGTGATTCGAACCTATAGATAGAGGTGAAGGGCAAGTTAGCGACCGTAACCATTAGGGCACACCTAGTGGGATTTGAACCTATAGATAGAGGTGAGGTGTAAGTTAGCGACCGTATCCACTAGACACACCTAGTGGGATTCGAACATATAGATAGAGATGAGGGATAAGTTAGCAACTGTAACCACTAGACACACCTAGTGGGATTTGAACCTATAGATAGAGGTGAGGCGCAAGTTAGCGACCGTAACAATTAGGGTACACCTAGTGAGATTTGAACCTATAGATAGAGGTGAGAGGCAAGTTAGCGACCGTAACCACTAGGCCAAACCTAGTGTGATTCGAACCTATAGATAGAGGTGAGAGGCAAGTTAGCGACCGTAACCACTAGGCACACCTAGTGGGATTTGAACCTATAGATAGAGGTGAGGGGCAAGTTAGCGAACGTAATCACTAGGCCACACCACATGTGATTCGAACCTATAGATAGAGGTGAGGGGCAAGTTAGCGACCGTAACCACTAGGCCACACCTAGTGTGATTCGAACCTATAGATAGAGGTGAGGGGCAAGTTAGCGACCGTAACCACTAGGCCACACCTAGTGTGATTCGAACCTATAGATAGAGGTGAGGGGCAAGTTAGCGACCGTAACCACTAGGCCACACCCAGTGTGATTCGAACCTATAGATAGAGGTGAGAGGCAAGTTAGCGACCGTAACCACTAGGCCACACCTAGTGTGATTCGAACCTATAGATAGAGTTGAGGGGCAATTTGGCAACCGTAACCATTAGGGCACACCTAGTGGGATTTGAACCTACAGATAGAGGTGAGGGACAAGTTAGCGACCGTAACCATTAGGGCACACCTAGTGGTATTTGAACCTATATATAGAGGTGAGGAACAAGTTAGCAAACGTAACCATTAGGGCACACCTAGTGGGATTTGAACCTATAGATAGAGGTGAGGGGCAAGTTAGCGACCGTAACCACTAGGCCACACCCAGTGTGATTCGAACCTATAGATAGAGGTGAGGGGCAAGTTAGCGACCGTAACCACTAGGCCACACCAAGTGTGATTCGAACCTATAGATAGAGGTGAGGGGCAAGTTAGCAACCGTAACCACTAGGCCACACCAAGTGTGATTCGAACCTATAGATAGAGGTGAGGGGCAAGTTAGCGACCGTAACCACTAGGCCACACCAAGTGTGATTCGAACCTATAGATAGAGGTGAGGGGCAAGTTAGCGACCGTAACCACTAGGCCACACCTAGTGTGATTCGAACCTATAGATAGAGGTGAGGGGCAAGTTAGCGACCGTAACCACTAGGCCACACCTAGTGTGATTCGAACCTATAGATAGAGGTGAGGGGCAAGTTAGCGACCGTAACCACTAGGCCACACCCAGTGTGATTCGAACCTATAGATAGAGGTGAGAGGCAAGTTAGCGACCGTAACCACTAGGCCACACCTAGTGTGATTCGAACCTATAGATAGAGTTGAGGGGCAATTTGGCAACCGTAACCATTAGGGCACACCTAGTGGGATTTGAACCTACAGATAGAGGTGAGGGACAAGTTAGCGACCGTAACCATTAGGGCACACCTAGTGGGATTTGAACCTATATATAGAGGTGAGGAACAAGTTAGCAAACGTAACCATTAGGGCACACCTAGTGGGATTTGAACCTATAGATAGAGGTGAGGGGCAAGTTAGCGACCGTAACCACTAGGCCACACCCAGTGTGAATCGAACCTATAGATAGAGGTGAGGGGCAAGTTAGCGACCGTAACCACTAGGCGACACCAAGTGTGATTCGAACCTATAGATAGAGGTGAGGAGTATGTTAGCAACCGTAACCACTAGGCCACACCAAGTGTGATTCGAACCTATAGATAGAGGTGAGGGGCAAGTTAGCGACCGTAACCACTAGGCCACACCAAGTGTGATTCGAACCTATAGATAGAGGTGAGGGGCAAGTTAGCGACCGTAACCACTAGGCCACACCTAGTGTGATTTGAACCTATAGATAGAGGTGAGGGGCAAGTTAGCAACCGTAACCACTAGGGCACACCTAGTGGGATTTGAACCTATAGATAGAGGTGAGGGGCAAGTTAGCGACCGTAACCACTAGGGCACACCTAGTGGGATTCGAACCTATATATAGAGGTGAGGAGCAAGTTAGCAAACGTAACCATTAGGGCACACCTAGTGGGATTTGAACCTATAGATAGAGGTGAGGGGCAAGTTAGCGACCGTAACCACTAGGCCACACCCAGTGTGATTCGAACCTATAGATAGAGGTGAGGGGCAAGTTAGCGACCGTAACCACTAGGCCACACCAAGTGTGATTCGAACCTATAGATAGAGGTGAGGGGCAAGTTAGCGACCGTAACCACTAGGCCACACCTAGTGTGATTCGAACCTATAGATAGAGGTGAGGGGCAAGTTAGCGACCGTAACCACTAGGCCACACCTAGTGTGATTCGAACCTATAGATAGAGGTGAGGGGCAAGTTAGCGACCGTAACCACTAGGCCACACCCAGTGTGATTCGAACCTATAGATAGAGGTGAGAGGCAAGTTAGCGACCGTAACCACTAGGCCACACCTAGTGTGATTCGAACCTATAGATAGAGTTGAGGGGCAATTTGGCAACCGTAACCATTAGGGCACACCTAGTGGGATTTGAACCTACAGATAGAGGTGAGGGACAAGTTAGCGACCGTAACCATTAGGGCACACCTAGTGGGATTTGAACCTATATATAGAGGTGAGGAACAAGTTAGCAAACGTAACCATTAGGGCACACCTAGTGGGATTTGAACCTATAGATAGAGGTGAGGGGCAAGTTAGCGACCGTAACCACTAGGCCACACCCAGTGTGATTCGAACCTATAGATAGAGGTGAGGGGCAAGTTAGCGACCGTAACCACTAGGCGACACCAAGTGTGATTCGAACCTATAGATAGAGGTGAGGGGTAAGTTAGCAACCGTAACCACTAGGCCACACCAAGTGTGATTTGAACCTATAGATAGAGGTGAGGGGCAAGTTAGCGTCCGTTACCACTAGGCCACACCAAGTGTGATTCGAACCTATAGATAGCGGTGTGGGGCAAGTTAGCGACCGTAACCACTAGGGCACACCTAGTGGGATTTGAACCTATATATAGAGGTGAGGGGCAAGTTAGCAACCGTAACCACTAGGGCACACCCAGTGTGATTCGAACCTATATATATAGCTGAGGGGCAAGTTAGCGACCGTAACCACTAGGCCACACCAAGTGTGATTCGAACCTATAGATAGAGGTGAGGGTCAAGTTAGCGAACGTAACCATTAGGACACACCTAGTGTGATTTGAACCTATAGATAGAGGTGAGGGGCAAGTTAGCGACCGTAACCACTAGACACACCTAGTGGGATTCGAACCTATAGATAGAGGTGAGGGGTAAGTTAGCAACTGTAACCACTAGACACACTTAGTGTGATTTGAACCTGTAGATAGAGGTGAGAGGTAAGTTAGCGACCGTAACCACTATGGCACACCTAGTGGGATTTGAACCTATAGATAGAGGTGAGGCGCAAGTTAGCGACCGTAACAATTAGGGCACACCTAGTGTGATTCGAACCTATAGATAGAGGTGAGGGGCAAGTTAGCGACCGTAACCACTAGGCCACACCTAGTGTGATTCGAACCTATAGATAGAGGTGAGGGGCAAGTTAGCGACCGTAACCACTAGGCACACCTAGTGGGATTTGAACCTATAGATAGAGGTGAGGGGCAAGTTAGCGACCGTAACCACTAGGCACACCTAGTGTGATTCGAACCTATAGATAGAGGTGAGGGGCAAGTTAGCGACCGTAACCACTAGGCCACACCTAGTGTGATTCGAACCTATAGATAGAGGTGAGGGGCAAGTTAGCGACCGTAACCACTAGGCCACACCTAGTGTGATTCGAACCTATAGATAGAGGTGAGGGGCAAGTTAGCGACCGTAACCACTAGGCCACACCTAGTGTGATTCGAACCTATAGATAGAGGTGAGGGGCAAGTTAGCGACCGTAACCACTAGGCCACACCTAGTGTGATTCGAACCTATAGATAGAGGTGAGGGGCAAGTTAGCGACCGTAACCACTAGGCCACACCTAGTGTGATTCGAACCTATAGATAGAGGTGAGGGGCAAGTTAGCGACCGTAACCACTAGGCCACACCCAGTGTGATTCGAACCTATAGATAGAGATGAGGGGCAAGTTAGCGACCGTAACCACTAGGCCACACCCAGTGTGATTCGAACCTATAGATAGAGATGAGGGGCAAGTTAGCGACCGTAACCAATAGGCCACACCAAGTGTGATTCGAACCTATAGATAGAGGTGAGGGGCAAGTTAGCGACCGTAACCACTAGGCCACACCTAGTGTGATTCGAACCTATATATAGAGGTGAGGGACAAGTTAGCAACCGTAACCACTAGGCCACACCTAGTGTGATTCGAACCTATAGATAGAGGTGAGGGGCAAGTTAGCGACCGTAACCACTAGGCCACACCTAGTGTGATTCGAACCTATAGATAGAGGTGAGGGGCAAGTTAGCGACCGTAACCACTAGGCCACAAGTGTGATTCGAACCTATAGATAGAGGTGAGGGGCAAGTTAGCGACCGTAACCACTAGGCCACACCAAGTGTGATTCGAACCTATAGATAGAGGTGAGGGGCAAGTTAGCGACCGTAACCACTAGGCCACACCAAGTGTGATTCGAACCTATAGATAGAGGTGAGGGGCAAGTTAGCGACCGTAACCACTAGGCCACACCTAGTGTGATTCGAACCTATAGATAGAGGTGAGGGGCAAGTTAGCGACCGTAACCACTAGGCCACACCTAGTGTGATTCGAACCTATAGATAGAGGTGAGGGGCAAGTTAGCGACCGTAACCACTAGGCCACACCTAGTGTGATTCGAACCTATAGATAGAGGTGAGGGGCAAGTTAGCGACCGTAACCACTAGGCCACACCTAGTGTGATTCGAACCTATAGATAGAGGTGAGGGGCAAGTTAGCGACCGTAACCACTAGGCCACACCAAGTGTGATTCGAACCTATAGATAGAGGTGAGGGGCAAGTTAGCGACCGTAACCACTAGGCCACACCTAGTGTGATTCGAACCTATAGATAGAGGTGAGGGGCAAGTTAGCGACCGTAACCACTAGGCCACACCTAGTGTGATTCGAACCTATAGATAGAGGTGAGGGGCAAGTTAGCGACCGTAACCACTAGGCCACACCCAGTGTGATTCGAACCTATAGATAGAGGTGAGGGGCAAGTTAGCGACCGTAACCACTAGGCCACACCTAGTGTGATTCGAACCTATAGATAGAGGTGAGGGGCAAGTTAGCAACCGTAACCATTAGGGCACACCTAGTGTGATTTGAACCTATAGATAGAGGTGAGGGACAAGTTAGCGACCGTAACCACTAGGCCACACCAAGTGTGATTTGAACCTATAGATAGAGGTGAGGGGCAAGTTAGCGACCGTAACCACTAGGCCACACCTAGTGTGATTCGAACCTATAGATAGAGGTGAGGGGCAAGTTAGCGACCGTAACCACTAGGCCACACCAAGTGTGATTCGAACCTATAGATAGAGGTGAGGGGCAAGTTAGCGACCGTAACCACTAGGCCACACCTAGTGTGATTCGAACCTATAGATAGAGGTGAGGGGCAAGTTAGCGACCGTAACCACTAGGCCACACCTAGTGTGATTCGAACCTATAGATAGAGGTGAGGGGCAAGTTAGCGACCGTAACCACTAGGCCACACCAAGTGTGATTCGAACCTATAGATAGAGGTGAGGGGCAAGTTAGCGACCGTAACCACTAGGCCACACCTAGTGTGATTCGAACCTATAGATAAAGGTGAGGGGCAAGTTAGCGACCGTAACCACTAGGCCACACCTACTGTGATTCGAACCTATAGATAGAGGTTAGGGGTAAGTTAGCGACCTTAACCACTAGGCCACACCCAGTGTGATTCGAACCTATAGATAGAGGTGAGAGGCAAGTTAGCGACCGTAACCACTAGGCCACACCAATTGTGATTCGAACCTATAGATAGAGGTGAGGGGCAATTTGGCAACCGTAACCATTAGGGCACACCTAGTGGGATTTGAACCTATAGATAGAGGTGAGGGGCAAGTTAGCGACCGTAACCACTAGGCCACACCTAGTGTGATTCGAACCTATAGATAGAGGTGAGGGGCAAGTTAGCGAACGTAACCACTAGGCCACGGAGGCCCCTTCATTACGGTACTTTGCTTCATGTAGTGTTGCCCGTGTTACCACTGGAGTTTTTCATGTTGGGATTTTACTCCAATGTCATAAAACACCAGTATATAAATATACTGTGGATATACAAGTGTACGTTTCTAAGAGCTAAAATGTTTAAAGTTTAAAGTTTATTTATTTTGCAATGATTGCGAAGCAAGTTCTAACAACTTATATTAATCACTCTCGTTGGCGCGGATGAAAGCGTATATGCGGTCATACGTGTGGGAGGAAACCGAAGTACCCCGGAGAAAACCCACCTGTCCGATCTGGCGACCACCGTACCATCTCACATACTTCCCGGTCCGAGGATCGAACCCGGATTGCATTTGTGAGAAGCGAGCGGCCTAACCACTGAGCTAATCGGATAGCCAATCTTAAAATAGCTACAGTGTTCATTGTTGAATAAAGTTAAAACCAACATTACACAACGCACATAAAACGATGCAAGGATTAAATTATTCAGGATGAGCATACTGCCCCGTTACCTCCCTAGCACAATTCCAATTTCGTTGATCCATGATTTCCCCCAGGTCCTCACAATAAGTCAAGCTCAGTTGCACCCTTGCTAGTGGCAGAGGGATCGTGAGTTCGTACCATGCCACCAGACCAAACACCAAGGTGTTCTTAAGCATCACACTTAATCCTCATTTCCTCTTCTCTCTCCCTCCTGGCGATGGATTCCACCAGGAAAGGGGTCTTGATCGCGATTAATTTCACAATTGAGCTTAAAGAAACGTGCATTTAACTAAGATATTAATGTTGTATTTTATACACATGTATGATAGCTCGATTGCGAAGCAAGTTCTTACATCTCTCGAGATCTCGTTCCTGGTGTAATCCATCGTTACGATGGAGAGAGAAGCATGTGGTATTTAAATGCCTTGCATACGGCCATAATCGTAAATGTTCCAGTTGGGTTCGAACTCCGAGCAGTTCGCACCTGACGCGAACGCTGCTACCACTGCGCTATCACGACTTCCGAGTATGATCTTAATGTTAAGATATCCGATTAGTTTAAACACAGTTTATTTCAAACCATACAGCATACACAAATATACAGTTTACACAAAATTTAGATATATGAGTGAAAACGGATTAGAACCGAAAGCTATTATAACTTGTAGAGGTATTCTCCAATAGCAATTACTTGTTATTGACATAATTTTGTCAACAGGTATAAACATGATTTATATCACTTAGTTCATACACTATCATACGTTATCTTGCAATCTATAATTATACAGGACATCTGATAGCATGCATATTGATCTTTGCACTATAAATAATTTATACTAGAGGACATAGAATCCGCACACTACGGATAAGTATGTGTTTTACATGAAAAACAATAACTATATAAATACATAGTTTTAAACATTTTGGAATATTTTTAGTTGTTCAGTTTGTGTTTTGTTAAAAAGCTGTGATATATCTTTGATGGAAACCTTCGTATTTCGTTTTCATGTAATAATAATCATATAATGTAGGTGTGCGTTTTCTATGTCCTCTAGTGTAGAACGTATAATATATATATTAAAATTGTTCAAACATTTCGTCCTTTACAATGACGGATTAAGCACGTTTGGGAATTACAAGGACGAAATAAGCAGGTTTAAGTAAAAAGATGGATTTGCAAAATTATGATGTGGTAAAACAGAACAAGTGAATTAAGAGCATAATTTATCATTGGATAAGAACAATGTAATGTAAGGTAGTCAGGGAAACGTGGCATGTTAGTAGATTGTGATTTATTAATTAATCAAAAACGATAGAGCGGGAAAACAGTATTCAGAAATAGTAAAGATGCGACAAGTTTCACAACCAAATAAATGCTGATAATAAAAATATCGCTACAAAATACGAGCTTCTGTGTGAGCCATTAACAGTATATACACTAAGCGACTCGGTTTTATTTCATTTTCATTATTTTATTGCATTCGTGTGTCAACATGTCCAACGCCGTACCTGGAAGAAAAATAGTAAGAAATGTGTGCCAGACCACTGGTGCTTGAAGAGGGGTTCCGAGATAAAATGGGGGCTAGTAGTTCTGTTTCATCCGTGATTAAAAGTTCGGCAGATGAATCCGCAAGACCGAAAAAGCAAGTTAAGCCCAGTTCAGTCTCGTCAGTCTACTTGAGCTCTGCGGAATATTTCGAGTTCAGCTGTGATCTGTGTAGTGGCGTCGGAGATCATGTCGAGGCCGAGGGATATTGCACGGTATGTAACGATTACCTATGTAGCTTGTGCTTCAGAAGTCATGCTAGGAACAAAGCATCGCTACATTACACCTTACTGGACAAAGACAATATGCCGGAAAGTCCGTTATAACGTGTGATTCGTGTAACAGAGTTGGTGACAGTGTAGATGCCAACGGATTCTGTTCCGATTGTGAAGAATATCTGTGTGCTCAGTGTATCCGAAATCATCCGATGAACAAAGCCTCTAGACACCACACTTTGCTGGACAAAGCCAGTATGCCAATAAAGAAAACTAGGTCACTCTCCACTTCCGTCGCTGCCATGAATATAGTCGCAGAATCTGGGAACGCGGGCAAACAGTGCCACGAGGAGTATACCTACATCCGGGATATCAATGTTAGATCTGTGCAAGACGACAATGATTGTTTTATTATAGGTATAGCAGTAGTGTCGGAGACCGAACTGGCTCTGATTGATTATAAAAATAACTCGTTGAAACTCGTGGACATGGAAACTAATGTAATTAAAGGATACATGCAATTTCAAACAGAACCATTTGGACTGACATCGTTACCCAGCGACCAGCTAGCTATAGCATTACCCGATGAAAGCATGATACAGCTTGTATCCACAACCGGTAGCGTACTATCTGCAGTAAGAACACTGGAAGTTAACGGTGAATGTGTAGAAGTGGATTATTGCAATGAGAAACTATACGTTTCATTCTACAGGCCTGTCAAAGTCCAGATATTACGTCTGACAGGTGCAGTACACAAGACGATATAACCAGACTCTAAAGTACTAGAACACGGCATTAATCCACGGCGCATTGCAGTAAGTCCGGATGAGAGCTCCATCTATATATCTGATTGGATGACTAACAGCGTGTTCTGCATGGATATGAATGGGAATATGATAGCTAGATACGAGGACGAACTGAATGATCCGAGTGGTATCATATTCTCCCCTTCCGGCTCCCTCTACCTCTGCAACTCAGACCAGCATGTCGTGTACAAGATGCAGAGGGATCTGAGTGAAGCCACAGTACTACTGGGACGACGTGATGGCCTGATATACCCGGGTGCAATATGCTTCAATGTGGGAAAACAACGTCTCTACATAAGCAGCAGAAGTGACAGGGCCGAGTTTGGCAATTTCATACAAGTATATCAGTTAAAATAATATCACAGGATTGAAATTATAAGGAATTACGGTTGTAGATATTTTGATGTAATATTATGCTATAACTGTCATGAAACCATGTTGTAGCGAGTAATATATTGCTATAACTGTCATGACACTATGTTGTAGACAGTAATATATTGCTATAACTGTCATGAACAATGTTGTAGATATTTTAATGTAATATTCTGTTATGACTGTCAAGAAACTATGTTGTAGATAGTAATATATTGCTATAACTGTCATGAAACTGTGTTGTAGACAGTAATATATTGCTACAGCTGTCATGAACTATGTTGTAGATATTTTAATGTAATATTCTGCTATAACTGACATGAAACTATGATGTAGATTGTAATATATTGCTATAACTGTCAAGAAACATTGTTGTAGATGTTTTAATGTAATATTCTGCTATAACTGTCATGAAACTATGTTGTAGAGAGTAATGTATTGCTATAACTGTCAAGAAACTATGTTGTAGACAGTAATATATTGCCATAACTGTCATGAAACTATGTTGTAGAGAGTAATATATTGCTATAACTGTCAAGAAACAATGTTGTAAACAGTAATATATTGCTATAACTGTCATGAATCTATGTTGTAAACAGTAATATATTGCTATAACTGTCATGAAACTATGTTGTAGAGAGTAATATATTGCTATAACTGTCAGGAAACTATGTTGTAGAGAGTAATATATTGCTATAACTGTCATGAAACTATGTTGTAGACAGTAATATATTGCTATAACTGTCATGAAACTATGCTGTAGAGAGTAATATATTGCTATAACTGTCAAGAAACTATGTTGTAGACAGTAATATATTGCTATTACTGTCATGAAACTATGTTGTAGAGAGTAATATATTGATAAATCTGTCATGAAACTATGTTGTAGACAGTAATATATTGCTATAACTGTCATGAAACTATGTTGTAGACAGTAATATATTGCTATAACTGTCATGAAACTATGTTGTAGAGAGTAATATATTGATATAACTGACAAGAAACTATGTTGTAGATAGTACTATATTGCTATAACTGACATGAAACTATGTTGTAGAAAGTAATATATTGCTATAACTGTCATGAAACTATGTTGTAGAGAGTAATATATTGCTATAACTGTCAAGGAACTATGTTGTAGAGAGTAATATATTGATATAACTGACAAGAAACTATGTTGTAGATAGTACTATATTGCTATAACTGTCATGAAACTATGTTGTAAACAGTAATATATTGCTATAACTGTCATGAAACTATGTTGTAGACAGTAATATATTGCTATAACTGTCATGAAACTATGTTGTAGAGAGTAATATATTGCTATAACTGTCATGAAACTATGTTGTAGATAGTACTATATTGCTATATCTGTCATGAACCTATGTTGTATATAGTAATGTATTGCTATAACTGACATGAAACTATGTTGTAGACAGTAATATATTGCTATAACTGACATGAAACTATGTTGTAAATAGTAATGTATTACTATAACTGACATGAAACTATGTTGTAGACAGTAATATATTGCTATAACTGACACGGAACTATGTTGTAGACAGTAATATATAGCTACAACTGTCAAGAAACTATGTTGTAGACAGAAATATATTGCTATAACTGTCAATAAACTATGTTGTAGAGAGTAATATATTGCTATAACTGTCATAAACTATGTTGTAGAGAGTAATATATTGATATAACTGTCAGGAAACTATGTTGTAGACAGTAATATATTGCTATAACTGTCATGAAACTATGTTGTAGAGAGTAATATATTGATATAACTGTCATGAAACTATGTTATAGACAGTAATATATTGATATAACCGTCCTGAATATATGTTGTAGACATTTACATGTAACATTCTGCTATAACTGTCATGAAACTATGTTGTAGACATTTTAATGTAACATTCGGCTATAACTGTCATGAAACGATGTTATAGATAGTAATATATTGCAATAACTGTCAGGAAACTATGTTGTAGACATTTTAATATAACATTCTGCTATAACTGTCATGAAACTATGTTATAGATAGTAAAATATTGCTAAAACTGTCATGAAACTATGTTGTAGGAGTAATATATTGCTAAAACTGTCATGAAACTATGTTATAGATAGTAATATATTGCTATAACTGTCATGAAACTATGTTGTAGACAGTAATATATTGCTATAACTGTCATGAAACTAAGTTGTAGGAGTAATATATTGCTATAATTTTCATGAAACTATGTTGTAGGAGTAATATATTGCTAAAAATGTCATGAAACTATGTTATAGATAGTAATATATTGCTATAACTGTCATGAAACTATGTTGTAGACAGTAATATATTGCTATAACTGTCATGAAACTAAGTTGTAGGAGTAATATATTGCTATAACTGTCATGAAACTATGCTGTAGGCATTTTAATGTAACATTCCGCTATAACTGTCATGAAACTAACTTTGTTGTAGAGAGTAATATATTGCTATAAATGGCATGAACCTATGTTGTTGACAGTAATATATTGCTATAACTGACATGAACATATGTTGTAGACAGTAATATATTGCTATAACTGTCATGAACCTATGTTGTAGACAGTAATATATTGCTATATCTGTCATGAAACTATGTTGTAGACAGTAATATATTGCTAAAACTGTCATGAAACTATGTTGTAGACAGTAATATATTGCTATAACTGTCATGAAACAACTATGTTATAGAGAGTAATATATTGCTATAACTGTCATGAACCTATGTTGTAGATAGTAATATATTGCTATAACTGACATGAGACTCTGTTGTAGATAGTAATATATTGCTATAACTGTCATGAAACTCTGTTGTAGAGAGTAATATATTGCTATAACTGTCATGAACCTATGTTGTAGTCAGTATAATATTGCTATAACTGTCATGAAACTATGTTCTAGAGAGTAATATATTGCTATAACTGTCATTAAACTATGTTGTAGAGAGAAATATAATGCTACAACTGTCATGAAACTATGTTGTAGAGAGAAATATATTGCTATAACTGTCATGAACCTATGTTGCAGACAGTAATATATTGCTATAACTGTCATGATACTATGTTGTAGATAGTAATATATTGCTATAAATGTCATGAACCTATGTTGTAGACAGTAATGTATTGCTATAACTGACATGAACCTATGTTGTAGACAGTAATATATTGCTATAACTGACATGAAACTATGTTGTAAACAGTAATATATTGCTATAACTGTCATGAAACTATGTTGTAGAGAGCAATACATTGCTATAACTGACATGACACTATGTTGTAGACAGTAATATATTGCTATAACTGTCATAAACTATGTTGTAGATATTTTAATGAAATATTCTGCTATAACTGTCATGAAACTATGATGTAGATTGTAATATATTGCTATAACTGTCATGGAACAATGTTATAGATAGTAATACATTGCTAAAACTGTCATGAAGCGATGTTGTAGAGAGTAATATATTGCTATAACTGTCATGAAACTATGTTGTAGAGAGTAATATATTGCTATAACTGTCATGAAACTATGTTGTAGAGAGTAATATATTGCTCTAACTGTCATGAACCTATGTTGTAGACAGTAATATATTGCTATAACTGACATGAATCTATGTTGTAGATAGTAATATATTGCCATAACTGACATGAAACTATGTTGTAGAGAGTAATATATAGCTATAACTGTTATGAACCGATGTTGTAGAGAGTAATATATTGCTATAACTGTCATGAATCTATGTTGTAGACAGTAATATATTGCTATAACTGTCATGAACCTATGTTGTAGATAGTAATATATTGCTATAACTGTCATGAATCTATGTTGTAGACAGTAATATATTGCTATAACTGACATGAATCTATGTTGTAGATAGTAATATATTGCCATAACTGACATGAAACTATGTTGTAGAGAGTAATATATAGCTATAACTGACATGAAACTATGTTGTAGACAGTAATATATTGCTATAACTGTCATGAAACTATGTTGTAGATAGTAATATATTGCTATTACTGTCATGAACCTATGTTGTAGACAGTAATATATTGCTAAAACTGTCATGAAACTATGTTGTAGAGAGAAATATATTGCTATAACTGTCATGAACCTATGTTGCAGACAGTAATATATTGCTATAACTGTCATGAAACTATGTTGTAGATAGTAATATATTGCTATAAATGTCATGAACCTATGTTGTAGAGAGTAATATATTGCTATAACTGACATGAGACTATGTTGTAGATATTTAATGTAATATTCTGCTATAACTGTCATGAAACTATGATGTAGATTGTAATATATTGCTATAACTGTCACGAAACTATGTTGTAGATATTTTAATGTAATATTCTGCTATAACTGTCATGAAACTATGATGTAGATTGTAATATATTGCTATAACTGTCATGGAACAATGTTATAGATAGTAATACATTGCTATAACTGTCATGAACCGATGTTGTAGAGAGTAATATATTGCTATAACTGTCATGAAACTATGTTGTAGACAGTAATATATTGCTATAACTGTCATGAAACTATGTTGTAGATAGTAATATATTGCTATAACTGTCATGAACCTATGTTGTAGACAGTAATATATTGCTATAACTGTCATGAAACTATGTTGTAGATAGTAATATATTGCTATAAATGTCATGAACCTATGTTGTAGACAGTAATATATTGCTATAACTGTCATGAAACTATGTTGTAGACAGTAATATATTGCTATAACTGTCATGAACCTATGTTGTAGACAGTAATATATTGCTATAACTGACATGAAACTATGTTGTAGACAGTAATATATTGCTATAACTGTCATGAACCTATGTTGTAGACAGTAATATATTGCTAAAACTGTCATGAAACTATGTTGTAGACAGTAATATATTGCTATAACTGTCATGAACCTATGTTGTAGAGAGTAATATATTGCTATAACTGTCATGAAACTATGTTGTAGACAGTAATATATTGCTATAACTGTCATGAAACTATGTTGTAGACAGTAATATATTGCTATAACTGACATGAAACTATGTTGTAGACAGTAATATATTGCTATAACTGACATGAAACTATGTTGTAGATAGTAATATATTGCTATAACTGACATGAAACTATGTTGTAGATAGTAATATATTGCTATAACTGACATGAAACTATGTTGTAGACAGTAATATATTGCTATAACTGTCATGAAACTATGTTGTAGACAGTAATATATTGCTATAACTGTCATGAAACTATGTTGTAGACAGTAATATATTGCTATAACTGACATGAAACTATGTTGTAGATAGTAATATATTGCTATAACTGACATGAAACTATGTTGTAGATAGTAATATATTGCTATAACTGACATGAAACTATGTTGTAGATAGTAATATATTGCTATAACTGACATGAAACTATGTTGTAGACAGTAATATATTGCTATAACTGTCATGAAACTATGTTGTAGACAGTAATATATTGCTATAACTGACATGAAACTATGTTGTAGACAGTAATATATTGCTATAACTGTCATGAAACTATGTTGTAGACAGTAATATATTGCTATAACTGTCATGAAACTATGTTGTAGATAGTAATATATTGCTATAACTGTCATGAAGCTATGTTGTAGAGAGTAATATATTGCTATAACTGTCATGAAACTATGTTGTAGATTGTAATATATTGCTATAACTGTCAAGAAACTATGATGTAGATTGTAATATATTGCTATAACTGTCATGAACCTATGTTGTAGACAGTAATATATTGCTATAACTGTCATGAAACCTATGTTGTAGAGAGTAATATATTGCTATAACTGTCATGAAACTATGTTGTAGAGAGTAATATATTGCTATAACTGTCATGAACCTATGTTGTAGACAGTAATATATTGCTATAACTGTCATGAATCTATGTTGTAGAGAGTAATATATTGCTATAACTGACATGAAACTATGTTGTAGACAGTAATATATTGCTATAACTGTCATGAATCTATGTTGTAGAGAGTAATATATTGCTATAACTGACATGACACTATGTTGTAGACAGTAAGATATTGTTATAACTGACATAAAACTATGTTCTAGACAGTAATATATTGCTATAATTGTCATGAATCTATGTTGTAGAGAGTAATATATTGCTATACCTGTCATAAACTATGTTGTAGATATTTAATGAATATTTGCTATAACTGTCATGAAACTATGATGTAGATTGTAATATATTGCTATAACTGTCATGGAAAATGTTATAGATAGTAATACATTGCTATAACTGTCATGAAGCGATGTTGTAGAGAGTAATATATTGCTATAACTGTCATGAAACTATGTTGTAGATATTTTAATGTAATATTCTGCTATAACTGTCATGAAACTATGATGTAGATTGTAATATATTGCTATAACTGTCATGGAACAATGTAATAGATAGTAATACATTGCTATAACTGTCATGAACCGATGTTGTAGAGAGTAATATATTACTATAACTGTCCTGAAACTATGTTGTGGACAGTAATATATTGCTATAACTGTCATGAAACTATGTTGTAGACAGTAATATATTGCTATAACTGTCATGAAACTATGTTGTAGACAGTAATATATTGCTATAACTGACATGAAACTATGTTGTAGACAGTAATATATTGCTATAACTGTCATGAAACTATGTTGTAGATAGTAATATATTGCTATAACTGTCATGAAACTATGTTGTAGATAGTAATATATTGCTATAACTGACATGAAACTATGTTGTAGACAGTAATATATTGCTATAACTGTCATGAAACTATGTTGTAGACAGTAATATATTGCTATAACTGTCATGAAACTATGTTGTAGACAGTAATATATTGCTATAACTGACATGAAACTATGTTGTAGATAGTAATATATTGCTATAACTGACATGAAACTATGTTGTAGATAGTAATATATTGCTATAACTGACATGAAACTATGTTGTAGATAGTAATATATTGCTATAACTGTCATGAAACTATGTTGTAGACAGTAATATATTGCTATAACTGTCATGAAACTATGTTGTAGACAGTAATATATTGCTATAACTGTCATGAAACTATGTTGTAGATAGTAATATATTGCTATAACTGACATGAAACTATGTTGTAGACAGTAATATATTGCTATAACTGTCATGAAACTATGTTGTAGACAGTAATATATTGCTATAACTGTCATGAAACTATGTTGTAGATAGTAATATATTGCTATAACTGTCATGAAGCTATGTTGTAGAGAGTAATATATTGCTATAACTGTCATGAAACTATGTTGTAGATTGTAATATATTGCTATAACTGTCATGAAACTATGTTGTAGATTGTAATATATTGCTATAACTGTCATGAACCTATGTTGTAGACAGTAATATATTGCTATAACTGTCATGAAACCTATGTTGTAGAGAGTAATATATTGCTATAACTGTCATGAAACTATGTTGTAGAGAGTAATATATTGCTATAACTGTCATGAACCTATGTTGTAGACAGTAATATATTGCTATAACTGTCATGAATCTGTGTTGTAGAGAGTAATATATTGCTATAACTGACATGAAACTATGTTGTAGACAGTAATATATTGCTATAACTGTCATGAATCTGTGTTGTAGAGAGTAATATATTGCTATAACTGACATGACACTATGTTGTAGACAGTAATATATTGCTATAACTGACATGAAACTATGTTCTAGACAGTAATATATTGCTATAATGTCATGAATCTATGTTGTAGAGAGTAATATATTGCTATAACTGTCAGAAACTATGTTGTAGATATTTTAATGTAATTGCTATAACTGTCATGAAACTATGATGTAGATTAATATATTGCTATAACTGTCATGAAACTATGTTGTAGATATAATGTAATATATTGCTATAACTGTCATGAAACTATGTTGTAGATATTTTAATGTAATATTCTGCTATAACTGTCATGAAACTATGATGTAGATTGTAATATATTGCTATAACTGTCATGGAACAATGTAATAGATAGTAATACATTGCTATAACTGTCATGAACCGATGTTGTAGAGAGTAATATATTGCTATAACTGTCATGAAACTATGTTGTAGACAGTAATATATTGCTATAACTGTCATGAACCTATGTTGTAGATAGTAATATATTGCTATAACTGTCATGAAACTATGTTGTAGACAGTAATATATTGCTATAACTGACATGAATCTATGTTGTAGATAGTAATATATTGCCATAACTGACATGAAACTATGTTGTAGAGAGTAATATATTGCTATAACTGTCATGAAACTATGTTGTAGATAGTAATATATTGCTATAACTGTCATGAACCTATGTTGTAGACAGTATTATATTGCTATTACAATCATGAAACTATGTTGTAGACAGTAATATATTGCTATAACTGACATGAAACTATGTTGTAGATAGTAATATATTGCTATTACTGTCATGAAACTATGTTGTAGACAGTAATATATTGCTATAACTGACATGATACTGTGTTGTAGATAGTAATATATTGGTATAACTGACATGAAACTATGTTGTAGAAAGAAATATATTGCTATAACTGTCATGAACCTATGTTGCAGACAGTAATATATTGCTATAACTGTCATGAAACTATGTTGTAGATAGTAATATATTGCTATAAATGTCATGAACCTATGTTGTAGACAGTAATATATTGCTATAACTGACATGAACCTATGTTGTAGACAGTAATATATTGCTATAACTGTCATGAAACTATGTTGTAGACAGTAATTTATTGCTATAACTGTCATGAACCTATGTTGTAGACAATAATATATTGCTATAACTGTCATGAACCTATGTTGTAGACAGTAATATATTGCTATAACTGTCATGAAACTATGATGTAGACAGTAATATATTGCTATAACTGTCATGAAACAACTAAGTTATAGAGAGTAATATATTGCTATAACTGTCATGAAACTATGTTGTAGATAGTAATATATTGCTATAACTGTCATGAAACTATGTTGTAGATAGTAATATATTGCTATAACTGTCATGAACCTATGTTGTAGATAGTAATATATTGCTATAACTGTCATGAAACTATGTTGTAGACAGTAATATATTGCTATAACTGTCATGAACTATGTTGTAGATAGTAATATATTGCTATAACTGACATGAAACTATGTTGTAGAGAGTAATATATTGCTATAACTGTCATGAAACTATGTTGTAGATAGTAATATATTGCTATAACTGTCATGAACCTATGTTGTAGACAGTAATATATTGCTATACAATCATGAAACTATGTTGTAGATAGTAATATATTGCTATAACTGACATGAAACTATGTTGTAGATAGTAATATATTGCTATTACTGTCATGAAACTATGTTGTAGACAGTAATATATTGCTATAACTGACATGATACTGTGTTGTAGATAGTAATATATTGGTATAACTGACATGAAACTATGTTGTAGAAAGAAATATATTGCTATAACTGTCATGAACCTATGTTGCAGACAGTAATATATTGCTATAACTGTCATGAAACTATGTTGTAGATAGTAATATATTGCTATAAATGTCATGAACCTATGTTGTAGACAGTAATATATTGCTATAACTGACATGAACCTATGTTGTAGACAGTAATATATTGCTATAACTGTCATGAAACTATGTTGTAGACAGTAATTTATTGCTATAACTGTCATGAACCTATGTTGTAGACAGTAATATATTGCTATAACTGTCATGAACCTATGTTGTAGACAGTAATATATTGCTAAAACTGTCATGAAACTATGATGTAGACAGTAATATATTGCTATAACTGTCATGAAACAACTATGTTATAGAGAGTAATATATTGCTATAACTGTCATGAAACTATGTTGTAGATAGTAATATATTGCTATAACTGTCATGAACCTATGTTGTAGATAGTAATATATTGCTATAACTGTCATGAACCTATGTTGTAGATAGTAATATATTGCTATAACTGACATGAAACTATGTTGTAGATAGTAATATATTGCTATAACTGTCATGAAACTATGTTGTAGACAGTAATATATTGCTATAACTGTCATGAAACTATGTTGTAGATAGTAATATATTGCTATAACTGTCATGAAACTATGTTGTAGATAGTAATATATTGCTATAACTGTCATGAACCTATGTTGTAGACAGTAATATATTGCTATAACTGTCATGAAACTATGTTGTAGACAGTAATATATTGCTATAACTGTCATGAACCTATGTTGTAGACAGTAATATATTGCTATAACTGTCATGAAACTATGTTGTAGATAGTAATATATTGCTATAACTGTCATGAACCTATGTTGTAGACAGTAATATATTGCTATAACTGTCATGAAACTATGTTGTAGACAGTAATATATTGCTATAACTGTCATGAAACTATGTTGTAGACAGTAATATATTGCTATAACTGTCATGAAACAACTATGTTATAGAGAGTAATATATTGCTATAACTGTCATGAAACTATGTTGTAGAGAGTAATATATTGCTATAACTGTCATGAACCTATGTTGTAGATAGTAATATATTGCTATAACTGTCATGAACCTATGTTGTAGATAGTAATATATTGCTATAACTGACATGAAACTATGTTGTAGATAGTAATATATTGCTATAACTGTCATGAAACTATGTTGTAGAGAGAAATATAATGCTATAACTGTCAAGAAACTATGCTATAGAGAGTAATATATTGCTATAACTGTCATGAAACTATGTTATAGATAGTAATATATTGCGATAACTGACATGAAACATGTTGTAGATTGTAATATATTGCTATAATTGTCATGAAACTATGTTGTAGATAGTAATATATTGCTATAACTGTCATGAAACTATGTTGTAGAGAGTAATATATTGCTATAACTGTCATGAAACTATGTTGTAGAGAGTAATATATTGCTATAACTGTCATGAACCTATGTTGTAGACAGTAATATATTGCTATAACTGACATGAACCTATGTTGTAGACAGTAATATATTGCTATAACTGTCATGAAACTATGTTGTAGACAGTAATATATTGCTATAACTGTCATGAAACTATGTTGTAGATAGTAATATATTGCTATAACTGTCATGAAACTATGTTGTAGATAGTAATATATTGCTATAACTGTCATGAAACTATGTTGTAGACAGTAATATATTGCTATAACTGTCATGAAACTATGTTGTAGACAGTAATATATTGCTATAACTGTCATGAAACTATGTTGTAGACAGTAATATATTGCTATAACTGTCATGAAACTATGTTGTAGACAGTAATATATTGCTATAACTGTCATGAAACTAT
>CM026392.1:34171303-34250239 GCA_014843695.1 Archivesica marissinica | reverse complement strand
GTAGTATGTGTGTGTAATGTCAGGTATATTGTAGTATGTGTGTGTGTAATGTCAGGTATATTGTAGTATGTGTGTGTGTAATGTCAGGTATATTGTAGTATGTTTGTGTGTAATGTCAGGTATATTGTAGTATGTTTGTGTGTAATGTCAGGTATATTGTAGTATGTGTGTGTGTAATGTCAGGTATATTGTAGTATGTGTGTGTGTAATGTCAGGTATATTGTAGTAGGTGTGTGTAATGTCAGGTATATTGTAGTATGTTTGTGTGTAATGTCAGGTATATTGTAGTATGTTTGTGTGTAATGTCAGGTATATTGTAGTATGTGTGTGTAATGTCAGGTATATTGTAGTATGTTTGTATGTAATGTCAGTTATATTGTAGTATGTTTGTGTAATGTCAGGTATATTGTAGTATGTTTGTGTGTAATGTCAGGTATATTGTAATATGTTTGTATGTAATGTCAGGTATATTGTAGTATGTGTGTGTGTAATGTCAGGTATATTGTAGTATGTGTGTGTAATGTCAGGTATATTGTAGTATGTTTGTATGTAATGTCAGGTATATTGTAGTATGTTTTTGTAATGTCAGGTATATTGTAGTATGTTTGTGTGTAATGTCAGGTATATTGTAGTATGGTGTGTGTAATGTCAGGTATATTGTAGTATGTGTGTGTGTAATGTCAGGTATATTGTAGTATGTGTGTGTGTAATGTCAGGTATATTGTAGTATGTGTGTGTGTAATGTCAGGTATATTGTAGTATGTGTGTATGTAATGTCAGGTATATTGTAGTATGTTTGGTGTAATGTCAGGTATATTGTAATATGTGTGTGTGTAATGTCAGGTATATTGTAGTATGTGTGTGTAATGTCGGGTATATTGTAGTATGTGTGTGTAATGTCAGTTATATTGTAGTATGTTTGTATGTAATGTCAGGTATATTGTAGTATGTGTGTATGTAATGTCAGGTATATTGTAGTATGTGTGTGTGTAATGTCAGGTATATTGTAGTATGTGTGTGTGTAATGTCAGGTATATTGTAGTATGTGTGTGGGTAATGTCAGGTATATTGTAGTATGTGTGTGTGTAATGTCAGGTATATTTTAGTAGTAGGTGTGTGTGTAATCTCAGGTATATTGTAGTATGTGTGTGTACTGTCAGGTATATTGTAGTATGTTTGTATGTAATGTCGGGTATATTGTAGTATGTGTGTGTGTAATGTCAGATATATTGTAGTATGTGTGTGTAATGTTAGGTATATTGTAGTATGTGTGTGTGTAATATCAGGTATATTGTAGTATGTGTGTGTATGTAATGTCAGGTATATTGTAGTGTGTGTGTAATGTCAGGTATATTGTAGTGTGTGTGTAATGTCAGGTATATTGTAGTATGTTTGTATGTAATGTCAGGTATATTGTAGTATGTTTTTATGTAATGTCAGGTATATTGTAGTATGTGTGTGTGTAATGTCAGGTATATTGTAGTATGTGTGTGTGTAATGTAATGTATATTGTAGTATGTTTGTGTGTAATGTTAGGTATAGTGTAGTATGTGTTTGTGTAATGGCAGGTATATTGTAGTATGTGTGTGTGTAATGTCAGGTATATTGTAGTATGTTTGTGTGTAATGTCAGGTATATTGTAGTATGTCTGTGTGTAATGTCAGGTATATTGTAGTATGTGTGTGTGTAATGTAAGGTATATTGTAGTATGTTTGTGTGTAATGTTAGGTATATTGTAGTATGTGTGTGTGTAATGTCAGGTATATTGTAGTATGTGTGTGTGTAATGTCAGGTATATTGTAGTATGTTTGTGTGTAATGTCAGGTATATTGTAGTATGTTTGTGTGTAATGTCAGGTATATTGTAATATGTCTGTGTGTAATGTCAGGTATATTGTAGTATGTTTGTGTGTAATGTCAGGTATATTGTAGTATGTGTGTGTAATGTCAGGTATATTGTAGTATGTTTGTGTGTAATGTCAGGTATATTGTAGTATGTTTGTGTGTAATGTCAGGTATATTGTAGTATGTTTGTGTGTAATGTCAGGTATATTGTAGTATGTTTGTATGTAATGTCAGGTATATTGTAGTATGTTTGTGTGTAATGTCAGAGGTATATTGTAGTATGTGTGTGTGTAATGTCAGGTATATTGTAGTATGTGTGTGTAATGTCAGGTGTATTGTAGTATGTTTGTAAGTAATGTCCGGTATATTGTAGTATGTGCGTATGTAATGTCGGGTATATTGTAGTATGTTTGGGTGTAATGTCAGGTATATTGTAATATGTTTGTGTGTAATGTCAGGTATATTGTAGTATGTGTGTGTGATGTCAGGTATATTGTAGTATATGTGTGTGTAATGTCAGGTATATTGTAGTATATGTGTGTGTAATGTCAGGTATATTGTAGTATGTGTGTGTGTAATGTCAGGTATATTGTAGTATATGTTTGTGTAATGTCAGGTATATTGTAGTATGTGTGCGTGTAATGTCGGGTATATTGTAGTATGTGTGTGTGTGTAATGTCAGGTATATTGTAGTATGTGTGTGTGTAATGTCAGGTATATTGTAGTATGTTTGTGTGTAATGTCAGGTATATTGTAGTATGTTTGTGTGTAATGTCAGGTATATTGTAGTATGTTTGCGTGTAATGTCAGGTATATTGTAGTATATTTATGTAATGTCAGGTATATTGTTTTATATGTGTGTAATGTCAGTTATATTGTAGTATGTGTGTGTGTAATGTCAGTTATATTGTAGTATGTGTGTGTAATGTCAGGTATATTGTAGTATGTGTGTGTAATGTCAGGTATATTGTAGTATGTGTGTGTAATGTCAGGTATATTGTAGTATGTGTGTGCGTGTAATGTCCATATATTGTAGTATATGTGTGTGTAATGTCAGGTATATTGTAGTATGTGTCTGTGTAATGTCAGGTATATTGTAGTATGTGTGTGTAATGTCAGGTATATTGTAGTATGTGTGTGTAATGTCAGGTATATTGTAGTATGTGTGTGTGTAATGTCAGGTATATTGTAGTGTGTGTGTGTGTAATGTCAGGTATATTGTAGTATGTTTGTGTGTAATGTCAGGTATATTGTAGTATGTGTGTGTGTAATGTCAGGTATATTGTAGTATGTGTGTGTAATGTCAGGTATATTGTAGTGTGTGTGTAATGTCAGGTATATTGTAGTGTGTGTGTGTAATGTCAGGTATATTGTAGTATGTTTGTGTAATGTCAGGTATATTGTAGTATGTGTGTGTGTAATGTCAGGTATATTGTAGTATGTTGTGTGTAATGTCAGGTATATTGTAGTATGTTTGTGTAATGTCAGGTATATTGTAGTATGTGTGTGTGTAATGTCAGGTATATTGTAGTATGTGTGTGTAATGTCAGGTATATTGTAGTATGTTTGTGTGTAATGTCAGGTATATTGTAGTATGTTTGTGTGTAATGTCAGGTATATTGTAGTATGTGTGTGTGTAATGTCAGGTATATTGTAGTATGTGTGTGTAATGTCAGGTATATTGTAGTGTGTGTGTAATGTCAGGTATATTGTAGTATGTTTGTGTAATGTCAGGTATATTGTAGTATGTGTGTGTGTAATGTCAGGTATATTGTAGTATGTTTGTGTGTAATGTCAGGTATATTGTAGTATTGTGTGTGTGTAATGTCAGGTATATTGTAGTATGTTTGTGTAATGTCAGGTATATTGTAGTATGTGTGTGTGTAATGGCATGTATATTGTAGAATGTGTGTGTGTAATGTCAGGTATATTGTAGTATGATTGCGTGCAATGTCAGGTATATTGTAGTATGTTTGCGTGTAATGTCAGGTGTATAGTGTAGTATGTTTGCGTGTAATGTCAGGTATATTGTAGTATGTTTGCGTGTAATGTCAGGTATATTGTGGTATGTATGTGTAATGTCAGGTATATTGTAGTATGTGTGTGTGTAATGGCATGTGTATAGTGTAGTATGTTTGTGTATATTGTTAGGTATATTGTTGTATGTTTGTATGTAATGTCGGGTATAGTGTAGTATGTACAATTTTAACTTCGCTAAAAGTACCGAATATCGTTGTGTACACCATACTTTGTAAACTCATGTACGTGACGTGCAACATTGCAGCTAATTGCTATGCATTGGTTTGGGAGGGACCGACTTCGTTATGTACGACTGGTTATTTTGTATCATTTGTTGTTCCGGGTCCAGATTCAGCTGCTTACAAATGGAAGTGTTAATAAATTAAGTAAGCCAGTGAAACGAGAAACATGTCAGACATTTTATCGCTATTTTACATAAACATTATTTGCATTTAAAATCCCCTTTTCAAATCATTGTTCACGTCCATGCATGGGCGACATTGTTACTATCTAGCATACCTATGTATCAAATCTCACGGTGACAGTGACACTTTAAATCTATTAGCAGACCTCGTCATACATACCCGGTTTTACCTAAAAGATGGCTATCTAAACTAATAATAGTATAGGCAGATGAGAACATTATATATACATGAAACCATATCTGATGTTTCATAGATGAAGAGACGAAACCCGGATAGACGATATACAGGCATGGATCACATCGTCTTATTAAATATACTGACCTTGTCGTTCACTGAAACCACCGGTAATAATCATGTTGATGTACATCATCGGTACGATTTATAAAACACTGCCAGACATCTTAAATGTTCACTGCACACATGAACAATGGTAAATGAGGGATAGTTGAAATAGTTGTGTAGTACTTTATAAATTAAATCACAGAATGCATATACAGCATCTGTCAACATTTATAATTGGGAAGTGTTTTATTCACAGTGTTCAACCTATGGTGCTGGTTGTGTTTTAGCCACATTTTACATCATTTGACATCACAAATACTAATGGGGTAGTGCTTAATAATAACAGTCTATATTTGACGTCATAAATGGTAATTGGTAGTGCTTTATAATAACAGTATATTTGACGTCATAAATGGTAATTGGTAGTGCTTTATAATAACAGTATATTTGACGTCATAAATGGTAATTGGTAGTGCTTAATAATAACAGTCTATTTGACGTCATAAATGGTAATTGGTAGTGCTTTATAATAACAGTATATTTGACGTCATAAATGGTAATTGGTAGTGCTTTATAATAACAGTCTATATTTGACGTCATAAATGGTAATTGGTAGTGCTTAATAATAACAGTCTATTTGACGTCATAAATGGTAATTGGTAGTGCTTTATAATAACAGTCTATATGACGTCATAAATGGTAATTGGTAGTGCTTTATAATAACAGTATATTTGACGTCATAAATGGTAATTGGTAGTGCTTTATAATAACAGTATATTTGACGTCATAAATGGTAATCGTAAGTGTTTAATAACCACAGTCTATAGTTGACGTCATCAATGGTAATTAGTAGTGCTTTATAATAACCGTCTACATTTGACGTCACAAATGCTAATCGCGTGTACGATGTTAAAAGTGTATTTGGTACGTAGAAAAGTAAACTGTATATTGTGTATGGTAACAACCAGTACTCAACTCTCCAACCTCCACAACAAACAATAAACTGTAAATATTCACATCCAGTACTCAACTCTCCAACCTCCACAACAAACGATAAACTGTAAATATTCACACCCAGTACTCAACTCTCCAACCTCCACAACAAACCATAAACTGTAAATATTCACACCCAGTACTCAACTCTCCAACCTCCACAACAAACCATAAACTGTAAATATTCACACCCAGTACTCAACTCTCCAACCTTCTCAACAAACCATGAACTGTAAATATTCACATCCAGTACTCAACTCTCCAACCTCCACAACAAACCATGAACTGTAAATATTCACACCCAGTACTCAACTCTCCAACCTCCACAACAAACCATGAACTGTAAATATTCACACCCAGTACTCAACTCTCCAACCTCCACAACAAACCATGAACTGTAAATATTCACACCCAGTACTCAACTCTCCAACCTCCACAACAAACCATGAACTGTAAATATTCACACCCAGTACTCAACTCTCCAACCTCCACAACAAACCATGAACTGTAAATATTCACACCCAGTACTCAACTCTCCAACCTCCACAACAAACCATGAACTGTAAATATTCACACCCAGTACTCAACTCTCCAACCTCCACAACAAACCATGAACTGTAAATATTCACACCCAGTACTCAACTCTCCAACCTCCACAACAAACCATGAACTGTAAATATTCACACCCAGTACTCAACTCTCCAACCTCCACAACAAACCATGAACTGTAAATATTCACATCCAGTACTCAACTCTCCAACCTCCACAACAAACGATAAACTGTAAATATTCACATCCAGTACTCAACTCTCCAACCTCCACTACAAACGATAAACTGTAAATATTCACACCCAGTACTCAACTCTCCAACCTCCACAACAAACCATAAACTGTAAAGATTCACACCCAGTACTCAACTCTCCAACCTTCTCAACAAACTGACATACATCTCGATGGATTCTGTCGGGGACAAATTACCTACGAGATTATTTAAGACAATTTATTTTACCGCATGCACACATGCTCTTCTAGCCTGGGAACAGGCGTCGATATATTTTGCCTGGTCAGTAAAATAAATATATTTTAACACCGAGACTATTCATTGGGCCTTATTGAGTTTCTGAATATATCAACGGCCTGTGGAAACTGTCATTTGGCTAGAAGTTAAAAAATGAAATATCGACAGACTGGAACCATGGCTAAGGCTCCTCCTGTACATGCATAGTGCTATATGTTAGAGATTGCCTGGAGGGTCTTCGATTTATAGTAATATTTCATGAAGCGGTGATACGTATCTACTCCGAATTTCACATTTATCATGTAAGGTTGTAAGTAATACATAATAACTAATAAGAGAAATGTCAATCCAAAACAACACTTATCTTTCTTTCTTTGAAAAGAAAGCACTATAATCGTAATGCGTGCTATATTTTAGATAATGTATCATGCTATTCAAATGTGAATGTCTGTGTGCATATGCATGTGGTTTTAGTGATATAGTGATCAGGTGCCGCAGCGATAGAGTGACCAGGGGAAGCAGCGATAGAGTGGCCAGGGGAAGCAGCGATAGAGTGGCCAGGGGAAGCAGTGATAGAGTGGCCAGGGGAAGCAGTGATAGAGTGGCCAGGGGAAGCAGTGATAGAGTGGCCAGGGGAAGCAGTGATAGAGTGGCCAGGGGAAGCAGTGATATAGTGGTCAGGGGAAGCAGTGATAGAGTGGCCAGGGGACGCAGTGATAGAGTGGCCAGGGGACGCAGTGATAGAGTGGCCAGGGGACGCAGTGATAGAGTGGCCAGGGGAAGCAGTGATATAGTGGTCAGGTGCCGCAGTGATAGAGTGGCCAGGGGAAGCAGTGATAGAGTGGCTAGGGGAAGCAGTTATAGAGTGGCCAGGGGAAGCAGTCATATAGTGGCCAGGGGACGCAGTGATAGAGTGGTCAGGTGCCGCAGTGATAGAGTTGTCAGGTGCCGCAGTGATAGAGTGGCCAGGGGAAGCAGTGCCAGAGTAGCCAGATGCCGCAGTGATAGAGTGGTCAGGTGCCGCAGTGATAGAGTGGTCAGGTGCCGCAGTGATAGAGTGGTCAGGTGCCGCAGTGATAGAGTAGTCAGGTGCCGCAGTGATAGAGTAGACAGGTGCCGCAGTGATAAAGTGACCAGGTGCCGCAGTGATAGAGTCGTCAGGTGCTGCAGTGATAGAGTGGCCAGATGCCGCAGTGATAGAGTGGCCAGATGCCGCAGTGATAGAGTGGCCAGATGCCGCAGTGATAGAGTGGCCAGGGGAAGCAGTGCCAGAGTAGCCAGATGCCGCAGTGATAGAGTGGCCAGGGGAAGCAGTGATAGAGTGGTCAGGTGCCGCAGTGATAGAGTAGTCAGTTGCCGAAGTGATAAAGTGACCAGGTGCCGCAGTGATAGAGTCGTCAGGTGCTGCAGTGATAGAGTGGTCAGGGGACGCAGTGATAGAGTGGCCAGATGCCGCAGTGATAAGAGTGGACAGGGGACGCAGTGATAGAGTAGTCAGGTGCCGCAGTGATAGTGACCAGGTGCCGCAGTGATAGAGTGGTCAGGTGCCGCAGTGATAAAGTGACCAGGGGACGCAGTGATAGAGTAGTCAGGTGCCGCAGTGATAGTGACCAGGTCCCGCAGTGATAGAGCGGTCAGGTGCCGCAGTGATAGAGTGGTCAGGTGCCGCAGTGATAGAGTGGTCAGGGGACGCAGTGATAAAGTGACCAGGTGCCGCAGTTATAGATTCGTCAGGTGCTGCAGTGATATAGTGGTCAGGGGACGCAGTGATAGAGTGGACAGGGGACGCAGTGATATAGTGGTCAGGTGACGGAGTGATATAGTGGTCAGGGGACGCAGTGATATAGTGATCAGGTTGCCGTTGCTGTGCGGGTTCAATACATCGGGCGTGTCTTGAATTGAAACACACAACAACGCTAGTGTGTCCGTATCACCTATTAGTAAGTACAAAGGAAGTTGTGGAAGCCGAAACAGATATCTAAAACTATATACATTATTTTGTTCCTATATTTACATGTTATACATTGATAATTGTAAACATCAGCGGATTGTGCGGTGTTAAGACATCGTCAAACAGGTTTGTATTGATTCCGTGTATTTTATGGTAACCTGAGACAATCCAAATCAATAAATATCCTGGGAATTGACAACATTCCAATGTCAGAACAATTATGTGTGTGTGCGTGCGTGCGTGCGTGCGATTATTTATCCCGTATAAACAGTAGCCTAGATATGTACTCCCGTATAAACTGTAGCCTAGATATGTACTCCCGAATAAACTGTAGCCTAGATATGTACTCCCGAATAAACAGTAGCCTAGATATGTACTCCCGAATAAACAGTAGCCTAGATATGTACTCCCGAATAAACTGTAGCCTAGATATGTACTTCCAAATAAACAGTAGCCTAGATATGTACTCCCGAATAAACAGTAGCCTAGATATGTACTCCCGTATAAACAGTAGCCTAGATATGTACTCCCGAATAAACAGTAGCCTAGATATGTACTCCCGTATAAACTGTAGTCTAGATATGTACTCCCGTATAAACAGTAACCTAGATATGTACTCCCGTATAAACAGTAGCCTAGATATGTACTCCCGTATAAACAGTAGCCTAGATATGTACTCCCGTATAAACAGTAGCCTAGATATGTACTCCCGTATAAACAGTAGCCTAGATATGTACTCCCGAATAAAGAGTAGCCTAGATATATATATATAGTCAATAGTGGTATGCATACAAGTCAGCGACCGTAACCACTCGACCACGGAAGCTGTTTGTCGTCTGTTACAATTGGACTAGTTATAGCATTTAGTTTACCCAGCATGCAAAAAGCAAACGTGAGGCTTCTATGTTGACTGTAATATTGTCCTAACTATGTCTCAGTACACATAGACCGCTAAGAACATCCACTTTAAGAATATTGTCCTAACTATGTCTCAGTACACATAGGCCGCTTAGAACATCGACTCTAAGCATATTGTCCTAACTATGTCTCAGTACACATAGGCCGCTTAGAACATCGACTCTAAGAATATTGTCCTAAATATGTCTCAGTACACATAGGCCGCTTAGAACATCGACTCTAAGAATATTGTCCTAACTATGTCTCAGTACACATAGGCCGCTTAGAACATCGACTCTAAGAATATTGTCCTAACTATGTCTCAGTACACATAGGCCGCTTAGAACATCGACTCTAAGAATATTTTCCCAAATATGTCTCAGTACACATAGGCCGCTTAGAACATCGACTCTAAGAATATTGTCCTAACTATGTCTCAGTACACATAGGCCGCTTAGAACATCGTCTCTATGACTATTCATTGGGTGCAATATTAACTATGTTATGTTGATATCAGATCGTAACCTGGTGACAATTTTCGTGACATATTTACCATCGCATTTAGAAAGTTATTGTGTTTGGCTACATATATCTGTCTCGCTGTGCCATGACACCCAGAGTTCTACAATGTTCCCAGGATTAGTTACTGTTACATGAGATAACATGGCTGTATCTGTCTGTCTCACTGTACCATGACACCCAGAGTTCTACAATGTTCCCAAGCTTAACTACCGTTACATGAGATAACATGGCTGTATCTGTCTGTCTCGCTGTGCCATAACACACAGAGTTCTACAATGTTACCAAGCTTAACTACCGTTACATGAGATAACATGGCTGTGTCTGTCTGTCTCGCTGTGCCATGACACCCAGAGTGCTAAATGTACCCAAGCTTAACTACCGTTACATGCGATAACATGGCTGTATATGTCTGTCTCGCTGTGCCATGACACACATAGTGCTAAATGTTCCCAAGCGTTACTGTTACATGAGGTAACATGGCTGCATCTGTCTCTCTGTGCAATCACACACACACACAGAGTTCTACAATGTTGCCAAGCTTGGCTACTGTTACATGAGATAACATGGCTGCATATGTCTGTCTCGCTGTGCCATGATACACAGCGTTCTACAATGTTCCCAAGCTTAGCTACTGTAACATGAGATAACATGGCTGCATCTGTCTCTCTGTGCAATCACACACACACAGAGTTCTACAATGTTACCAAGATTAGCTACTGTTACATGAGATAACATGGCTGCATCTGTCTCTCTGTGCAATCACACACACACATAGTTCTACAATGTTATCCAAGCTTAGCTACTGTTACATGAGATAACATGGCTGCATATGTCTGTCTCGCTGTGCCATGACACACATAGTTTATAATGTTGCCAAGCTTAGCTACTGTTACACGAACTAACATGATGACAGACATTGGTTTCAAAAGAGTGTCTATAAGTTGTGTTCCTGTCGTGGTTACCATGGCGATGATTCACAGTCATTATAACTGTTTTTGTAACCAGGGGATAATTCATGGGAAATTGTATCGAAATTGATTACACGGTATCAAGAGAGACTTCGTTGGAAGAACTCGCCAATGTACGGACGGACGGACGGACGGATGACGAACACACGTCTATAATAATTGCTCAATCGTTTATATCTGAAGTGTGACCTAATCGTAAACTTGTGCTCAACGGGAGGCTATTCTAATTCACAAATTAGGTTTCTGCTTCTAGAGTTCCGTCCCATATATATATTTGTTTAATCTTTATTCTAGTCATCGATCTTAAGTTTTCATTTCAGAAATAGTCCAGGCACGGAAGGGCGGGTACATGGGTAGAACCACTGACCTTCCACAATCACCCTGAGTTGAAAGAATTCAACAACCCAAGTAAGATTCCAACCTACATTTTTGTTGTATAAAAATAGATCGTAATACATGACATGGAAGTTATACATATCCTACCAGATGTTGGCTGTATAAATACCTATATATAACTCCGAATACATGGCATGGAAGTTATACATATCCTACCAGATGTTGGCTGTATAAATACCTATATATAACTCCGAATACATGGCATGGAAGTTATACATATCCTACCAGATGTTGGCTGTATAAATACCTATATATGGTTTATACAAATTTATATTAGCTCGAGTGAGAAACAAGTTATTACAACTTATATTAATGACTATCTAGACCTCATTACTGTTGTAACCCATCGCCATGATATACATAACTCGGTTAACATAGCATAGAAGGTATAAATGTTAGTTGTATAAATAGTTATATATAACTCGGTATACATGGCACAGAAGGTATAAATGTTAGTTGCATAAATAGTTATATATAACTCGGTATACATGACATAGAAGGTATAAATGTTAGTTGTATAAATAGTTATATATAACTCGGTATACATGGCACAGAAGGTATAAATGTTAGTTGCATAAATAGTTATATATAACTCGGTATACATGACATAGAAGGTATAAATGTTAGTTGTATAAATAGTTATATATAACTCGGTATACATGGCACAGAAGGTATAAATGTTAGTTGCATAAATAGTTATATATAACTCGGTATACATGACATAGAAGGTATAAATGTTAGTTGTATAAATAGTTATATATAACTCGGTATACATGGCACAGAAGGTATAAATGTTAGTTGCATAAATAGTTATATATAACTCGGTATACATGACATAGAAGGTATAAATGTTAGTTGTATGAATAGTTATATATAACTCGGTATACATGACATAGAAGGTATAAATGTTAGTTGTATAAATAGTTATATATAACTCGGTATACATGACATAGAACGTATAAATGTTAGTTGTATAAATAGTTATATATAACTCGGTATACATGACATAGAAGATATAAATGTTAGTTGTATAAATAGTTATATATAACTCGGTATACATGACATAGAAGGTATAAATGTTAGTTGTATAAATAGTTATATATAACTCGGTTAACATAGCACAGAAGGTATAAATGTTAGTTGTATAAATAGATATATATAACTCGGTATACATGACATAGAAGGTATAAATGTTAGTTGCATAAATAGTTATATATAACTCGGTATACATAGCATAGAAGGTACAAATGTTAGTTGTATAAATAGTTATATATAACTCGGTATACATGACATAGAAGGTATAAATGTTAGTTGTATAAATAGTTATATATAACTCGGTATACGGCATGACATAGAAGGTATAAATGTTAGTTGTATAAATAGTTATATATAACTCGGTATACATGACATAGAAGGTATAAATGTTAGTTGTACGAATAGTTATATATAACTCGGTATACATGACATAGAAGGTATAAATGTTAGTTGTATAAATAGTTATATATAACTCGGTATACATGACATAGAAGGTATAAATGTTAGTTGTATAAATAGTTATATATAACTCGGTATACATGACATAGAAGGTATAAATGTTAGTTGTATAAATAGTTATATATAACTCGGTATACATGACATAGAAGGTATAAATGTTAGTTGTATAAATAGTTATATATAACTCGGTATACATGACATAGAAGGTATAAATGTTAGTTGTATAAATAGTTATATATAACTCGGTATACATGACATAGAAGGTATAAATGTTAGTTGTATAAATAGTTATATATAACTCGGTATACATGACATAGAAGGTATAAATGTTAGTTGTATAAATAGTTATATATAACTCGGTATACATGACATAGAAGGTATAAATGTTAGTTGTATAAATAGTTATATATAACTCGGTATACATGACATAGAAGGTATAAATGTTAGTTGTATAAATAGTTATATATAACTCGGTATACATGACATAGAAGGTATAAATGTTAGTTGTATAAATAGTTATATATAACTCGGTATACATGACATAGAAGGTATAAATGTTAGTTGTATAAATAGTTATATATAACTCGGTATACATGACATAGAAGGTATAAATGTTAGTTGTATAAATAGTTATATATAACTCGGTATACATGACATAGAAGGTATAAATGTTAGTTGTATAAATAGTTATATATAACTCGGTACACATGACATAGAAGGTATAAATGTTAGTTGTATAAATAGTTATATATAACTCGGTATACATAACATAGAAGGTATAAATGTTAGTTGTATAAATAGTTATATATAACTCGGTAACATAGCATAGAAGGTATAAATGTTAGTTGTATAAATAGTTATATATAACTCGGTATACATGACATAGAAGGTATAAATGTTAGTTGTATAAATAGTTATATATAACTCGGTATGCATGACATAGAAGGTATAAATATACTACCAGATATGCAATTGCAGTGCAGTGTTCATATATATGGAACGTTAGGCTCGACTAAGGTTCGACAACCTGCTATACCTACTATACCATGCTAACATTATTAATATTATAGAATTTAAATCGGTGTTTTATATCGTAAACGTAAAATAACCAGATGAGCATCTGGAATTGCGTTATATCTAATCATTGAACTAGCCCCAACACCAACAACTACTAATCTCTCCAGGAGACTGCGGTCATGCGGCCAGCTGGTATCGTAGCTAGCAGTTCAACACTTATCGCTGGTTCCAGACGCTGATATGATAGTGTCGTCTGCATGATCTAGACTATGGTTACTCTAACCGGAAGTCAATGTGTGAATAAGTCCAGTGAAATGTTTTGACCGAGCGAAAGGTCAATGGTTCTACTCGGTGTCTTCCTCCACCAATCATATCTGGCGAGAGTCGTCACATGACTTAAGATATTAGATCCAAAATAAACAAACAAATTAATCATACATAATATTTAGAAGACATGCTATATAACATGTGATAAAAACTATTCCTACATTTCTTGTTTGTTATTACATTTACCGAAAACTGTTCCTACATTTGTTGTTTGTTATAACATTTACCAAAAACTGTTCCTACATTTCTTGTTTGTTATAACATTTACCGAAAACTGTTCCTACATTTCTTGTTTGTTATTACATTTACCGAAAACTGTTCCTACATTTCTTGTTTGTTATTACATTTACCGAAAACTGTCCAATTACTTACCGAAAACTGTTCCTACATTTCTTGTTTGTTATTACATTTACCGAAAACTGTTCCTACATTTCTTGTTTGTTATTACATTACCGAACACTGTTCCTACATTTCTTGTTTGTTATTACATTTACCGAAAACTGTTCCTACATTTGTTTTTTGTTATTACATTTACCGATCGAACCTGCGATCCCTAGATTACCAGTCCAACATGTTAACCACTGGACTACAGATCCGTCTGTAATTGCATTAACATAACAGTTTGCTATATGTGAACACATTGTTACAATTTACATTAAATTAACGCTACTCCCTTAGACAATACTTGGTGACAATTGCTTGGGACATGTGTGGTAATATTTGATCTGTATATGAAGTGAGTTTATATCATAATCAGGCGTTACATCATCCCTACCTAACGTCGTACGATCCATAAAATTACCTCCTGTATCAATGTCACCATCCGTTCTGCTTGTCAACATATTGGTGGAAATCGTGAGAGGGCCGTTCAACAATCCGTTCTGCTTGTCAACCTATTGGTGGCAATCGTGAGAGGGCCGTTCAACAATCCGTTCTGCTTGTCAACATATTGGTGGCAATCGTAAGAGGGCCGTTCAACAATCCGTTCTGCTTATCAACATATTGGTGGAAATCGTGAGAGGGCCGTTCAACAATCCGTTCTGCTTGACAACCTATTGGTGGCAATCGTGAGAGGGCCGTTCAACAATCCGCTCTGCTTGACAACCTATTGGTGGCAATCGTGAGAGGGCCGTTCAACAATCCGTTCTGCTTGTCAACCTATTGGTGGAAATCGTGAGAGGGCCGTTCAACAATCCGTTCTGCTTGTCAACATATTGGTGGCAATCGTGAGAGGGTCGTTCAACAATCCGTTCTGCTTGTCAACATATTGGTGGAAATCGTGAGAGGGCCGTTCAACAATCCGTTCTGCTTGTCAACATATTGGTGGCAATCGTGAGAGGGTCGTTCAACAATCCGTTCTGCTTGTCAACATATTGGTGGAAATCGTGAGAGGGCCGTTCAACAATCCGTTCTGCTTGTCAACATATTGGTGGCAATCGTGAGAGGGTCGTTCAACAATCCGTTCTGCTTGTCAACATATTGGTGGAAATCGTGAGAGGGCCGTTCAACAATCCGTTCTGCTTGTCAACATATTGGTGGCAATCGTGAGAGGGTCGTTCAACAATCCGTTCTGCTTGTCAACATATTGGTGGAAATCGTGAGAGGGTCGTTCAACAATCCGTTCTGCTGGTCAACATATTGGTGGAAATCGTGAAAGGGCCGTTCAACAATCCGTTCTGCTTGTTAGCATATTGGTGGCAATCATAAGAGGGCCGTTCAACAAGTATCTCAACTACATTGCTGCTATGGGGATGACCGAATCCAATGTTGTTATAACTTGTGGTCCAACTTATTTGTTCGATCCCCCGTCTGACCCTAATAAAATTAACAGTCTTTCAGATGAGACTTTAAACCGAGATCTCGTGCCGGTGCTTTACATCGTGTACGTAACAGAACCAGAGGAAACTCTGGAATGGGTCTCTGTCTGTATCATTGCATTATCCTCCAAACACCTAAAATGACTAATCTCTTCAGGGGAGCGTCGCTCACATCGGTAACGACGATAAATAAACATAAAACACACACACATTGTTGATAATGATTCTATTATTTATCCTCGCCTCCGGTGAACCATGTGGGTGAGCTATTTGTTTGTTTCAGTGTATGCTGGACTTATTTTTCTCCGAATGAACATGGTAAAAGGCATTATTATCCAGAAATCAAAGAATATGTATATATTGCAATACAGGCATGATAGAAAGTGAATATCATGTCCTTCTTATATGTCCGAAATTTAGAGATCTTAGACAGAAATATCTAAAACATTATTACTATACATGGCCAACTATTAATAAATTCACTAATTCAATGTCACAAAAATCAAAAACCATTGGTAGAAATTTAGCAAAATACATATATTTCGCAAATGTATATAGAAACTAAAATTAGTATAAGCAGAGAGTATATTAACATCTTGCTCTTTTGTAAATCCATGTCATTACCTACATGTATACATGTACTTGATATAGACATTGTATGAATGTTTAATGTAATACAGGTATTGTTGTTGTTATTACCAGCGCCACTCGTGATATTAATAAGCTGTCTATGTTCATTCGAGTGAAATAAACATAAAAACATAAAAACATAAAAACATAAAAACATGAATGTCAGGAGAGTCGGCTACTATAAGCACTCACAGACGGATCTGTAGTCCAGTGGTTAACACGCTGGACTGGTAATCCAGGGATCGCAGGTTCGATCCCCCGTCTGACCCTAATAAAATTAACAGTCTTTCAGATGGGACGTTAACCCGAGGTCTCGTGTCGGTGCTGTACACCGTGCACGTAAAAGAACCAGAGGAGATTCTGGAATGGGTCTCTGTATGTATCATTGCACTATCCTCCAAAAATCTAAAATGACTAATCTCTTCAGGAGGCGTCGCTCATATGGGTAACCGGTAGCGACGATAAATAAACGTAAAACACACACAGTCGGCTACTTTATGATCGACCCACCTTGCTGCTTCAATTCCCATCTAGTCGATATTTGAACAATATTAGCTAGAGACAATATCACTATCCATACAATACATCCGAAAGGTATTACCTGTTGTTTACTCGTTGCTAGGTAACAACAGTCTGGGACAGATATACCACGTGACTGCAATATCGACTTCTATGATCTTACAGACACTTGTTTATAAAAGGCATCGGTTATTCAGAACAACTTACGACCAGTCGAATATCTATACTTGTGATGTGAATATGTACATTTGGGTGAACCCGTCTACAAGGACTTTATACGGCATTTAAAATCGATGACGTCATCAATATTTCATATTAGCAAGCAATTAGCCGGAACGAAGCACGCACATTATTCAAGGAAATGTCATTTTCAATTAGATGCACTAGCTATAACTGTGACTAATCAGATACGTGACAACCATGACTGGCTCATTATACCCAAATATTGAAAACAATATGCGACGTGACTGACATTTTTTTCGAAGAGGGAAACAGGAAAGTTAGCCTAAACCTGGACAGATATATATGTCACGCTGTCAAGGTAAGACAACTTTATAGACTATAGTTTTAGATTATAATTTAGTTGAATCATGTGACGTGACTGAGAAAAATGGGACAAACGAGCAAAATTCACAGTCTCTACATAGTTTTATATGTTTCATACGAATAACAATTCCGTATAACTATTCTATTTGTATAATTAAAATCGGGTAAAAATGGATTTACCCAACAATTAGGGATGTAATAAAGTATAACAAGGCTGTATATGTGTTTTTACGTTTATTTATCGTCGCTACCGGTTGCCCATATGAGCGACGCCTCCTGAAGAGATTAGTTATATTAGATGTTGGAGGATAGTGCATGATACAGACAGAGACCCATTCCAGAATCTCCTCTGGATCTTTTACGTGCACGGTGTAAAGCACCGACACGATACCTCGGTTTAACAACCCATCTGAAAGACTGTTAATTTTATTAGGGTCAGACGGGGGATCGAACCTGCGATCCGTGGATTACCAGTCCAGCGTGTTACCACTATACTACATATCCGTCTGTAGGCTGTATATATGTCAAACATGCTCTATTTGTGTCATTTCTTGTTATATGTCTGATCTCCTGATTGGCACAGGATATTTAAGAAATAATAAATATCAACCGTGGTATATTGCAGAATAACCCGAGTTTGAGGTTCTTATGTATACAGTCAAACCCGTGTTAGTGGTCACCTCTATTAAGCAGCCAACCTGTATTAAGCAGCCACTTTCCAGATTCCCAATATGTTGTGTTATTATACATTTGACCTCTATTAAGCAGCCAACTGTGATAGGCAGCCACTTTCTGTGATTCCCTTGGTTGGCTGCTTAAGACAGGTTTGACTGTAAATGCAAATTTCGGTTATTACTCGATGCAATAAAATCCTATCTTACACTAATAAACACAAATGATTTTGCTAATATAATATATGTTTTACACACTTTATTCATATTAACTGTCCTGCAAGGAGCCTCATTTCTCTACAATACACAACCGCACAACCACGTGTGTTATTGTGAACGTTCGTAATTAGAAATAGTTCCGGTACACTTTCAAGTTAGTTTCTGTTTGCTGTCAAAATTAAAAACTACAGACAAAACAAATTCATTAGAATTTATAATTTATAATTAACTGTTCATGATAGTCAGAAAATAGCTAAATTACAAAAGTAGATCCAACCGCGGAGGAATACGAAACGGAAGCAGTGGCAGAGAAAATGTCATAGTTCACTGTTTGAAAACACTCTATCATTCATTGGAAAGCATAAAAGAAAAAGAAAACATTATCATTTGGCTTACACCTACATAATTAAATAGATTTACACACGTTGTGATTCAAGTATGTGACGTTGGCAGGCCTCGACAAATTTTTAATTTCTTACTCGTCCTACTGGGCGAGTGATGCCACTGTTCCACTCGTCCAGATTGGACTATCACTCGTCCCATGTATTTTAGGAAAATTAAAAATCGTCAGAATTGCACTTTAATTTATTAATAAATGCAATTATGTGGCAGCATAAACACATTAAAATATCCTCGGTGATTTCCCATTATCACGCCTGGTAATCATTCCGAAGAAAGTAAAACGGATATTATTTTATTTTGTTCCTTCGATTTATATTGGATATTTAGATGAAATTTTCACTCGTCCGACTGGGCAAGCGACTTGGAATTTATACTCGTCCAGATCGAAAAGTCACTCGTAAATACGAGCGGACGAGTGGATTTGTCGAGCCCTGGTTGGAAACTCAATATGTGAGATCAGTTGACGTCACTGTGCGATATTTCGGTCGTCAATACATGACGCTTGCGAAGTCAATATATGAAATTCGTGACATCACCTCGTTAATAATGACGTCACGTCAGACAAGCTTATATAATTATAATATAACTCACAACAAGTTATTTATCATGCGAAATAACGTACAAAAACGGTCTGCCTAATAAATTTTGCTTTATTAGTCAGTGCCTAATAAAGCTTTCGTGACGTCATAGGGCTAACCGTGGATATAAATAGAAATATCAATGCGCAACATATTACCAAGTGCGTAGTGAGTTTGCAAGCTGTCATGGCTAGTTTGTTTGTTTTTGTGTCGGGTGCACACTCAGAATGTAGGATAAATAGAATATTAGGTTACTGTCTTATAAATTTTTATTTATTAGGCTCGTCTCCGAAAAAATACAAGGCTCGACAGAGCCTCGCCTTGTATGTTTTCGGAGACGAGCCTAATAAATAAAAATGTATAAGACAGTAACCTAATATTCTCTATATATTTAGTTATATGGTGTTACAAGCACGAAATTTAACACGTGCGTTTGTTTTGTTCGTTTTATATGGGGGGGTGTAATGGTCGCGCCAACAGCTTAGGTACAGTTCAGGTCATATAGCCTCGACAGCTATTATTAGTCGAGGAAGACCCAGAGTGCCTTTTCTAACAGTATTTCTGGAACGGACGGGAACCCGGGGTAAATCCACCAACCACTAATGTGATTCGAGCATATAGCGGTGCGGGGCGAGTGATTTGCAGTCAACGACCGTAACCATCCGGCCACGGATGCCCCTCACATGGATTAGTTCTATTATGTTACAGATGCATATAAATGTAGTATAAAAGTAAAGTAAAGTGGTAGTTTATTATAGTGTCACCCCTATTTAAAGGGCAAGCCATTTCTGACTTATGAGACACCTCTTTTTATGAACATCAGTACTTCCCGAATCCTATGCTTGTATGCCAGGCTGGTAGGCAATCGGTAACCATTATTTAACTAGCTGGCGGCTCACCAACCGGCCATATCAGACGAACCCCTGACGAGATTCGAACATTCGACCTCCCGCTCCGTAGGCGGACGCCTTAACCACTGGGCCACGGAGACGGTTATTTAGTACAATGTAATTTTAATAAAGACACTTTATTTAGTTTAAACTATATTTATTTTACAACGATTGGAAGCAAGTTTTAACAACTTATATTAATCACTCTCGTTGGTGCGGATGAAAGCGTAAATGTGGTCACTCGTGTCGGAGGAAACCGGAGTACCCGGAGAAAACACACCTGTCCGATCTGGCGACCACCGTACCATCTCACATACTTACAGGTCCGAGGATAACCCGGGTTGCATTGATGAGAAGCGAGCGCGCTAATAAAGTACTTTATGTCATTGAATGACCGGTGAAGGTTATAAATACGAATGTAGTGTATATATTTTATACAGCAGATTGATTATAATGATTTAGAATTAAAAATAAAAGCGTGGAGGTCACAAGCTATGCCAACGTTGGTTATGACTCTCTACCAATACACAATTTGTCTTCTAGTGGTTCATTATTTGTAAATTAGCTCCCTTTATTTGCAAAATCGTCAGTACTGTGAATGTTATATTTCTATACGATCGTTAATTATTAGCGATGTTTCATTTCACAGACGGATCTGTAGCCCAGTGGTAACACGCTGGACTGGTAATCCAGTGGTCGCAGGTTGGATCCCCCGTCTGACTCTAATAAAATTAACAGTCTTTCAGATGGGACGTTAAACCGAGGTCTCCCGTCGGTGCTCTACACCGTGCACGTAAAAGAACCAGAGTAGACTCTGAAATGGCATAGTTTATACAAATTTATTGTAGCTCGATTGCGAAACAAGTTCTTGCAACTTATATTAATCACTCTCGAGACCTCGTTCCTGGTGGAATCCATCGCCACGAGGGAGAGAGAAGAGGCAACGTGGAAATTAAATGCCTTGCATAAGGGCACATTCGTAACGGCTCCAGCGGAGCTCGAACTCGGGCCATTCGCACCTGACGCGAACGCGCATCCACTGCACTATCACGACTTCCATATCTGGAATGGTATCATTGCACTATCCTCCATAAATCTAAAATGACTAATCTCTTCAGGAGGCGTCGCTCATATGGGCAACCTGTAGCGACGATAAATAAACGTACCCCCCACCCAGTGACATATCACATGTTCCTGATAATACGTAAATAATATCATATGTCTGAATATCATATGTCTGAATGTATGTTAAATGACTAAAATAAGTGCAGAGAAACTATGATCATGAGCACAAGTTGCTATGCATTTCATATGTTTTAGAGCGAGCTATCATACGACTTTTATCTCATTTTTAAAGGGCATACTTTTCTATTCCAGAAACGTTCTACAGTTGAATAGTAATCGATAGAGAAAAACCACGTATATGTAACTCGGACTAGTCACAATGGGATGTTGTTCGTCAAAATCTGACAAATCGAAGAAGAAAACATTTCTTCTACAGACGTTGTCAGGTCATGAGGCCGGTGTCAATTGTATGGCGTTGAGTGAGGACGGCAGCGTCCTTGCTACCGGAAGTGAAGACAAAACCTCACGACTCTGGAGCGCAAATACCTCACCATGCGAATGCATTGGAATTTTAAGAGGACATGAAGAATACATCAACTGTATTTTGATTGAAGACTGTTTCTGTTTGACCGGAAGTGCAGATAAAACAATCCGGAAGTGGGATGTCAGCACGTGCGAATGCGTGCTGATCATGCGCGGACATAGTTCAGTTATTTATAGAATGATTTGTACTGGAGATTTTATATTCACGAGTTCATACGATCGCACGGCGCGATGCTGGGCTTTTGAAAATGGTGAATGTATACGTGTATTTAGGGGCCACAAAAGGGGCGTATATCCTCTTATATTTATACCGGGTGACGATGAAGAAGCAGATGATATAAACAAGTATGATGGTTCCAAAGATGTACTCCTAACCGGTTCTGCTGATTATACAGCACGCTCGTGGAATTTTAAAACAGGACAGTGCCTTAAGGTCTTTAAGGGTCACACAGCGGCCATAACATGTATGTCTATGGACGCGATGGGTAGAGTACTCTTTACCGGAAGTACAGATTACAGCATTCGTTCTTGGAACCTTCTTAAAGGGGAACAAATAAAATTATTTACCGGTCATCAAGGCTCTGTGATATGTATGCAGGTAAGTCTCATGGTCAAGCATGCCTTCCTTGTTCTATTACGTAGCATAGTTAAATATTTAACAATATGATGCTTTGCTCGTTATTCCGGTGAATGCCGAGTTGTTCCGGTGAATGCCGAGTTGTTCCGGGGAATACCGAATTGTTCCGGGGAATGCCGAATTGTTCCGGGGTATGCCGAATTGTTTCATGGACGGCTAAGTTATTCCGGTTATCCGACCATCTTAATCGGAAAAAGTAAACATAATTTACAATATGAAATACACCGACATATTCAGTTTTCTACCTAATATTAAACACCATACACTCTCACCTGTAACAGTATTTCTATTGATCATCACAGTTTGCCAAACCGTGTTCTGGAAGCACACATGTACATATTTATTATTAAAATTGCAGGATCGATTGGACGTAATGTTGCACACTCTCCGATGTGCACAAGAGTTAACCTTTTTCCTGCTGAGTAGCTAAAATACCAGTTGCAAACATCATAAATCCAGGCGGAACGCCTCGTCTGATCAGGCATTATGCTGCGTGCTATTCAGCCAAGTGTTTTAGCTCCCCCGAATAGCAAACTGCACAGAGCCTGATAAGACGGCACGTTATCTGGCTCTACGCTGTTTGCAAAATTGATTTAATCTGACGCTAGAGTGCAAAGGGTTAATAGCTATAATCTGCTGAAATTGCTGGACATGAACGAGGACGCATACCTATGTTCCCTTATGCCCAACACCTCCGATAGCTCAAGAACATGTGTTACGTTGCGAGTGAATGTTACAATAGCATCAAACTACAATACGATGCTATTAGAACATTCACCACCAACACACACATGTTCCCAACTTCGGAAAGAAGAACACAAACTCCAAACTAGTTTTTAGTATAAGCCTTGTGGGTACCAACAGACCGTATGAAATTAAAAGAACGGGCTATGGTGGGCTCTAAAATAGTTCACATTAGCTGAATAATAATCATTCAGACAAAACACATCATCTATAAGCCTAAAGACTGAGAAACTTTCAATCTTTCTTCCACTGAGTCTTTAATATAGCCATCTTTGGCATTTTCACTTCGCCAACGCCCATGGCGTTTGAACAGTATATCAGGAACACCCCTATTTGCGGCAGACGTTGCACCAGCACTCCTTAATGAATGTAGGCAATAGAAACTTACATATTTAACATGTGGTCTTAAGGCGTCTAAAAATATAGTCCTCAAATTACTATATGCCAAATGTTTACAATCATTTCTAATATTGTAGCATAATTTAGTGGCTGTTAAATGACAGAAAATATAGGTATCTGAATCACAATCAATATTCGCCCACATAAAATACTTCTGAAGATTCTGAACTGGGCACAATACAGTTCCTGTTCTAGCAATGAGTATCCATGCTCCATCATGGTACTTGTCCGTTTTACTCGACTCGATAAACACACTCATGTACACTGAATTGAAAATAAAGTCACATCTCCGTAATTTCAACAGTTCTTCACTCCTCAGAAAACCGGCATAAGATAACAGAAAAGCACAAATAGTTCTCTGATTCTTAATATTCTTTTCTATATATAAAGAATTATAAACCTTCATTAACAAATCTAACGTTACTGGCTCTTTTTAAACACAGGTCTAGCTAGCTTACGTTTAGCAGCTTCCAAAATATTTCTAACTAAACTAGAGTTCGTGGGAGGAGTGAAGTCAAAAAGATCATGATACCATTTGATACTGTAACAAGCATTAATAATGGGACTAGGTGTGTTTGCAGTTTGCACTAACGAAGCCAAATATAAGGCTACATGAAACGCCTTGGCGGGCAAACCTCCTTACTATTGAGTCCATTACTCAAAGCCCAATGATTCCAACGTTTAAAACCGTTACTATAAGCAGAACAAGTATTATCGGCTCTGGAATGTTTGAGTAGGTCCGGCAGCAAGGAGATCTTCTCCACCATGACATCAGGCAACTCTTCTAGTTCATCAGCATAGCACTGAAAAAATAAATGTAGAGAAAACCATAATTAGTATACTAGTATATAGTATATAACATCATTAGTAAAATATATATCATTCCTACTATAAATGGTTCCTTCCAGTATAACACGTACAAACTGTACACGCAACATGCTGTTACACCAGCTCGTTGCAACAAATGTAATAAACTTTCATCTAGTTATGATACACTCGATATAACGCACGGATATACGTGCCATAACACGTACAAATTATACACGCAACAACATGATGTTACACCAGCTCGTTGCCTCATCGTGTTAAACAAACTTATGAGTAATATAATAACGGAATGTTTCACTTTAAAATCATTTTAAATAAAATCCGTAGTACATGTTTAATATAAGCTTTACTTTAATTCAATCTTATACAAAATCAGTGTATCGAGTCTAGTAAAATAAATACTTGCACATTATTAAATCTTAAAAGAAATGTACAACGCTAACATATTAAACTTTAAATTTTCATTGCCAAAAATGCCTGCCTTTTTGCACGGTGTATAAAACCTATTATCAATAGGTAAATACATCCAATCATGCACGAACGGCCTAAAGCCATACACATTGCATAACAAAGGCCAGTAATTGGCGGATATCCATTCAGGGACGACAAGTACGCCACGTGCTCTACAACATTGCAACTTCTTGAGCACTCTCGCTACAAGAATTACAGGGGGTACAAACAAGCCAAACACTGAACCCCAATCATAGGTAAATGCGTCCACACCTGAAGACATGTAACCCCAAAATCTGGAGTAAAACACAGGTAACTTAGCATTATGTTCAGAGGCGAAAAAATCTACATCCAACATGCCCCACCTAGTTTGAATCATACCTATGAGTTCGACAGCTAAACCCCAGTCATCTATCTCTATAATGCGAGACAAATAGTCTGCCTTTGAATTTTCACTACGGGGTAACCATTCAATCTCTAGATGAATGGAATATATAGACGTAAGATTGAAAATCTTCATAGCCAAATCTTGTAAATCAACTTTCATGATACCTCCATAAGCGGTACCTGAAGCATCACTATAAACAATCTTGGAACAAACCCTGAAGAACTAAGATTCTTAATATTCAGATAAACTAGAGTAGTATCCCAAAATGATAACTGTTGCATACTGGACTGGGACAACTTAATGTAGGAACTCCAAGTATTGGCTTGTAAGACATCAATGCTAAGATATCTGGTCATAATCTGTGAAACAGGACCGATCACAATACTCATAGAAATGATTTGACCTATGAAACTCGCTACAGTCCGAACTGGAACCCATGGTTTACTTTTAATATCATAAAGAGTACCCATAGCCTTATCTATCCTACTACACTGAGGGATGCAGATAGTATACTCCTTCATGTTAAGAAAAGCACCTAACCATTCAAGTTCTTGCACGGGGACCCAAATCGATTTATCGATTTTCGGAATCAATCCCGAATCTAACAAATCTCGTTTTATATCTGACGCCAACTGAACCGTACTATCGAAATTGCCTGCAGTCCCAAATCCATCATCGAGAAACATTATAACCGTTTTTCCTTCTCCACGCCATTTAGCTATCAACGGTCGAGTAAACTTTGTGTACAAATACGGTGCAACCCCTAAACCAAATGGCAAAACCAAAAAATTATGATATGAAATATTACCATTTTCATCTGGAAAAGAAAATCCTAAAAACTCTGTATGCTCATAGAATATATCTAGAAAATGATAAGCTGAATGGATATCAAACTATCCAACTATCCTGTTCTAAATACAAAAGCGCCAACCTGAGATCCTCATATTTTATGGACTTTTTCCAAACATGCATATTAACAGTTCTCAAATCTAAAATCAAGCGCTTTTTACCGTTACTTTGAATTGAGACAGACAATGGGTTAACCACCTTAGGAACATGTGAACATCTTTCTATCAAATTCATGTCTAACAAATCGTTGATGGCATCTATAACAAACGATCTTTCTTTTAAAGCAGACATATTATTTTTTGTAACACTACTACCAGGTAGAGAGTAAAAAGGAATTTTATAACCATAGAGAATAGTATCTAAAATAAATTGACCAGCACCTATTCTATGCCAAAAGTCAATATGATCTCTCAATCTATTTTTAACAATAATATTTTTCTGACCTTGTTCATAAACAAAATAATCATCTGTAAATCGATCTTGGTCGAAATTGACGTGTCTAAAAATAGAATTAGTTAAATATCATCTCTAAAGTCATCTGGTTTTCCCGTGGGTTTTTCCACCGTTACTAGGACTTTCTCACTTCTTCGCGGGGTGATCAGGTTTAGTGTCTGTACTGGTGTAGGGGCACTGGCGCTGGAGATGGTTCGTTTCTCCACAGGCGAAGCAGGGTCTGTAGCCATAGGAGCCTGAACCTCGTGTCGCTCCAGATAACGGTTGGTAGCCTCGAAGGACTGAATTCTTCCGCCATAGAATTTCCCATTCCCAGCGACCGGGGTTTGTGGGCCGAAACCACGAGAAGTCCCAACACTATCGGAGTAACTGTACGCAACAGCTGGCTTGGATTTCCTCTTAGAAGCGGCTTTGAGCTTCTTTTTCTTGAGTGCTCGAGATTCTGCTTTGGAAATACGTTGCTCGTCATCCAAACCCGAATTAAACTCATACTGAAGACGGTTTCCTTCGTATTTCCAACGTATGTCCTTTTCAGTTTTCAGCTTTTTTAAATCACCTGATGAAAGCGAATTTTCATGAACCTCTGCTTGTAAAGCATTTAAATCACGTTTGTGTCCTTTTAATTCTGACAGAATTTCTTTCAAAGCTCCATTAATATCACTTTGTGTATTGACATTTGAATGTTCTAAGATTTCCTCGTGTGACATTATAAACTCGCAAAACAGGTTTATCAAAATTCTATACGTCGTTACCGGTCTGTAACCCTAGGTTGAATGTACTTTACACGCTAAAATACACGCACGAAATTTTCTAAATTTCAAATACTAACGACACCTATCGGAGCTTATGAACCAAGGGAAATCAATTTTTGTCTAATTCGTAAACTTAAACGACAAAAATTACATGAATAAAAACCAGAATAGCAATACATCTATTATCAGCGCATGTCGGTGAAAAAATGTGTATATCCAAAATGTCGAGCTGGCACAAATCTCTCATTAAATATTAATTTATAGTAATTATTTTTTATTATTTGATTTAAACATATTTTATTGCATATGTAATACATTCGACAGTATACTATTACGTAATGAATGAGTCAGATGTGAAATAAGTTAACAGATTATAAGGTACATATGTACATTTGTGTAACATAGCAAAAGGGTCGGGCCACAAGTAATAACCAACATTAATGATTAGAAAACGGCCCTTCCCTTCCCAATAATCAAACTTTATTTAACAAAATGTGCAATATCGTCTCACTATCAATTATACTTTATCTATGTTAATATGGATTAACTGGAAACTAATAAACCTAAATTTCGAAATTAGATAGGTTGGTAATGTCAACGTAGATAGGTCGGTAATGTCAATGTAGATAGGTCGGTAATGTCAATGTAGATAGGTTGGTAATGTCAACGTAGATAGGTGGGTAATGTTAATGTAGATAGGTCGGTAGTGTTCATGTAGATAGGTCGGTAATGTTAATGTAGATAGGTTGATAATGTCAATGTAGATAGGTGGGTAATGTCAATGTAGATAGTTTGATAATGTCAATGTAGATAGGTGGGTAATGTCAATGTAGATAGGTTGATAATGTCAATGTAGATAGGTGGGTAATGTCAATGTAGATAGGTAGGTAATGTCAATGTAGATAGGTTGATAATGTCAATGTAGATATGTTGGTAATGTCAACGTAGATAGGTGGGTAATGTCAATGTAGATAGGTTGGTAATGTCAACGTAGATAGGTGGGTAATGTTAATGTAGATAGGTGGGTAATGTCAATGTAGATAGGTGGGTAATGTCAATGTAGATAGGTGGGTAATGTCAATGTAGATAGGTCGGTAATGTTAATGTAGATAGGTTGATAATGTCAATGTAGATATGTTGGTAATGTCAACGTAGATAGGTGGGTAATGTCAATGTAGATAGGTTGATAATGTCAATGTAGATATGTTGGTAATGTCAATGTAGATAGGTGGGTAATGTTAATGTAGATAGGTCGGTAATGTTAATGTAGATAGGTTGGTAATGTTAATGTAGATAGGTCGGTAATGTTAATGTAGATAGGTCGGTAATGTTAATGTAGATAGGTCGGTAATGTTAATGTAGATAGGTCGGTAATGTTAATGTAGATAGGTCGGTAATGTTCATGTAGATAGGTCGGTAGTGTTAATGTAGATAGGTCGGTAATGTTAATGTTGTAGATAGGTCGGTAATGTTAATGTAAAGACGAAAATGAGAAACACAAAGACGAAGGATTCGAAAATAAATACTATTTGCATAAATCCATCAATAATTTATAGTAATTATTTTTCGTTCAGTGTCCTATCGATTGCAGAAAAATAATGCTGACGAAAGCCATTTTTACATGCATTTTATCGTCGCTCCTAAGGGGAGTTAATTCAGAAGTATATCAGAAGACGCTCCAATAAGATACTTCGGTTCAGTCCAATCTAAAGTTAGACGGGGGATCGAACCAGCGTGTTAACCACTGAACTACAGATCCGTTTGCAACAATTACAATTTAAGAAATGCCGATAATTTCATAGTAATGGCAAGAAGAACAGCTCTCTTCTCGAATTCCTTTGTACCATCAAGTGTTGATTTATGGAATACATTAACAGAGAATATCCGAACATCACCTACTTTATCTAGTTTTAAGTATCGACTGAAATGTGCATTATTTAAGCAAAATGAAGTACCTTCATATTACTACAAAGGTTCAAGATCTCTAACCGTTCTCCAAACACGCATAAGAAATGGCTGCAGTAATTTGAATGCGGACTTATGTAATAATCACTTAAAAGATGACCCGATTTGTGAGTGTGAACGTGGCATCGAAGATGCCGAACATTATTTTTTCAAATGTCCTCTATTTTTAAATCAAAGGATAGCACTATTCAGATATACACGTCAATATCATCCACTTAGTGTAAGAACTCTACTTAAAGGTAAAGAAGAACTCTCAGATGAACAGAACCTAAGTATTTTTAATTCAGTTCAAAAGTTTATACATGATACTGCGAGGTTTTCAAATTAGCGTAATAATAGTATTTCTATTTCTTATTATGCGTGGGGGGTTTCGAGATCGCGGACCGGGGCGAGCATCACACGAGCACATTCACGTGAATACTTCTGCTGGCATTTTTTTTCTTTAAAATAACATATCTTTTTCTTAACTGTACTTTTGTAGCCATAATATATTTCTGTAAATGAATTGTATTGGGGAGGGCCGTTTTATAATGTGTATAGCACTTGTGGCCCAAACCTTTTGCTGTATATATTTGGCAATAAATTATGTTTAAACAAAAGATCCGTTTGACTTGAAGTTTGTTCCGCTCGTGTAGACAATGCCAAAGTAGCCAATGCGCATGCGCACTATTCATTGGTGTGATGAGCAGCTTAATGTAAACGCGATCTGGTGGTAAGCTTTATGTAAACGTGATCTGGTGGTAAGCTTAATGTAAACGTGATCTGGTTGTAAGCTTGGTGTAAACGTGATCTGGTGGTAAGCTTGGTGTAAACGTGATCTGGTGGTAAGCTTGGTGTAAACGTGATCTGGTGGTAAGCTTTGTGTAAACGTGATCTGGTGGTAAGCTTGGTGTAAACGTGATCTGGTGGTAAGCTTTGTGTAAACGTGATCTGGTGGTAAGCTTGGTGTAAACGTGATCTGGTGGTAAGCTTGGTGTAAACGTGATCTGGTGGTAAGTTTTATGCAAACGTGACCTGATGGTAAGATTGCTGTTTAATACAGTCCAACCTATATGTTTAAAGATCACACCCAATACAACTAAAGATCGCACGATCTCTAAACATCACTAGTTTGGTATTAAACCCAAGTAGCCCTTATCTATTCATGTTCACTTCCAACTAGAGACCACTTATAAACAAAGACCATGGTCTTTATGGGCAGGTTGTACTGTAATTCAATAATTTGTACTGCACTGTTTTAGTTACTGGTACTCTGTTGATATTGATTTTAGAGGCGAATAATAATGTAACATCACACACAAACCATTATGACGTTATGACGTGTCCATATTAGCTATGCACCATTGACATAACAATTCACACAATGCAACGCGGGACAACAAATCAGCTTTATGTTATTATGTTAGCACCAGAGAACACGTATCGTCAAGCACCCTATTTCCGACCATCACCTGTTTTCGTTTTTGTTTGCAAATGACGTCATCGCTGTCAGTAGCAGGAACGTGGATTATATGGTAGACGCTAAAACTGCCAGCACAGATATGACCAAAAACAGATCAATATTGACATTTATTTTCGAAAATATGTAAATGTTGATTATTTTCATAAGTCTTATTCACGTGTACCTTAAAAAAATCCATTACACAGAGATATAGGCGAAGAAATATTTGTTTATTTTTGTAATGGGGAGTGTTTTTACGTTTATTTATCGTCGCTACCAGTTGCCCATATGAGCAACGCCTCCTGAAAAGATTAGTTATTTTAGATTTTGGAGGATAGTGCAATGATACAGACAGAGACCCATTCCAGAATCTCCTCTGGTTCTTTTACGTGCACGGTGTAAAGCACCGACACGAGATCTCAGTTTAACGTCCCATCTCAAAGACTGTTAATTTTATTAGGGTCAGACGGGGGATCGAACCTGCGATCCCTGGATTACCAGTCCAGCGTGCTACCACTGGACTACATAGCCGTCTGTGAATGGGGAAAGTCAAATGCTTGGCTTTATAAGGTCACGTGTCAATCATGTGACAATTCCGGCTGGTACATAAACTGTGATTGGTTGCAGAATCTCAGGTGTTGAAATATAGCAAACTGTTAGGTTAATGTAATTACATATGGGCAACCAGTAGCGACGATAAATAAATAAATAAACGTAAAGCACACATGTAATTACAGACGGATCTGTAGTTCTGTAGTCCAGTGGTAACACGCTGGACTGGTAATCCAGAGATCGCAGGTTGGATCCCCCGTCTGACCATAATAAAACAGTCGTTCAGATGGGACGGTAATCCGCTAATCATGGTACCCATTGCGCTAATCATGTTGCCCACTACGCTAATCATGTTGCCCATTGCGCTAATCATGTTGTCCACTACGCTAATCATGTTGCCCATTGCGCTAATCATGTTGCCCACTACGCTAATCATGTTGCCCACTACGCTAATAATGTTGCCCACTACGCTAATCATGTTGCCCACTACGCTAATCATGTTGCCCACTGCGCTAATCATGTTGCCCTCTACGCTAATCATGTTGCCCACTACGCTAATCATATTGCCCACTGCGCTAATCATGTTGCCCTCTACGCTAATCATGTTGCCCACTACGCTAATCATGTTGCCCACTGTGCTAATCAGGTTGTCAACTACGCTAATCATGTTGCCCACTACGCTAATCATGTTATCAACTACGCTAATCATGTTGCCCACTACGCTAATAATGTTGCCCACTACGCTAATCATGTTGTCAACTACGCTAATCATGTTGCCCACTGCGCTAATCATGTTGCCCTCTACGCTAATCATGTTGCCCACTACGCTAATCATGTTGCCCACTGTGCTAATCAGGTTGTCAACTACGCTAATCATGTTGCCCACTACGCTAATCATGTTATCAACTACGCTAATCATGTTGCCCACTACGCTAATAATGTTGCCCACTACGCTAATCATGTTGCACACTGTGCTAATCAGGTTGTCAACTACGCTAATCATGTTGCCCACTACGCTAATCATGTTGTCAACTACGCTAATCATGTTGCCCACTACGCTAATCAGGTTGCCAACTACGCTAATCATGTTGTCAACTACGCTATTCATGTTGCCCACTCCGCTAATCATGTTGCCCACTACGCAAATCATGTTGCCCACTCCGCTAATCATGTTGCCCACTACGCTAATCAGGTTGCCAACTACGCTAATCATGTTGTCAACTACGCTATTCATGTTGCCCACTCCGCTAATCATGTTGCCCACTACGCAAATCATGTTGCCCACTCCGCTAATCATGTTGCCCACTACGCTAATCATGTTGCCCATTGCGCTAATCATGTTGCCCACTACGCTAATCATGTTGCCCACTACGCTAATCATGTTGCCCGCTGTGCTAATCAGGTTGCCCACTACGCTAATCATGTTGCCCACTACGCTAATCATGTTGCCCACTCCGCTAATTATGTTGCCCACTGTGCTAATCATGTTGCCCACTCCGCTAATCATGTTGCCCACTGTGCTAATTATGTTGCCCACTGCGCTAATCATATTACACCACTGCGATACTCATGTTGCCTACTACGCTAATCAGGTTGCCAACTACGCTAATCATGTTGCCCACTACGCTAATAAATATGCCCACTGTGCTAATTATGTTACCCACATATTACCCACATAAGAAACGTCCCCTGGTGGGAAATTAATCATAATAAAAATGTGCAGGGTACAGCAATACTACAGACAGAAACAAGTTTTATACAAGCTACTTTTAGCTTCAAACTTGATCCTTTGCATTGTGTATGTTGTTGTATGTTATGGTATTTATGTTTAACAATAAATATTGTTCAAACCAAAATAGACGGAGACCCATTCCAGGATATCATCTGGTTCCTTTGCGTGAACGGTGTAAAGCATCGATGCGAGACCTCGGTTTAAAGTCTCATCTGAAAGACTCTGATATGAGTCATTTTAGTATGGATTGCCATGTCCGATATGTTAGTCTCTGGTTACATATGCCTTGGCTTAAATGTTACTAGTGTGTTTTCGTTGCCTTTGATATATTAAATTGTTATGAGGTCCGATTTCTAATGTGAGTTGCACTTGTGGCCCAAACTTTTTGACTGTATTATAAAGTTTAAACTTTATTTACGAATGCGAAACAAGCTTTAACCCTTTCAACCCCACAGGCCTCTAAATAGGCTTATGAAAAGTGTAGATCCAGATGAGCCGGCTCGTGACGAGCCGTCTCATCAGGATCTGCACTTTTTTGCCAGTAATAATTATTACTATTTTTAGATAAAATTACCCATTTTGATAAATGAACTGGTCCAAAGGTAATTTTCTTATTAATTTATTGGTCTGAAAATATCACGCACCAGTCCATGTCAGTTATTTGGGGTTGAATGGGTTAACAACTTATATTAATCACTCTCGTTGGCGCGGATAAAAGCGTATGCAGTCAATCCTGTGTTAGTGGTCACCTCCATTAAGCACCTCCAACCTGTATTAAGCAGCCAGATTCCAGATTCCCAATTGGATGTTTTATTATACATTTGACCTCTATTAAGCAGTCATTTTCTCTGACTTACTTGGCTGGCTGCTTAAGACAGGTTTGACTGTATGTGAGGGACGAAACCGGAGTACCCGGAGAAAACCAACCTGTCCGATATGGGGACCACCGTACCATCTCACATATTTCCCGGTCCGAGGATCGAACCCGGGTTTCATTGGTGAGAAGTGAGCGCGCTAACCACTGCGCTAATCGAACAGCCTCTGACTGTATTATGTATATTGAAGAGGCAATAGAATGTAAAATTAATGTATATATGTTTCACCAACCTCTAGACCACTGATCTGCTACTAGGAATAGCGGTCCCAACATACGTTGTGTTATAGATTGTGCTCAGTCGTTAATGGGATGTGACTTTTTATTGAAACAGGAAGATATGACATCGTACCTCGTGAACTAAGAACTTGTAAATTCTGTAATATGGCACACATTGAAACGGAATATCATTTTCAACTTGTATGTCCACATCATTGTGATATAGGAAAAACTAGTTTTTTTATTGATTTTATTGTCACTGGCCGACTATCCATAAATATAACGACTTAATGTCTCCCACGTCTAAGAAATCTATTTGTAACTTATCAAAATGTGTATTCTTTGCAAATAAATAATTAAGCGTCGTATGTTGTCATAGAAAAACAATGTAAATGTGGTCAACATCCAACGTATTACAACGCGTGTATCCTGAATAACAACATTTAGTTTATACAAATTTATTTTAGCTCGATTGCGAAACAAGTTATTTCAACTTATATTAATCACTCTCGAGACCTCATTCCTGATGGAATCCATCGCCACGAGGGAAAGAGAAGAGGCAACGTGGAATTTAAATGCCTTGCCTAAGGGCACAATCGTAACAGCTCCAGCGGGGCTCGAACTCCGGACCTTTCGCACCTAAAGCGAATGCGCATCCACTGCGCTATCACGACTTCCACAACAACATTTAAGGTACAGAAACATGTGTCTTAACTAAATCACATACACTCCAACTTTGTTTGCCATTTGCAAGACTTACGATAGTACGATAATATAATATTTTCCAAACGATAACATATTCGTACTCGGTTTTACGATATACTGCATGCTCATAACGATAACGAATCTGAATTCAATTCGATTTTAACATTTAAATCAATATGGAAACCCGTTCATAGATCTCATTCCCGAGACAATTCGAATTTGAAATGCGGAATTGCTTGCAAAACGATCTAAGGCTAGCATAGAACTGACGATCAATCGAACCATATCACATGACCAAGCACGCACTCACAGTCATGTGATCATCTTTATATGCACCAATAATTCGCACACATAATTGCGTGGCAAGTATTGTTAAGACATACTTTCTGAGCTATACTAACGTAACGCACAGAACTTGACATTTACGTCAGTATGTACCTTTTTGCATAATGTATAGTGGTTGGCGATATGCCGTGTATAGGTTTTCGCGTGGCTAGTTTAATATCAGGTAACGACCCGAGGTAGCTTCGTATTAGCCTGAGATCATATCAGCCGAGTTACCTATGGTCGATATCTAGGCTGACATGAACCTAGCCACTTAATAACGTCTTTATTAATAATCGAAATCATTATCCATTTATCAAGAATAAATCACAATTACTAATTTTAAATCAGATGCACAAAAACGATTGAAATATTAACATGAAACTACAATCATCTGTTATCTGTCAAATTTGACACATTGGGACGCTACAGGAAGTAAACAAACTAGCACCGAGTACGCATGCGTTATTTTTTCAGATACTAATATGATATGGCAAACGTAAGATCAGACTAGAAAACACAGCGTATCAACCTGGCTGGGAGACAGTATTGTGCTATGTAAATTACGTCAAAATATAGGCTAAATTCATTTCTAAGTAATACGTGTAAATAATACTCTTAAGAAGCAATGTATAATAATAATAATAATAATAATAATAATAATAATAATAAAGACTTTATTTAACGAGAGTACTCATTTAATCTACCATGAGGCCCTCAACATATATACAATCAAATGCAATCAAAAGATAGCACTATAAGTGAGAACTGCACATTGGAATAATATAGTAATGTAAAAGCTGAAAAATAGAGAAACTATATTTAATATGTAATGGAATATGATGATATATGGAATTGGCTAGCAGAGTAGAAAATGGGAATGAGACAATTAATGATACTAGATCTATCTAACAATGTGCAGATTTGACTTGTAGTGGTATCTTCAAAATATGTATGAAATCAACTTAAAGACAGCAATTTTCCGATTCTAATAAATATAGCAATGGCAATACACGTTTATAATAACAGTAGAAGTGCGCGATTAGTTTGAATTGTTATAGTTCCACCTTATATTGACTGCATGCACGATAAAACAAAGCACGATACTATCTCGTTCCAATGGAAAATATATTCATTTAGTTCATCGATTTAATATATTCCTAACGTTATATAGCTCGGGTTGATTACAACGCACTAAAACGAAAAGTTATCATGACCTCTATCAATACAAGGTATAACATCCACACAGTGCACGTCGGGAACTAGGCACAGCTCACAGCAGCAAATTGTGTTAAGGACTTCGCTGGTATCAACCTTGCTACCGGAGCCGATGAAGCCTTATCGACCCGGTATCAGTGACATTCACTAACTTTCCTATATTTAAACTCTACCAGAATGAAGCTTGACGAACTTTACGAAATCGCTTTACGTCAAACATTTACCGTAAAATGGTCTCAATTTTATAAAGTTTTGTGTAGGTATGCAATTATGACCTACCTGTTTTTAACAATAATATCGCGATGTGAACTATACCACAATAACCGGCATACCGCGGTATATCGCCCACAACTATCCGTATACCGCGGTATATCGCCCACAACTATCCGTATACCGCGGTATATCGCCCACAACTATCCGTATACTGCGGTATATCGCCCACCACTATCCGGTATACTACGGTATATCGCCCACAACTATCCGTATACCGCGGTATATCGCCCACAACTATCCGTATACTGCGGTATTTCGCCAACCACTATGCGGTATGCCGCAATATATCGCCACCACTATCCGGTATGCCACGATATATCGCCCACCACTATGCGGTATGCCGCAATATATCGCCACCACTATCCGGTATGCCACGATATATCGCCCACCACTAACCGGTATGCCGCGGTATATCGCCCACCACTAACCGGTATGCCGCGGTATATCGCCCACCACTATCCGGTATGACGCGGTATATCGCCCACCACTATCCGGTATGCCGCGGTATATCGCCCACCACTATCCGGCCCACCCATGATTTTAGCATAGGACACATCCGATTGAGTATTAGCGATTCGTATCCACATATCGGGTAGCGGAGTCCCGTAGATATGGTAGTGGCATTCCATATTTCATGTTCGAACATTTTGTAATTGAGTATCGGCATCAGTGTTATCGTCACAAGTTCAATGATTTTGCTTATGTTTAAGTGGTCTCTGTGTGTCAGCGACCCAATCAATGACAATCAATTAGATTCTTAAGTAATTCTCCCGATAACGAATTCCCACCGGTAATACATTATGCATATCGTCAGCATCACATAAAATCGGGTTTGAAAACGAATGCCGTATCATTCACTGTTACCTTTTCACTCAATAAGAAATCAATCCATTTTCAATAGAAGCATGGCTATTGTTGCCTATACACTCGATTACGATTTGATGAGATGACAGCATCCTGCAAAGAATGTTATGAATGGAAATGTTTAGGGACAATTCAGGGGCTATGCCTAGAGTATGCTAGATATTGACAAAATATAAATATTTTGAATATAAACAACAAACACACAGTCTTCACACACCTTTTTAATAAATTAATTATTGACCCAATTACGATGCCTAGAAATGAAAATGAGAAATACAAATGTATATTCTCTTCTGTTCTTGGTAGCCATATAAACTTATAAATAATAAAATATATTATCTTCTGTTCTTGGTTGGTGTCGCAAACTCTCCTTTTTCTTCTTGTATGTATATGACTCAGTTGCTTCGGCTCTTACCAGGGTCTATCCTATTGTAGACTCGCTGGAGTTGTCTAGGGGGTTTCTTCTTCGATATATGTATTAATGATAACTCAACACAGCCTTACATTTCTCTATATAATATCTTGTCTAAATTGGCATCAGAGATCTTATATATAATATAATCAGTGATTTATATATATATTACATCGTATCATTAAACGCTTATTTAACCAATCCAATTGTGTGAGCCGACTATGAGCTACACAGTATACTTAACTCCAGTATCTCTCAATCCGTCATTACTCAATAATACTAATCTAATCAAGGTTTCTGATTTATTAACTTTAATCACTTCGATATGGTCGCCGAAACTCTGTTTCTTTATGGCTGAACGATTTTATTTAATTATTCGACAAATCTTTATAAGTTATAATTCTTATAATGTCCATAATATCTAAGTATCATAAAAACAGTTTATATGTTCCATATAATAGATTGAGATCACGCCACACTCTCTCCTGGAGGTAGGCCTTAGTGTATCTGATTTTAGTTAATACAATCCATTTCTTATATACACGATTGAATCAGTGTCTATATGATATAACAATTCCTAAAACATCTGTTATTCCTAAAACATCTGTTATGTTATCTAATATTACACCATCAAACCAGTTCGTCGCCTTTATATTACATAACTGGACACCTGCAACCACGGCCTTGATAAACTGAGATTAGGCCTAAAATCTTAAGTCATTTCCCGCGCGAAGCGAGACTGATAATTTTAGGCGCGAAAATAATAGCAGACGATTATGCATAAAACAAATATATATATATTACATGGTAAACACTTGGCCATATATAGAAACAGTTTAATGTATTTATATAATACATTACTATTTATATATAACAATAATAAACATTTCGTGCAAATAATTGTGGTTTTGCACAATCCTCCCTACCCGGGGAGAAGTTTGACATCGCCCGCTATCGGCCGATTTACAAATCTTCATTCCTTTGAATATACAGTAGAAAACAATCATAATATCAATACATCATATGTCCTAAAATAGCATTTCTTTCGCTAGGTACCAACATTCTAATCATAGAGGCAATAACTATTTACTGAACAACTGAAATAATACCAAGTACATTTACTAAGTGAAACATCACAGTCATTGAACTCTACTGAGAAAGTCTGCCAGAACATTTTGAGTCCCTTTGATATGTTTAATGGTCAGATTAAATTCTGAGAGACACAGTGCCCATCTTAAGAGGCGTTGATTGGACGTTTTCGACCTACTTAACCATACAAGGGGATTATGATCTGAATTGATTAGTGTTTTGCTTGTGCTTACATATATGCGAAAATGTTCGATACCGGCCACTATAGCTAATAATTCATTCTCTATTGTAGAGTAGTTTTTCTCTCGTGGAATAAGTTTTCGGGAATAAAATGCTACTGGGTGTGGTACTTGGTCAACGGTCTGAGTCAGTACAGCCGAAATTCCCAAATCGGAAGCATCAGTATAGAGTTCGAACTCTTGGCTAAAGTCAGGGGCCTTCAGTATGGGTTTATTGGTTAAAGCTTTCTTTAAGGATTCGAAAGCAAGTTGATGTTTATCGCTCCACTGAGTTATGATGTTCCCTGATCGCTTGCCCTTTAATAAGTCAGTCAGGGGAGCGGCGATCTCAGCGAAATGGGGAATGAATTTCCTGTAAAATCCTACTGATCCCAGATATCCTCGTAATTGTTTCTTGGTCTGTGGGGGAGAGATATTACTAATACACTCAACCTTGCTGGAAATTGGTTTGATTTTTCCCGAACCTAATTCATGTCCCAAGTACTTGACTGTTCCAGACCCAATTTTACACTTCTTCGGATTCAAAGTAACACCACTATCCTCTAGTCTATGAAATGTCCAATCCAAGTGATTTATGTGCTGTGACCATAAATTTGATCGAACAGCAATATCATCCAGATATGCGTCGGCAAATCTATCACGGATGGGTTCTGTCGGGGATTGAGCGATTATCTCGTTTATGGCCCTCTGGAAGGTAACTCCACCGTTTTTTAAACCAAATGGGAGAGTTAATGGTTCAAACAAGCCCCAGGGGGTTATGAACGCTGCACTTTCACTAGCTCGAGGGGTTAGCGGAATCTGCCAATATCCTTTATTAAGATCTAGAATGGATATCAGACCTAAACCTGCGACCTGATCAATGAGATCGTCTAATCTCGGGATGGGGAAGGCTTCTCCTCGAGTCAGGTCATTAATTTTCCGATAATCAATACATGGTCGCCATTCTGAGTCTGATTTGCGTACCAATATTATGGGAGAGGCCCACTGGCTTCTGCTAGGGCGGATAATTCCTAACTCCAACATTTGATCTAGCTCAGTTTTTAATATTTGTTTCTTTTCTGGAGACATGCGGTAGTAAGGCTGGACTACGGGTGAAGCACCTTGCACATCAATATCATGGGTAACACCGTGGAAACGTCCCAGTTGTCCAGAGAATAGACGGGGGTAACGGTCAAATAACTGACTAATATCGTCCCTGTGGTCTGGGTTTAAATGACTAATATCCGGCCAGGCTTTCTTAGGTACAGATTCAAGAGGACTGCAAGAATCGAATTCTTTCTCAATGTCCGTAGGGGCTTGGTAATCTAATAGGGTAGGGTCTTGGGACTCATACACCGGACTACTATCAGCTAGAGCTGCACCCTCCTCCCTACCTGTCCAGGGCTTCAACTGGTTTACATGCATAACACGGTATTTTACTCTCTTATCAGGCATGTATATAATATAGGTATGCGACGCTACCTTTTCGTGTACCGGATACGGTCCCTGGAGGGCATCTGCGGCCTGTGGGGCATTCTCGCTGGCGTCACGTAACGCTTCAGCTAATCTATGACATAATTCTTGTACATAGTCATTTATAGGGATCCCTTCATCCCGCTCATTTCTAGCCCAGAGATCATAAGTGGAATCTAGATTATCTCTAGGTTCGCGCCCATATAGAAGGTAGAAGGGAGAATATCCTGTGCTAGAGTGCTCTGCACTTCTATATGCAAATAATAGCCAGGGTAGCATCTCATCCCAAGGCGATAAAGAGTTCTCCCCAAGGATTCTAAGCATGGTTTTCAATGTACCATTATATTTCTCTATTGATCCGTTGGTTTGAGGCCTGTAACTCGTGCTAGTTAAGTGACGTATATCGTGCTCGGCTAGGAAGCGTGTGAATGTTTCAGCTATGAAAGCGCTTCCTCGGTCAGTCAACAGGGTCTGGGGTTTTCCATGTCGAGATATTATCTCGATCAGGGCTTTTTGTGCATTAACAGCAGTCGCTGCGGCGCATGGGAAAGATTCTGTATATTTAGTGGCATGATCAATAAAATTCAAGATATACTGGTTCCCATTTATAGTTTTCTTCATGGGTCCAACGAAATCAGCGGATATAAATTTGAATGGTTGGGATATAATGTGCAGGGGTTTCAATGGGGCTACAGTGGCTTTCTGTCCCTTACCCGCTCTCTGGCACGGCCCACAGCTATGGCAGAATCGTTTAACATCTGCGCGGATTCCCGGCCAAAAGAAGCGGCGCTTAATGCGCTTCAGGGTCTTACTAGGTCCCTGGTGTCCCGTACTTAAACTGTCATGGGCGAGTCCCGTTATATGATCCCGGAATCCCCGTGGAACTACCACCTGATCATATATTTTCCAGGGTCGAACTTTGGACGTGTCTTGAGGTTGTTCTCTCCTCATAAGTAGTCGGGGTTCGAGCTGGATGTAATATCCTTGCCGAATAGGTGTTCCTTCTTGAGCCATTTCCCAGAGGGGTGCTAAGGTCGTGTCATTATTCTGTTCTTGCAATAATTTATCAGGACTCAAATCGTCAATAGAGGGAATATTTTGGGGTTTAACTGTACTGGCTTTCTCAGAGGGGGAATTGATCTCAATTGTATTCCGAAAAGGTAAGACATTGTGATTTGTATCGGTCGTGTTTTCTGAGTCTGGGTTGGACGTGACAGTTTCATCAAACGGAATAATTTTCTTATTGGAGCGTGTAACCACGCCACAGGTAATCAAATCAGTGACAGGGGCAGTTTCACAGTCGTTACCTATTATAAGATCCACCCCCGCGGTGCATCTGTGCTTTAATACAGCCACCTTCAATGTTCCTTGGTAGATTGGACAATCAACGCTAATCTTTGCTATCGGGTAATTACCAGGGATATAATTGACGCCGCGGATTGTTACCCGTTCACCTGTGTATTCTAAATGATCAGCGGTTTGATCAGTAGCCGACAATAAACTGATGGTCGCACCTGTATCTCTCAAATACGTCACTTGTGCGATGTTAGTATTTATGCGTGCTTGACCTGTATATTTGGCAAGTAATGGATTTACCATCTCGGTATTTTCACATGAGTTCACTGGCTCATTGGTTATAAAGGCTGAACTATGAGTAGTGTTTGACACGTGGTGTCCGTTTGCTAGGTTTCTAGTACCCCTGTACCTAGGTGAATTGGGATCTGCCCAACACTCTATTCGTCCGTGGCCATTACGCCTACAATAACTACAATATTTTTCTATCCGGGGAGTTCTATGGGTAGCTTGGGAATTATCTATCCTAATATTGGGTCGATACATGGGTGATGGGATATATGGCCTTGGGGCTGGAGGTCGGTGTTCTGTATCTCTGGGTTTCAAATTCGGATTTGAATTAATCCGTGTCCTGGGCGCTAATCTGCGATGGAGGTTATATTCATCGGCCAGGGAAATACATTCCTGGAGAGTAGATGCTTTCTTATCCAGAATGAACAAATTAAGCTCATCACTTAGCTGGGAATCGAACCTATATCTCAAGAGCAGCTCGATCCAGTTGACCTCGCTCGGATCACTGTTCTCCGTCCATAGAGTCATTTGCTCCCTTAATTCCTTAATGAATTCGGAATATGTCTGCTGAGGTTTCTTTACCCAAGAGAAGAAATTCTTTCTATATACAGTGGGTGAGAGTCTATATTCATCCAAGATGGCGGCCTTGAGGGTATCGTAATTATTAGCGTCTTGGACAGGAATAGTGGCATTATATTTCTGGCCTTGTCGGACAACTTGTCTATAATATGGCCCACCCATGTTTGTTTGACGACCTGGCTAGCTTCGAACAGTCTCTCACATGTTGCGAAGAATTTATCTGGCCTCATAGTCTGGGTCCAAATAGGAACAGAAATGTTTGTCTTAGAGGGCCTATTATCTGTAGGGAGGGGGTTATTTTGCTGAGATTCCTGATCTCTCTGGATTTCTCTCAGGCGAATCTCCATCTGCATTTTCTCCCTTTGCATTCTTTCCTCCCTGTCCCTTTCTTTCTCTTCTCTTTTCCTCTCTCTTTCTTCTCTTTCCCTCTCTCTTTCTTCTCTTTGTTTTACTTCTTCCCTCTCTCTTTCTTCTCTTTGTTTTATTTCTTCCCTCTCTCTTTCTTCTCTTTGTTTTATTTCTTCCCTCTCTCTTTCTCTCTCTCTCTTTCTTTCTGGTAAATCTCACCCTGACGTTCCAGATTTGCCTGATTAAAGAAGGGAAGTCTCATTAATTTGTCCCATATCTCATCACCTGTGGTCTGCAAGTCGGGGTGAACCGGCCCCTCAGTTTCCTTATTAGCACTCCTAGTTGTAGCCATTTTATATATATTTTTTTTTTTTTTTTTAATCCCCAGAATGTATCTCCAAATGTATTATAGAATTGAGTTCAATAAAAGGAAGTAAATCACTAATATAATTTTAATGATAATATTAAGCCTCTATGAAAAGAATACTGGTACTTACCGAAGTCTGTCTCGTCCGTTAATCCAATATATAATTTATCACATATTCAAAGTTTGCACATTTCCAATAATTTAATCCATTTCATTAATTTAATAATTCGTTGACGTCTTTCACTTATTTCCCAATTCTAACACTGTCTCGCATGCACTTCTGTTTTCACACGTTAATTAATAGTCCCTTGTATTCTTCATGTATAAATCCTAGTGTCCTTCACAATATTCCATATATAAATTCTAGTGTCCTTCACAATATGTCACGATATGTCACGATATGTCACTTCTTCTTTATTGTATTTTATTATCTCATGCAATAAAATGTTTTGTATTGTATTGTATTTCCAATCCCGGACGAGCGTCCCAATTGTCGCAAACTCTCCTTTTTCTTCTTGTATGTATATGACTCAGTTGCTTCGGCTCTTACCAGGGTCTATCCTATTGTAGACTCGCTGGAGTTGTCTAGGGGGTTTCTTCTTCGATATATGTATTAATGATAACTCAACACAGCCTTACATTTCTTCTATATAATATCTTGTCTAAATTGGCATCAGAGATCTTCATATATATATAATCAGTGATTTATATATATATATACATCGTATCATTAAACGCTTATTTAACAATCCAATTGTGTGAGCCGACTATGCGCTACACAGTATACTTAACTCCAGTATCTCTAATCCGTCATTACTCAATATCACTATAATCTAATCAAGGTTTCTGATTTATTAACTTTTAATCACCTTCGATATGGTTCGCCGAAACTCTCTGTTTCTTCTATGGCTGAACGATTTTATTTAATTATTCGACAAATCTTTATAAGTTATAATTCTTATAATGTCCATAATATCTAAGTATCATAGAAACAGTTTATCTGTTCTATATAATAGAATGAGATCACGCCACTCTCTCTCCTGGAGGTAGGCTTTAGTGTTCTGATTTTAGTTACTAAAATCCATTTCTTATATACACGATTGAATCAGTGTCTATATGATATAACAATTCCTAGAACATCTGTTATTCCTAAAACATCTGTTATGTTATCTAATATTACACCATCAAACCAGTTCGTCGCCTTTATATTACATAACTGGACACCTGCAACCACGGCCTCGATAAACTGAGATTAGGCCTAAAATCTTAAGTCATTTCCCGCGCGAAGCGAGACTGATAATTTTAGGCGCGAAAATAATAGCAGACGATTATGCATAAAACAAATATATATATATATTACATGGTAAACACTTGGCCATATATAGAAACAGTTTAAAGTATTTATATAATACATTACTATTTATATATAACAATAATAAACATTTCGTGCAAATAATTGTGGTTTTGCACAATGCCATATAAACTTATATATAATAAAATATATTATCTTCTGTTCTTGGTTGGCCATATAAACTTATAGATAATAAAAAATATTATATTCTGTTCTTGGTCAGCCATATAAACTTATATATAATAAAATATATTATATTCTGTTCTTGGTCAGCCATATAAACTTATATATAATAAAATATATTATATTCTGTTCTTGGTCAGCTATATAAACTTATAAATAATAAAATATATTATCTTCTGTTCTTGGTTGGCCATATAAACTTATATATAATAAAATATATTATCTTCTGTTCTTGGTTGGCCATATAAACTTATAGATAATAAAAAATATTATATTCTGTTCTTGGTCAGCCATATAAACTTATATATAATAAAATATATTATATTCTGTTCTTGGTCAGCCATATAAACTTATATATAATAAAATATATTATATTCTGTTCTTGGTCAGCTATATAAACTTATAAATAATAAAATATATTATCTTCTGTTCTTGGTTGGCCATATAAACTTATATATAATAAAATATATTATCTTCTGTTCTTGGTTGGCCATATAAACTTATAGATAATAAAAAATATTATATTCTGTTCTTGGTCAGCCATATAAACTTATATATAATAAAATATATTATCTTCTGTTCTTGGTCAGCTATATAAACTTATAGATAATAAAATATATTATCTTCTGTTCTTGGTCAGCCATATAAACTTATAAATAATAAAATATATTATCTTCTGTTCTTGGTCGGCCATATAAACTTATACATGTATATAATAAAATATATTATCTTCTGTTCTTGGTCGGCCATATAAACGTATATATAATAAAATATATTATCTTCTGTTCTTGGTCAGCCATATAAACTTATATATAATAAAATATATTATCTTCTGTTCTTGGCCACACGATTAACTTACATACAATTAAACATGTTCTGTTTGTTCTTCAGGTAGTTAACAAAATCCTGTATTCCGGAAGTTCGGATCACACCGGAAGAGCATGGGTAACGGAATTTGGGGATTGCACTCGTATTTACAAGGGCCACAAGCATACAGTGAGCGTTATCAAAATGAAAGATGGTCTAGGTAAGTTGTAATGTATTACGGTTGTAAAACAACAAATAAATTGCCTATTAAATACATAGCAAAAGTGAAAACATACAGTCTATTCATTTATATTTCAAATCTTTCATTTCTTCTGATACCACATCTACTGTGAAGAGGTATTCAAACCAAACAGAAAAACAGCAAAAATATTACCAATGCAATGGCAAACATTGACACTGTTTACCTGTGAATTACATCACTGTGTTACATACACACTGTATTCTTCCGCATATATTACCGTATACCACACCTTCAGTTTGAAATTGTCTGCCTTTTTATACCACGTCTTTTCTACACATCAATTAGTCTGAATTCTTCTCAAGTGGCATAATGGCTCAACAAAGCACAAAGACTATACGCTGCCTGTCATGAAAATGCATTTCAAATGAACAATCTCCCAACAGCCACAATCTCACAAGAGCAACAACTTCCCAACCGCCACAATCTTCCAACAACCACTATCTCTCAACATCCACATCATCCCAACAACCACAATTTCCTAACAACCACATCAACCCAACAACCACAATTTCCTAACAACCACAACATCCCAACAACCACAATCTCCTAACAACCACACTTTCCTAGCAATCACAATCTCCTAACCACCACACTATTCTAGCAATCACAATCTCCTAACAACCACAATCTCCTAACAATCACAACCTCCTAACAATCACAATCTCCTAACAATCACAATCTCCTAACAATCACACTCTCCTAACAACCACAATCTCCTAACAACCACACTATCCTAGCAATCACAATCTCCTAACAACCACAATCTCCTAACAACCACACTATCCTAGCAATCACAATCTCCTAACAACCACAATCTCCTAACAACCATACTCTCCTAACAACCACACTATCCTAGCAATCACAATCTCCTAACAACCACAATCTCCTAACAACCACACTCTCCTAACAACCACACTCTCCTAACAACCACAATCTCCTAACAATCACAATCTCCTAACAATCACAATCTCCTAACAACCATACTCTCCTAACAACCACACTATCCTAGCAATCACAATCTCCTAACAACCACACTCTCCTAACAACCACACTCTCCTAACAACCACACTCTCCTAACAACCACACTCTCCTAACAACCACAATCTCCTAACAATCACAATCTCCTAACAATCACAATCTCCTAACAACCACACTCTCCTAACAACCACAATCTTCCTACAACCACATTTCCCTAGCAACCACACTTTCCTAGCAACCACAATCTCCCAACAGAATTAAGATGCAGCACTAAGTATTCGTAATTAGGCCTAAGCGGGATCTCTCACTAACTAGGTATATAAATAAGAAATGTGTTGTTCTTTTGCCATCCACTATCAAGCTCGAAATCTATATTTTTTATTACAACAAAAATCAACAAGTGCGCTACCATGCTAATTAAGTGAACTGTTTACCAGAACAAATGCCTTTGGCTAAATTAGGTCGGCGTTTGAAACACTATGAATATTTGATGCGACATGGCTCTCGGGTATAACATGAATAGCACTAAAGTCCGGACCTTAACTAACTGTACGGTTCATTATCTACTGTAGAGATCACGAAGTCCTTGACGAGAGTCATTGTTCGATTTGGAAAATAATTTAAAGCAAACGCTAATACACCTACACACTTTATAGGACCACTGTGGGCAATATAGCAACAACAACATAATAATAATAATAATATTAATAATAGTGAATTAATAAATCGTATGCCAACAACACATTGAGTAAACATACGTGTGTGTGTGTGTTTTACGTTTAGTTATCGTCGCTACCGGTTGCCCATATGAGCGACGCCTCCTGAAGATATTAGTCATTTTAGATTTTTGGAGGATAGTGCAATGATACAGACAGAGACCCATTCCAGAGTCTCCTCTGGTTCGTTTACGTGCATGGTGTAAAGCACCGACACGAGACCTCGGTTTAACGTCCCATCTGAACGACTGTTAATTTTATTAGGGTCAGACGGGAGATCGAACATGCGATTACGTTTAGAAGCGTTTTCCTTTTATAGAAGGCATTTAATAGATATGTTTAGGCGACTTTCGGGCTATACGAAATGTTCATCCTTACCCGGTCAGCTAACAACACGAGTGGTATACCAAAATGTTTGTGAATGTCTGAAGTTTGTCACACATGCGGCATAAATTGGCATAAATCGTGGCGTTCAGAGAAATCCAAGATGGCGTCCGAAATGGCCGCCATAAATTGATCCACTTAAATGACTACAAATGGTCCTGAAGTTAACATTTTTGTATTTATGTGTAAGAATATACATTGTCAATTGGATTTTATGCCATTTTGCAAAGTAATTATTGTACCATTTAAGAAAATTATGCAAATTTACCGATTAAAAGTGTCAAATTTAAGGGTTAGGGGTGGTATTATAAATTTTAGCTCCGAGTCTTTGATGTAAATCATGTGTAAGTAGGTTCAAAAATGAAAGTGTAGATCAAAACTAATTAAAATAATGGCTTCTTGGTGGAAATCAGATGAAAACTATGTGTATATACAAGCTTTTATAAGTGGGTAATTTAATATGCATTTTAACTGTTATGTTATATTATATTTCGGGTTTTACGACTGCATCAGCACCATTTTGGGCTATATCGCCGGCGGGCAGTTTACCTAACAACACCTTTCCTGGGCAGGCTCCAGCAGTTAACCAGTACTTGGGTGCACCAACCTCCGTAAAAAACTGCCAATTTTTTCATATAAATGAGACGCGGTCTGAGCGGGGCTCGAACCCGTGACCATCAGTGATGGTAGGTTACAGTATACAAGTGTTATACAAGTCAGCGACCTTAACAACTCGACCACGAGGGGGGGGGCATTTTTAACTGTATAAGTAGAGCTAGTTTGTAGAGTTTATTAACACCATAGTTGGCTAGTTCATGCAACCAATAGGATATAGAAATTTAGCAGCGAAATAAAATGCGTTTAGTTTATACAAATTTATTTTAGCTCGATTGCGAAGCAAGTTCTTACAACTTATATTAATCACTTTCGAGACTTCATTCCTGATGAAATCCATCGCCACGAGGGGGAGAGAGGAGTCATAGTGGAATTTAAATACCTTGGCTAAGGGCACACTCGTAACGGCTACAGCGGAGGCACGAACTAACATTTCAATAACAGACATGACGGCCGTTCAATCTGTGGATTGGCGACCGTCCAATGGCGAATGGGTAGGGTGTAGCTAGGGATTTTGAATTTATAGGCCTGACTAATAAATTGAGCACCAAAGGATGCACATTTGTACGAGAGGTCTGGAGTGGGTGGGGGTATACAATGTTGAATCTGCCGCATTTAAATTTACGTGTTGGATGTTCAAATTTCGATATTTTCAGAGATATGAATTTGACTTATGTTGTGCAGAATGTATGTGACATCTAAGTAACTCATACTCCCTACAGTTTTTATTGCATTTTTGGAGTTTTAGATTTTTTATTATCTGGGATATTCTACAAGCCTTCGGGATCTTCTAGCAGCTAGGTGTATATACTTATATAATATACTATTCTGCAGTATGGTCTTTGTTCGGAAGTGAGCTTGAAAACAGGTTTATCTCAATATTATTGCACATTACGTCAATTACTTAAACCTTAAAGCCGATCTGCGGGTCGACAATTCAAGTGTGTTCCATAACGCTACAACATTTTCAGAGGGTTTGCTCTCCGAACGCGATGCTGAAGTTGGTAACGACTTAAATTGACATTTGGTTGACAGAGGCTGTATGTAGATTGGTTTGTGGATGTCTGAGAATGTTGAGCAGATTTTATACTTTGTCACATTTATCAGTACGATCACTGACTGTCATTGCAAAGCCGTCTCAATATCCTCATCAAAGATTTACCATTTTCTTAGATGAGAGAGCGAAATGGGTTAAGTCTCCGCATAAATGAGGATTCGTCTGGGGTCATTTGGAACTCTATGGCAAATGACGATAATTGAGCGAGACGACCAAGAACTAACACAAGAATACGTTTCTATATAATGATGTTCTTAAATGGCGGAGGGAGCCGTCGCGGTGCAATGGACACGGCGTTCGTCTCGTGCTAGAGGTTGTGCGTTCGAACATCACCAGAATCAATGTGGCGATGTCCTTAGGCAATTCTCTTGAATCCACACCCAGGAGCACTCGAAATGTAATGAAAATGCATTGGCAAAAACAAGATATAGAGAATATTTAACGCCACTCATGGAAATACCAATGTCGGTGATCACTCGATGAAATAAACTCCTATCTTACACTAATAAACACAAATATTTTACTTTTAGTTTTATTCATTTTAACTGCCCTAACAGGAGCCTCATTGCATTAAAATACACAACCGCACAACCACTTCTGTAATGAAAATAGTTCCTACTATTACTACAGACAAAACAAATTCATCTGAATATATTACTTTATAACTAACTATTCATGATTGTCAGACAATCACTAACGTACAAAAGTAGATCCAACTGCGGAGGAATACAAAACTCAAGCAGTGACAGAGAAAATGCCATATTTCACTGATTCAAAGCAGTGTAAGATGGAGTTATCTTTCACTGAGAAAATTCTATCTTTCATTGGAAAGCATATAAGAAATGGTCATCTATGCCATCTTTCACTGTTCCGAAGCAGTGTAAAATGGAGTTGTCTTTCACTGAGAAAATTCTATCTTTCATTGGAAAGCATATAAGAAATGGTCATCTATGCCATCTTTCACTGTTCCGAAGCAGTGTAAAATGGAGTTGTCTTTCACTGAGAACATTCTATCTTTCATTGGAAAGCATATAAGAAATGGTCATCTATGCCATCTTTCACTGTTCCGAAGCAGTGTAAAATGGAGTTGTCTTTCACTGAGAAAATTATATCTTTCATTGGAAAGCATATAAGAAATGGTCATCTATGCCATCTTTCACTGTTCCGAAGCAGTGTAAAATGGAGTTGTCTTTCACTGAGAACATTCTATCTTTCATTGGAAAGCATATAAGAAATGGTCATCTATGCCATCTTTCACTGTTCCGAAGCAGTGTAAAATGGAGTTGTCTTTCACTGAGAACATTCTATCTTTCATTGAAAAGCATATATGAAATGGTCATCTATGCCATCTTTCACTGTTCCGAAGCAGTGTAAAATGGAGTTGTCTTTCACTGAGAAAATTCTATCTTTCATTGGAAAGCATATAAGAAATGGTCATCTATGCCATCTTTCACTGTTCCGAAGCAGTGTAAAATGGAGTTGTCTTTCACTGAGAACATTCTATCTTTCATTGGAAAGCATATAAGAAATGGTCATCTATGCCATCTTTCACTGTTCCGAAGCAGTGTAAAATGGAGTTGTCTTTCACTGAGAAAATTCTATCTTTCATTGGAAAGCATATAAGAAATGGTCATCTATGCCATCTTTCACTGTTCCGAAGCAGTGTAAAATGGAGTTGTCTTTCACTGAGAAAATTCTATCTTTCATTGGAAAGCATATAAGAAATGGTCATCTATGCCATCTTTCACTGTTCCGAAGCAGTGTAAAATGGAGTTGTCTTTCACTGAGAAAATTCTATCTTTCATTGGAAAGCATATAAGAAATGGTCATCTATGCCATCTTTCACTGTTCCGAAGCAGTGTAAAATGGAGTTGTCTTTCACTGATAACATTCTATCTTTCATTGGAAAGCATATAAGAAATGGTCATCTATGCCATCTTTCACTGTTCCGAAGCAGTGTAAAATGGAGTTGTCTTTCACTGAGAAAATTCTATCTTTCATTGGAAAGAATAAAAGAAATGGTCATCTCCATGTAACATGATTGACAGTTGTCTACACACAACAAGATACGCATGATGCAAGTGCAACAATAATTTAGTACTTGTATATATTAATGGAAAATAAAATATAAATTATGAAAGTATAATGTCATACTAATACAATACCTATTTTACAATAATGAGTTTAACAAATTTCATTACATATGATTACCTATATTATATGTGGATTGTTCCTAACAGGGAACCAGTGACGCATGTATGTATGTGTGTGTGGTCCGCCTCCGTGGTCGAGTGGTTAATGGGGAGGGCAGTTTACTAATGTTGATAGAACTTGTTGCCCAACCCATTTTGCATTTTGTCATGTATAATGAATGTTAATTCTATATGTACTATATATGTAAAATAGCAAATAAAATAGTATTAAACTAGTGGTTAAGATCGCTGACTTGTATACCACTGTAACCTATCATCACTGATGGTTCGAGCCCCTCTCAGGCCGTGTCTCATTTATATGAAAAAGTTGGCAGTTTCTTACGGAGGTTGGTGTACCCAAGTACTGGTTAACCGTTGGAGCTTGCCCATGAAAGGTGTTGTTAGGTAAACTGCCCGCTGGCGATATAGCCCGAAATGGTGCGGATGCAGGCGTAAAACCCGAAAAATAACATAACATAGCATATATATGTGGTCCTATATATATCCGAATATTCGGTTTAAAAAGCCTTTTTTGAAGGATAATTTCAAACAAATATCCGGCTAATTTATTTTCTTTCAGATTGTTTTGAATATATTAGATTATTCTTGAAAATGGCGTTTTAAGCCGACAATTCGGATATAGAGAGGACCACATATATATGATTAATATATCTACTGGTTCCCGTTTCACTGTTGCAGTACATACATTTAGTCAGCTTCTTAATTACAGCAGTATGAACTGACTATATAGTATTTACAAATGTATCTACATTAGGCCGTTCCACGCGGTGGTCTTTGTTAGGAGATGAACTTGACATTTGATTTGATAATATTTTATTGCTCTATGTACATGTATATAACAATCACACTCGTTGTACAAATAGAAATTTAGCAAATGGGTTGGGCCACAACTTCTAACAACATTAGTGATTAGCCCTCCCTACCCATTGATTGGCCTTCCCCCCATTGATCGGCCCTCCCCATGAACTTGACAGTTTACATTATGTAGCCATATAACACTGGTCGGTCGTCCATACATAGGTTGGACTTTGTTCGGTTTTGAATCTGAACGTAGGTCAATAAAATTCACATGTCTACAAAGCAAAGTTCACTTCTTCCAATGCATGGTGGTCTTTATTCACACGTGTTTGCATTTTTGTAATTTGATATAAGCAAACAACTAAATAGTCACACATCATGCATGCATATAACACGTTGAATTCCAGTAACTGACACTTTATTTTCTTTCGTTGATATTTTATTTACAGTTTTCATGTATTTGTACCGGCACTATTTTCAGTACTAACCGGATGCGGTGATGCGGTTGCCCGACTCTACGCCGGGAAATCCGGTACTTTAGAACGAGAGTTCAAAGGTCACGAAGGAGCAATCAACGCTCTACAGGTTTAGCTGTGATCCTCTACCTTAAACCATCACGACCTGTATCTCTCCATAAACACGTAGATGATTAGACACATATACATGTAGTATTATATAGCTTAGAACCCATAGGACGCCCTATGTTAACGTTTATCTTACCCTTTCTAAAACAGGAACCTGTAGAATCTTTAGAACATACCGTTAGAACGGTTATACGGAGAGGAGTGTCGCATGCAGCGTGCGCGTTTACTCCAGTGTTTGCTTTAATTTAAACATGCTTTATTTCAGTAGTGTTTACGCTTATACAAGGAAAATCATTTTACATGTACATCTACATATAAATCCTAGCTTAATCATATGTCATTGCTCGATTCAGTTTGCATATATATAATACTAACAATAATACTATTAACATTCCAATGTTAATTAAATAATCCAAAGGCTATATTTATTATTGGGAAATTCCAATGTTAAGTAAATAATCCAAAAGGTATATTTATCTTTGGGGAATTCCAATGTTAAGTAAATAATCCAAAAGCTATCATGGCAATTTCAAGAAAAGCAAACGGGTCGGGTCACAAGTTCTAGCAACATTAGTTACGGCCCTTCCCGACAAGATAGTAATCGAAATGAGAAAGCGACCAGTGCTGTCAAGCTTAAATATAGAAAGTTGTTTATTTGTATTTTACTTCACCTTAATTACTTTTATAAGAAAGATGTCCAGGTTCTTTAAAATTTATTTAATTCACAACGATCGCGAAACTAGCTTAAACCATATATTTATCACTTTCGTTGGGACGGATGAAATCATATACATGTATGTGGTATTTCTTGTGTGAGGACACCGGAGTACCCGGAGAAACCCCACCAGTCCAAGCTATCTTACGTGCTTCCCCAGTACGAGGAATGAACACGGGTTGCATTGGTGAGAAGCTGGTGAAAAGCGAACGTACCAACCACTGCGGACAACCTTATCATGTACACATATAACAGCAAATTAACAGCATTAACAAAGCTTATTTAGTTCTTTAAGCATTTGACAATACGTGACACATGTTCAAAATATATGTTAAACAATTTGAGATCATTATATGAAACACCAACTGATGGTATTAGTGATTTAAGATTCTAAAAAGGAAACTTGCTTAGTAGCCTCTACCACTGATAAAGAAATCTACGCGATTATTAAGAGCATTTTCCAGTTCTAGTTTACATATTGTATTCAATATTATACCAACGTATTTTGATCAAATGTCACTGTTAAGTACATAACACAAGAAATTCAATTTATCTTGGAAACATTCAACTGTTTAAGTAAATAATCCAAAGGCTATATTTGTGGCGCAATTTACTAAAAGGTGGATGACGTTACGTCGAGAAATGACGTCTAACGTTACGTCACGCAATAGAAAACGGCAACGTTCACGCTATGCATGTAAGTTTAAAATTCATTTTTAGAATAAATAATCTCACAGAAAATCTCTCAATGAAATGACTGGGGAAAATATAATTCTGTAAAAAAACATTTTTGAAAATTTCACCCAGTGATAAATCGCGTCATATTTAATCTTGGGACATTCCAATGTTAATTAAATAATCCAAAAGCTATATTTATTATTGGGAAATTCCAATGTTAATTAAATAATCCAAAGGCTATATTTATTATTGGGAAATTCCAATGTTAAGTAAATAATCCAAAAGGTATATTTATCTTTGGGGAATTCCAATGTTAAGTAAATAATCCAAAAGCTATCATCATGTTAATTAAATAATCCAAAGCTATATTTATTATTGGGAAATTCCAATGTTAAGTAAATAATCCAAAAGCTATATTTATCTTTGGGGAATTCCAATGTTAAGTAAATAATCCAAATGCTATATTTATCTTTGGGGAATTCCAATGTTAAGTAAATAATCCAAAGCTATATTTATCTTTGGGGAATTCCAATGTTATGTAAATAATCCAAAAGGTATATTTATCTTTGGGGAATTCCAATGTTAAGTAAATAATCCAGATGGTATATTTCTATAGAGTGCATTTCACTGTTAAAGCTAAAGCAAATAAGACAACATAGTATATATGGATTTTTTATATAACCATTTTTTTTCTATAACCATATTTTATTGCAAATCAATAGTACATATGTCATACACATAAAGATACAATACATAGCATGAAAATACAAATGGTTTGGGCCACAAGTTTTAACGACATTAGACAACGGCCCGCACAAGTATATGTGTGTGTCTGGAAACATTCACTGCCGTGTACAAAGCAGTCTCTTATTCAACTTGGCTAAATTAGTTGTGCATAGTAACACAATGTAAGATTGCTCATGTGTGTTTTGCGTTTATTTATCGTCGCTACCGGTTGTCCATATGAGCAACACATCCTGAAGATATTAGTCATTTTAGATTGTTGGAGGATAGTACAGTGATACAGACAGAGACCCATTCTAAAGTCTCCTCTGGTTCTGTTACGTGCACGGTGTAAAGCACCGACACGAGACCTCGGTTTAAAGTACCATCTGAAAGACTGTTAATTTTATTAGTGTCAGACGGGGGATCGAACCTGCGATCACTGGATTACCAGTCCAACGTGTTCACCACTGGACTACAAATATGTCTGTAAGGTTGCTCAGTCTGTCTGGTGTAGTCATATACTGCGATACTGGAACCGCAAGAACGCCCTGGACCGTAACAGTTAGAGTCATAACAAAAGCAAGATTTTTTTAATTTAGGCTTTAACCTTAAGTTTTCAATACAAAAACCACATGGACATGCAATGCATCAAATATCAATAAGTATAGGCCTACACGTGTACCATTTAACGTTGATGGTAGCAATATTAATCAGGGCGAAAATGAGTAGAATATTTTTTGAAATAGATGCTACTATGGTGAATATAGTAGTCGGCATATATACACGCGTTTTATATCCATGCATGACATTCCTAATGACATCATTTGATGAAATGTGACGTCACCAAATAAGACACGCCGCGTCTCAATAGCGATCACGTGTTAAATGTAAGTACAAGTATATATAGTACGTATTGTTCCTTATATATCTCCATACCTAGTAGTTTGTAGTTACCGGTGCTGCTATGAAATGAATTGTAATATCGTCTCTGTGCTGGATAATAAGATACTGGAAAGATTGAATATAACTACAGTTGGGTCACTATGTTATCATATTCATACGCAATATGATTACAGAGGGGTTATATGGCATTAAATTGATATACCAAATAACTACTGTGGTGTCACAATAATCAAAATTGCTATGCCTGTTCAAAATGACCACTAGGCTGGAGGCAATGATATGAAAATATGAATATATATATAGCATAAAAAACATAATAAAGTCACAATAATTCATTTGAAATCAATCAGTCAGCAAGCTATCTTATTACTGGGCACCATGTTTGTAGTAATGTGTTTACCAAATAGATTCATGTATGATTAGTAACCTCCCTATTCTCTTCTGTTTTTATTTAACCCAGTGTATACAGGTGCCGGCGATACCCTCGTGATGTGCTACGACTCAAAATCGGGGGCTCTCAGGCGTAGCTTCGCCGGACATAACGTAGCTATTACTTGTCTTCAGGTAATATACATGTATATGAAATCCTCTGTATGTCTGTACTCAGTTTTAACACGTTCATTTGTTGCATCCCAGTCAACACAATACAAGTATCTGCTTTTATCCGACCTTCATACGTGAAATACTGCCTGCCCAATACACTTTATAAACATTCCGTGACGTCATAGCGCTGCGTGTATGATAGTATGATGGTATGATAACTATTCGGTTTACAGTATTTCGTCTGTAAAACCACTTTTTATCAGAATATAGAATAAATACAATATTAGGTTACTGTCGTATAAATTTTAAATTATTAGGCTCGTCTTCTGTTACGTGCACGGTGTAGAGCACCGCCCCGAACCTCGGTTTAAAGTCTCATCCGAAAACTATTATATGAGTCATTTTGGTATGGAATAGTGGGGGATCGAACCTGCGATCCATGTGTTACAAGTCCAAGGTGTTAACCACTTACTAGTGTTATGCCTGGCTCTTTTGGATAGCGTATTAGATATTTGTCTCCAAATTTAGATTGTTGCTATACTGTATGTCTTTTTTCAGTACATCTCAAACATGTAAAGTCTTATAGCCATCATAAAACTTCGTGGGCATTCATCACTTACTGTCATATATTTCTTGTTGAAGCATCATTTTATATCATGTCTTATGGTTTTTGTGCGGTTGCAGAAACTGGAGATGTGCAAATGTTGACCGGTACAACAACTCGTCTTTATTGTCAACAGTTCATAACTTCATACAACGAAGTGGAAATGAAACGATGCAAACTCGCTTTCAATTAGTTCAATCGTGTTCATGTCACGTTCTATTAACTTCCCACAATGAAGAGGAGTTGTTTTATCGAGATGCATAGGGAGTTGACACTGCACCATGAAAAAAGCTTTCATACATTTTATTTCAGGTTGTCGAGGGCAGATTGTTCACCGGTTCCTATGATGGGGTGGTTAAAGTATGGGATATTACCGGCATCAACGATGATACGGCTTTCGGTAGTTATCTAAATTCCTTTTTAGCCTATAGAGCAGTTCGAACAATTATGGATCATGGTCATTCAATTTAAAGTCGGAAGTCCAACTGCGCACGCGTATCTGGAACATGTGCTTTGTTCCTCTAATGGCAAGCCCTCGCTGGGATGTAGACAGTGTGCGCGTCAACACGCAAAGAAGTTAAACGGATGAGTAGTTAAAAGCAAAATATAGAAAGGCAATGAAAAATAAGTTGGATTAAAAGCAGCTAGGTAGAACAACTAGGGGCTGGCATTCTTGTATACAAAATCCAGTACTTCCGGTTACGATTGCGCAGTTGTCTTCCGGACCAACCTGTGTAGAACCTTGGTAAATACTGGAACGTCCCGATAATTATTGTGAGATTCAATAAACAAAGTTAGTATAGTGTAACATGTTCCCTATCGGTTTATGACCAGCAATATTGGATAAAGCATTGTCGAGTAACGGTTCTACCTATCATAGACATAATGAAACCACGTGACGCGTATAGAGTGGTCATGTATGTGTGCTATTTTACATTTGATACGGCGATACTCAGACGCTTGCTCGCCCCATTTATGTGTGCACATGGACAGTTCGATATAACCCGCGGAAACCGATCGTGATCTCTCAGATCGCTTCACGTACGCCAGTGCGATATAATAAACACGCGGAAACCGATCCCGTCCGCTTGGGTCGCTGAACAGAACCAGTACGAATTAACTAAACACAGTTTTTATATTACAGGGAAAGAAGGAGAGGTCAAAAAGAAAAAGAACGACAACTCTGACATTGATCAGATGAGTAATATTGACCAAAATCAAAATGGAATTGTCAACGGCAAAGTCGACAACAAAATTATGATAGAGTGAGGTCAGAGTTATCATTTGAAGAGTGACCTCGGTGTTCGATAGGAAACTATGGATAGCATGGAGAAGAAAGCTTTCGTATTCGAGATAGTTTAGTTTAGTTTAATTTCAAACTTTACAGTCGGTCAACAGGCCCCATGAGGACATAAAATAAACATATATATAGTGTCACACGTTAGAAGACGAATTTCATGTTTTATTAGAATGTTCATTATTTAAGGAACTTAGAACGCAGTATATAAAGAAATATTTCTGGAAAAGACCAAACATTCAAAAATTTGTAGCGCTGCTCTCTTCAGAAAACTATAATATTTCGACCAATTTAGCATTATGTATTGCAAAAGCCTTCGAGAAAAGAAACCATTTATTCTATTAAGCACTTTTCTCCGCAAATATTATAGTAATTGGTACTTCTACACATCTTATATATTTCAGAATGTTCTTTGATATACCACTGACCATCATGATTGTAAAATGTTTATATGTTTGTGAGCTCATGGGCATATTGCCTCTTGTTCAAATAAATCTATCTATCTATATATGTATACAGAGATATGTTAACATATAGAAGAACCTTTTTATCTACATCATATACCCGTAGCCACACCGAGGCAGCTTTATCGGGTAAAATTTCCAAAGTAAAAATATAAATGAAACATTAAATAAATAAAATGCAAAAAATCTCCTTTTGCTGTATAAAATGTTGACTGCTAGAGAGCTGAATGGTCAGTACATAGCTATACGTCTAAACTCATTAAATCAGAAAACGCAGGAACTCGCTTCTATATCCCAAAAATATTACGGGGGGATGTACCCCCGGACCCCACTAGATTGCCTCGGTTGAAAGTTAACTCTGGCTACAGTACTATACGGGTATATTGTTCTCTGGTATATGTCGATCTACTGACAGTCCAGTTGACATTCATAGTACGTGTTCTCTATGTTATTATGTTCGCTGGTATACAGTAGGCCTATTTATGTTGCAAAATATTTATTTAGTGTCCCATTTTAATATTTATATAGATATTCAATTATTTGTCTGAATGTGGTCGGGATATTTGTCAATATATCGTGCATTGTTTGCAATGTCTGAACAACCCATGCGTATTAATTAGTAGAACTACTTGCTTTGCACACTCGCTATGGATTCATAAAAGGGGAAATGTGTATTTTCTAGTACATTCCATTTGAAAATGTTTGAATACTGTATCACGTATATTGTTTGAATGTCGTAAGAAATGAAAGCGCACATACAATCCATAGTGCCGTTTCGTTCTTACCAAGTGTTTTCCAATTACAAACATTACCAAGTAATACGTCATTGAAGGTAATGTGACGTCATCATCAATACGAGTTCCAAAATACTATTTTTGAGAATGCTCTCAAGAAATTTAAAGATGCCATAGTCTAGGCCATTGAGATATTATGCAATGGCAAGGTAAGCTGTCTCAGTTGAGGACTACGTGTGTTATTTGTTGAAGGTAAGCCGTCTCAGATGAGAACTACGTCATTGTTTTGTGTAATTCGAAGCAGTCTACCTGGCGTACTGTGTTGTTTGTTTGTGTTCGCGTTATTTTGTTGGGGTGTATACGTTTATTTATTGTCGCAAACTGGTTAATCGTGGCCACGCCTCCAGAAATATATTATATTTAGAGTATCTCAAGGTGATAAAGTACAACATTTAGCTGATGATCCAAAGGGGCCGCTAGGACCCTCGGAGCTCCCGATATATAGCACGTTTAAAGGGTAAACATGCACTCTGTGAGAGCATTGTATTTGATTGGGAATTCATCATTAAATTTTTCTCTCACTAATTACATATATTCTGTGCAAGTTTTACGTTTATCGTCGCTACCGGTTACCCATATGAGCGACGCCTCCTGACGAGATTAGTCATTTTAGATTTGTGTAGGATAGTGCAATGATACAGACAGATACCCATTCCAGAGTGTCCTATGGTTCTTTTACGCGCACAGTGTAAAGCACCGACATGAGAGGATAGTCAAGATAAAGAAGACACTCCAATTCCAGAAGCATCCCTTGTTCTTTTACATGCATGGTGTTTTACACCGAGATACGAGACCTCTGTTTATAGTCCCATCTGAAAGACTGTCAATATTATTAGGGTCAGAAATGGGATCGAACCTGCGATCACTGGAGTCGCAGTCCAACGTGTTAAACACTGGTCCATTTATCCGCCGTCTATAACAGTTGTAAATATTGTTATGTTTCTTATCTGTTCTTGTTAAACACGAGTGAAGTGATTGCCTGTCGTACAATGAAGGTTGCGTGTGCACAAGACTGGTGTGCACACGTATTTAAGACAGGTGTGTTGTGTGTACATTGTTTTCATTCAGTCGTTATGTTTATATAATTTATATGAACATCGTATTTATTTTTATACATTGAATATATGAATATTTTTTCAATCAAGTGATTAACTATTTAAATGAATAGGCATTATAGTTAGTGTTGTGGCGGTCCATAATGTATTACCCAGTGCAACATATACTAGAGGACATAGAAAACGCACACTTCGGATAACTGTGTTTTTACATGAAAAACAATAACTATATAAATACATATATGCATTTTAGAGACAAATTCATTGTTGTCATTTTGATACCAAAATATTTAAAAATGAGTAGTAGGGAAATTAAGATATAGATAGTGCTACAAAAATCGAAAGTAACACTTTTGACTAATTGTGATTAGAATGCAAATGTGAACGTGATGAACCAACTTTTCGTACTTATTTTAAGAAATAAAATTATTGTAAATTTTTAAACAGTGACAGTATTTTCGCAGCGGTAATTGTGTTTCAACATAATTTCACACCTTTTAAAGTAATAAGTTCCACAATTGAGTAATTAATGTCTATATAATAATAATCATATAATGTAGGTGTGCGTTTTCTATGTCCTCTAGTATTATGTATATCAATGTAGTAGTTCGTGTATTAATGCTTAATGATTGGGTCTGCAAGAGAACAATTGTAGCATGTCATATTCTACTGCTTTTTATTTACCAAACGGACTACTTTATTTCTGTTTCAAGAAATATGTATAGCATGGCTAAGCTCCGAGGTTATAAAACTGTTCTCCAATCTCGAACTGACAAGAGTGTGAAATCAAATTGTGTATCTAACCGCCAATTATATGGTTTAACTCTCTCCACCAATAGCATGGCTTAGCTCTTTCCACCAATAAAATTGTTTCTCTATCCACCAATGATATGGTTTAACTCTCTCCACCAATAGCATGGCTTAGCTCTTTCCACCAATCAAATTGTTTCTCTATCCACCAATGATATGGTTTAACTTTCTAAACCAATAACATGGCTTAGTTCTTTCCACCAATCAAATTGTTTATCTATCCACCAATGATATGGTTTAACTTTCTACACCAATAACATGGCTTAGCTCTTTCCACCAATCAAATTGTTTCTCTATCCACCAATGATATGGTTTAACTCTCTCCACCAATAGCATGGCTTAGCTCTTTCCACCAATCAAATTGTTTCTCTATCCACCAATGACATGGCTTAGCTCTTTCCACCAATCAAATTGTTTATCTATCCACCAATGATATGGTTTAACTCTCTCCACCAATAGCATGGCTTAGCTCTTTCCACCAATAAAATTGTTTCTCTATCCACCAATGATATGGTTTAACTCTCTCCACCAATAGCATGGCTTAGCTCTTTCCACCAATCAAATTGTTTCTCTATCCACCAATGATATGGTTTAACTCTCTCCACCAATAGCATGGCTTAGCTCTTTCCACCAATCAAATTGTTTCTCTATCCACCAATGATATGGTTTAACTTTCTACACCAATAACATGGCTTAGTTCTTTCCACCAATCAAATTGTTTATCTATCCACCAATGATATGGTTTAACTTTCTACACCAATAACATGGCTTAGCTCTTTCCACCAATCAAATTGTTTCTCTATCCACCAATGATATGGTTTAACTCTCTCCACCAATAGCATGGCTTAGCTCTTTCCACCAATCAAATTGTTTCTCTATCCACCAATGACATGGCTTAGCTCTTTCCACCAATCAAATTGTTTATCTATCCACCAATGATATGGTTTAACTCTCTCCACCAATAGCATGGCTTAGCTCTTTCCACCAATCAAATTGTTTCTCTATCCACCAATGATATGGTTTAACTTTCTACACCAATAACATGGCTTAGCTCTTTCCACCAATCAAATTGTTTCTCTATCCACCAATGATATGGTTTAACTCTCTCCACCAATAGCATGGCTTAGCTCTTTCGACCAATCAAATTGTTTATCTATCCACCAATACTAGGGTTTAACTCTCTCCACCAATAACATGGCTTAACTCTCCAACAATTAAATAGCTACATTAATTCCAAAAATCATTTTGTTTATCTCTATCCACAAATCCAATGACTTTTATATTATGAGATCTGAAAGCAGTTTCATTACCGCGGAACAAGGGGCACGTTTCACGAACAATCCTAAGTTCCTTCATACGTTTCTCTTTAAGTTACAACTCGGTTAAGTTAGGTGCTGCGTACGTTATAACTTGAACTGTTTCACACAAAAACACTTACGCACATCCTAAATAGTTGCATTTTAAGCTGGAACTTAGGAAGTGTATTACGCATATCGTGACAAACTTCTTAATTTCTAGAGACATCCTTACAATGAAAAAAAAATCAATATAATTAAAAGTAATGCATGCTAACTGAGCTTCACTAACCTCACTTTTAGGTGAAACTGTCGTCAAAAGAGGACCTGTTTTCGGACAACCAATCAAATTTCATGCAGAAATGTGTTTTCCGGCATTTTAGTAATTCTAACGTAGTATAACATGAATATTTATCTTTTTTAGCTCATTTTCATGTTTGGCAGTTCTAACGTGTACCATATAAACCAAGCACCTGTTACTGACAGCGATGGCATAATTTGCAAACAAAATTCGAAAACAGGGCGATCGACGATACAACCTGGAATATTTTCCACCCATGTGTCCATTACCAATCATTTGATAATATATTCATGTTTGTCCCATACGTTTTTAACGTTACCATTATTGCTGTTTTAAACTCATCATCAGATTTACATAACTGTGACGCGATTTACCAAAAGGGACCCACTGGGTGGACGACGTTACGTCGAGAAATGACGTCTAACGTTACTTCACGCAATCGAAAACGGCAACGTTCACGCTATTCATGTAAGTTTAAAATTCATTTTTAGAACAAATAATCGAAAAGAAATTACCTTAAATGTTGAAAATCGCATAAGGAAAGGACTGATATAATTCTGGGGGGGAAAAAACATTTTTGAAAATGTCACCCAATGGGTCCCTTTTGATAAATCGCGTCACATATACTTAATTACACATCAACATAAGTTTATCACATTTAGATGTTTACCTAAAACAAATTACAGCCGATATGTTTGTGTTTTGGGGGGTTAGCCCTTAATATGCCGAATAACTTAGACGGAATGTACACATAACGTGAATATTTATCTCTAAAAACTCATTTGTCCGATGCGCAACGGGATCTATGTTGTTTCATATTCAGACAAGTGATTTAGCTCCACTATCCGAATAGCAAACATCATAGAGCCTGATCAGACGGCACATTCTGTCTCTATGCTGTCGTGATTGACAGGTTAAGGGTTAAAGTCACCTTAGGGGCTTAGGTCATATGGCGACTCCCCACCTGTTTGATACTTGTTTTCTAATGAATACAATTGTAAGGTTGTGAGACGTCCGTGGTTCTGGAATCGAGACGTCCTAGATGACACGTACGTAATGTCCTTGAGCAAGGCACCGCACACACAGTGCTTAGTACTGGTTAACAGCTTAGGTCGGCTAAGCATGCCCAGGAAAACATGCACAGGTCATTGCAATGGGTTTGACATAAATGGGACATAGCATACGTACCTATTTAGAAAATGTGACTTGGAACCCAAATTAATTTTTCATCAAACTTCTAGTTGGCGGTATGTGCAGCACATTGTATATAAAAGCGTTCCGTTTGGGGTTTTTTAATCAATGTTATCATGTTGCATCCGCGTGTGTTTGGGGTTTTTAATAAATGCTTTCAGGGTGCATCCGCGTGTGTTTGGGGTTTTTTAATAAATGCTTTCATGGTGCATCCGTGTGTGTTTAGGAATTTTAATAAATGCTATCATGTTGCATCCGCGTGTGTTTGGGGATTTAAATAAATACTTTTATGGTGCATCGCGTGTGTTTGGAGATTTAAATAAATGCTTTTATGGTGCATCCGTGTGTGTTTGGGGATTTAAATAAAAGCTTTTATGGCGCATCCGTGTGTGTTTGGGGATTTAAATAAAAGCTTTTATGGCGCATCCGTGTGTGTTTGGGGATTTAAATAAATGCTTTTATGGCGCATCCATGTGTGTTTGGGGATTTAAATAAAAGCTTTTATGGTGCATCCGCGTGTGTTTAGGGATTTTAATAAATGCTATCATGTTGCATCCGCGTGTGTTTGGAGATTTAAATAAATGCTTTTATGGTGCATCCGTGTGTGTTTGGGGATTTAAATAAAACCGTTCATGGTGCATCCGTGTGTGTTTGGGGATTTAAATAAAACCGTTCATGGTGCATCCGTGTGTGTTTGGGGATTTAAATAAATGCTACCGTTCATGGTGCATCCGTGTGTGTTGGGGATTTAAATAAATGCTTTCATGGTGCATCCGTGTGTGTTTATGGATTTAAATAAATGCTTTCATGGTGCATCCGTGTGTGTTTGGGGATTTAAATAAATGCTTTCATGGTGCATCCGTGTGTGTTTGGGGATTTCAATAAATGCTTTTATGGCGCATCCGTGTGTGTTTGGGGATTTAAATAAATGCTTTTATGGTGCATCCGTGTGTGTTTGGGGATTTAAATAAATGCTTTCATGGTGCATCCGCGTGTGTTTGGGGATTTTAATAAATGCTTTCATGGTGCATCCGTGTGTGTTTGGGGATTTAAATAAATGCTTTCATGGCGCATCCGTGTGTGTTTGGGGATTTAAATAAATGCTTTTATGGTGCATCCGTGTGTGTTTGGGGATTTAAATAAATGCTTTCATGGTGCATCCGCGTGTGTTTGGGGATTTTAATAAATGCTTTCATGGTGCATCCGTGTGTGTTTGGGGATTTAAATAAATGCTTTTATGGTACATTCGCGTGTGTTTGGGGATTTAAATAAATGCTTTCATGGCGCATCCGTGTGTGTTTGGGGATTTAAATAAATGCTTTTATGGTGCATCCGCGTGTGTTTGGGGATTTCAATAATGCTTTTATGGTGCATCCGTGTGTGTTTGGGGATTTCAATAATGCTTTTATGGTGCATCCGTGTGTGTTTGGGGATTTCAATAATGCGTTTATGGTGCATCCGTGTGTGTTTGGGGATTTAAATAAAAGCTTTTATGGTGCATCCGTGTGTGTTTGGGGATTTAAATAAAAGCTTTTATGGCGCATCCGTGTGTGTTTGGGGATTTAAATAAAAGCTTTTATGGTGCATCCGCGTGTGTTTAGGGATTTTAATAAATGCTATCATGTTGCATCCGCGTGTGTTTGGAGATTTAAATAAATGCTTTTATGGCGCATCCGCGTGTGTTTGGAGATTTAAATAAATGCTTTTATGGTGCATCCGTGTGTGTTTAGGGATTTAAATAAAACCGTTCATGGTGCATCCGTGTGTGTTTGGGGATTTAAATAAATGCTGTCATGGCGCATCCGTGTGTGTTTGGGGATTTAAATAAAACCGTTCATGGTGCATCCGTGTGTGTTTGGGGATTTAAATAAATGCTTTCATGGTGCATCCGTGTGTGTTTATGGATTTTAATAAATGCTTTCATGGTGCATCCGTGTGTGTTTGGGGATTTAAATAAATGCTTTCACGGTGCATCCGTGTGTGTTTGGGGATTTCAATAAATGCTTTTATGGTGCATCCGTGTGTGTTTGGGGATTTCAATAAATGCTTTTATGGTGCATCCGTGTGTGCTTGGGGATTTCAATAAATGCTTTTATGGTGCATCCGTGTGTGCTTGGGGATTTCAATAAATGCTTTTATGGTGCATCCGTGTGTGCTTGGGGATTTCAATAAATGCTTTTATGGTGCATCCGTGTGTGTTTGGGGATTTCAATAAATGCTTCCATGGTGCATCCGTGTGTGTTTCTTTATACATGTACTCTGTATATAGTATGTTTTATTTGTTATACTAGCTGGTACTAGTAATCAGTGTTGTGTTTGTTCGTGGATATGAACGCATCTACGTGGACCATGTAGGGCTCATGAAAATAAATGCATCTTAAAGCGACATTACATCTAAAAAAAAAATGCATTTTTCACGTATAAATTCATTGCTACTATAAATTCTTCAGAATACATTCGAACACTAACAATGAATCAATAAACAGTGTTTTTGTGGTCTACAAACTTTCAAAAGTGAAAGTAGGATGGCACATATCGGTCATCAACGCTCCTGCATTGACGTTTGTTTATCATTGGGGTCACTACTAAACGCGTGATCATGTAGTTTAGAGATAATTTAACTAGGATGAGTCAGTATACACGCGTTTTTACATTATGTTTTTATGTCAACAAACCGCGTATGCGACGTTTGTTTATTAGTTGAAGTACTCAGTTTTTGAGGCAAATATTTGGGGGGAAATATACCATATAATATGAAATTACATTCTGTAGAAATTTGCGTTTTCACTGAGGTAGTGTCGCTTTAAGGATAGTGCAGTCTACAGCTGTTATATCAAAGTCGGTTATGTCGAATTCTCCGGTTATCTCGAAGTCGGATCACAAAGTCCCGTTTCAGACACTATAATTTTACATAATTATAACTGGATCTGTTTATATCGAATTTCGTTAGATCAAACTACGGTTATGTCGAAGTATTTTGTTCGGTCCGACGGAATTCGACATAACGGATGTAAACTTATATTTGAATAAAATGTATTTGGCAATATCTGGAAATGTTGCAATATCAGCTCGAAAAATATAACATATAGTTTATTTTTTAAAAGCAATGTAATGTCTCGATATTGTTACCGCTATGCTAATACTAGTATATACTAGAGGACATAGAAAACGCACACTTCCGATAAGTGTGTTTTTACATGGAAAAAACCCCAATAACTATATAAATACATAGTTTTAAACATTTTGGAATATTTTTAGTTGTTCAGTTTGTGTTTTGTAATACAGCTGTGATATATCTGTGATGGAATTATTCGTATTTAGTTTTTCATGTAATAATAAGCATAATGTAGGTGTGCGTTTTCTATGTCCTCTAGTATACATATAATGTATGTGTGCGTTTTCTATGTCCTCTAGTATACATATAATGTATGTGTGCGTTTTCTATGTCCTCTAGTATACATATAATGTATGTGTGCGTTTTCTATGTCCTCTAGTATACATATAATGTATGTGTGCGTTTTCTATGTCCTCTAGTATACATATAATGTATGTGTGCGTTTTCTATGTCCTCTAGTATACATGTACTAGTTTTGTATTTTACTTTTAACAATAGTTTATAAGAAGTACAGTTCCTAGAAACATACAATTGGAAAAAAACGTGACATGTAAACTTCACAATTTTACAAGATATGTCATCAACATGTTTGCATTTACCAAATATATATGTAAATATACTCTGGGCGTGTTTACACAGTGTTTTACAGACGGATCTGTAGTTCAGTGGTAACACGCTAGACTGGTAATCCAGGGATCGCAGGTTCGATCCCCCGTCTGACCCTAATAAAATTAACAGTCTTTCAGATGGGACGTTAAACTGAGGTCTCGTGTCGGTGCTTTACACCGTGCACGTAAAAGAACCAGAGGAGATTCTGGAATGGGTCTCTGTCTGTATCATGCACTATCCTCCAAAATCTAAAATAACTAATCTCTTCAGGAGGCGTCGCTCATATGGGCAACCGGTAGCGACGATAAATAAACGTAAAACACACACGCGTGTTTACAGTTAGCATGGATAACTTCAGCCTGCACAAAGTGTATACATGCCCAGTTGTAGTTAGTTTAAACATATTTTATTTCAAGAATCAAACATTCGACATAGTGTAACATACAAAGTATTTAGGTGGATTGGATTGAAAGTTAAAAACTTATTGTTGTAGTTGTAGTTCATACCCCGTGGAAAGTATTAACCCGCGACACATTCCTTAATTGAAGAGTTTGATATGCTAGTCGTCAGTCGTGTAGTTGAAAACAATAATAACATACACAACAATGAATGTATTACTTGGCAACAATAAACTGAGACTCATTAATCTCCGCCAAAGCCTTCGTAAGTTTCCGTGAACTACGACCAGGACATGCCTCATAGTTTACTTCTGAAATCCGATTATTAACGAAGTAAGTTCACGGAATATGCAAATGTCTCAGTTTAATATTGCCAAACAATACATGCATCATAGATATTTCGGGTGTAAATATCTTCAGATTAAATCTTTAAATGTGATTTTATGTCTTAATCAAAAGTATATTGTAAAGTATGAACAATACACTCCACACAATTCCTAATCGGTCAGCTTGTGTTATATAATAGTGGGAGCCCAATTAATAATCGTACAATATTAACAAACTTTCAATTAATGCATTTTATTCCATATGATATACAGCAATTCATTGCATATATTATGTTATATTTCGGGTTTTACGCCTGCATCAGCACCATTTTGGGCTATATCGCCGGCGGGCAGTTTACCTAACAACACCTTTCCTGGGCAGGCTCCAGCGGTTAACCAGTACTTGGGTGCACCAACCTCCGTAAGAAACTGCCAACTTTTTCATATAAATGAGACACAGTTTGAGCTGGGCTCGAACCCGTGTAATCAAATGTATCAAATAAGATGATACATGAATGTATGAATATTGATATTGTATGGTTATTAATTTGCCATAAATACTGTAACACACAAGGTGGCCGTTTAGGAATTCTGTTGAACGTATACCAATGTTTTATAGATAGATCATTGTGGTACATGTATATCATGCATCAGTATAGGTCAGCGTCAAAATACACGACATGCCTGATTACATGGCTGTCATGACTATCCTATTAGCGCAGTGGTTAGCATGCTCGCTTCTCACCAATGCAACCCGGGTTCGATTCTCGGACTGGGAAGTATGTGAGATGGTATATGGTCACACGATCGGACAGGTGGGTTTTCTCCGGGTACTCCGGTTTCCTCCCACACGAATGACCGTATATACACTTTCATCCGTGCCAACGAGAGTGATTAATATAAGTTGTTAAAGCTTGTTTCGCAATCGTTGTAAAATAAATAAAGTTTATACATTATACCTCATTACACGTGCGTGAAATACACGTGTCACCAGCATGCACACTAAATATATATATATCTTTATTACCTCCACTGACGGGAGAGCTACACAAAAGCACATACAAGTGCACAACATATAGACATTGAAATGACAAACATAAATGAAATATATTGTAGTATAAACATAAATGAAATAATTACATATTTATCATCAAGAACCATTCAGAGCTATTACATATGTACATATATTTCACAAGACGTTCTCCAATGCATCTTTGATAACCAGCAAAAAAAACCTTGACGAAACGAAATACAAGAATTATTTAAGGAATCATGTACGAACAATTGTAATATGTATTGTGAAAACAATATTACAGATTGCATGTGAATTAGGTGTATGAAATACAATATATCAACGTTATTATGTACTTAATTACATAATGTTATTATATGCATTCAACAATGTATTTGTATATGTCCAGATACAGTCATTAGCAGAAACTCAGTTCTAAAGTAGCATTGAATGAAATGCTTTAACACTGGCTAATATTATTCTCTCATTTGCATAATCAGAAACACCGTGTTGCTGAAGACATGCTTTTGGAATAAACCAGAGATGATACCATATGAATGTTGTAGATCTGCTCATTTCATGGTTTACAAACGTCTTAAGTTAGTTTATACCAAATTTATTTTAGCTAGATTGCGAAACAAGTTCTTACAACATTATTTTAATCGTGCTCGTGACCTGATTCCTGATGGAATCCTTCTCCGTGAAGGAGAGAGAAGAGGCAATGAGGGAGAGAAGAGGCAATGTGGGAGAGAGAAGAGGCAATGTGGGAGAGAGAAGAGGCAATGTGGGAGAGAGATGAGGCAGTGTGGGGAGAGAGAAGAGGCAATGTGGGAGAGAGAAGAGGAAATATGGGGAGAGAGAAGAGGCAATGTGGGGAGAGAGAGAAGAGGCAATGTGGGAGAGAGAAGAGGAAATGTGGGGAGAGAGAAGCAATGTGGATGTATGTGTCTCGTCTAAGGACATCACCAACGTGGTCCTTGCAAGAGTTCGAACTCACAACATCTCAGTTACGCCGGCGTTAAATGCAAATAGTGGTATGATTATTGTAAGCACGGACCATTGTTTGCAAACAATAACAAAAGTGATTGTCATTGATGGTATGTAATTCCTTATTTTAGTGTTGAGAAACATCTGTCAGTTCCTGCCCCTGTATACGCCCCTGTGTAGAGGGTTCTCTTAATTGGTTTCCTCTGTTTTTATCGTTGCTACCGTTGCTACCATTGCACCACATGCTATTAATTGTCTTCCGTTTTCTCATCTTCTGATTATTAAATTATTAAATCTCGACAGATATTCTACAGTATATTCAATGGATACACTGTACACTGTAAAATAATTCTTATCAATTAATTGACACGAATTTGATAAAATCACATTTATCATACCACAACATCTGGTTACGGAACAACAGTAAAAACAAAGGATTCCAACCAAAAGGGTCAATATACATTACGGGATAAATCGGACTTTATCTGCCAAGGGAGGTAATAGAAAAAAAGCACCGAAGTAGCTCATTACAATAAAAGAACCTACAAATAGCCGGTGGGCAGTATCTACATGTGCAACAGACGGATCTGTAGCCCAGTTGTAAAACGCTGGACTGGTAATCCAGGGATCGCAGGTTCGTTCCCCCGTCTGACCCTAATAAAATTAACAGTATTTCAGATGGGACGTTAAACCGAGGTCTCGTGTCGGTGCCGCGTTTACACCGTGCACGTAAAAGAACCAGAGGAGACTCTGTCTGTATCATTGCACTATCCTCCAAAATCTAAAATTACTAATCTCTTCAGGAGGCGTCGCTCATATGGGCAACCGGTAGCGACGATAAATAAACGTAAAACACACACTCTAGGCCTACATGTGCATAATTGATAATAACTACGCGCGTATGACATGCAACATGCATCTTTGAAGGATTTGAAGGCAAGAACAAACTAGTAAACATATGATCTTACACTCGTTGCATTAACACATTCAACACCAAGTAACTGACATGGACTGGTCCATGATATTTTTAGACCAATAAATTAATAAGAAAATTACATTTGGATCAGTTCATTTATCAAAATGGGTAAAAAAAATTCTAAAAATAGTTATATTACTTGAAAAAAGTGCAGATCCTGATGAGACGGCTCGTCACGAGCCGGCTCATCTGGATCTACACTTTTTTGTAAGCCAATTTAGAGGTCTGTGGTGTTGAAAGGGTTAAATATGCATTGGAATCGTGAGTGCAAGATCCTGTTTATTACATTACCATCTATAGCGCTCGATTTAATATTTGTGCACACAATTATGTTGCTACTTTCATTTTGGCACCAAGCGTCCGCACACATTGCAATGACGTCACTAAAATGTTCATGACGTCACTACGCAACACAGGGTTATATTTACGTCTTAAACACCGCTATTATTAGTTTATACACATTTATTTTAGCTCGATTGCGAAACAAGTTATTTCAACTTATATTAATCACTCTCGAGACCTCATTCCTGATGGAATCCATCGCCACGAGGGAGAGAGAAGAGGCAACGTGGAATTTAAATGCCTTGCGTAAGGGCACAATCGTAACGGCTATTATTAAGTCAAGACTTCTTTTAAATCGTCGTTTGTCTTATCGTTGGCGTTATATACACCTAGAAATATTTTAATATTTTAACGTTTAATTTACAAATTTTAAAGATTATTCTCTCAAAAACCAGAATCCTTTCAGGTTGTGTAACGTGTGTACATATAAGAAAATATGTGATGGCTGTATGAGACTGAATACAAGCAAAGCCATGTGATAAAACTATATACAAACACTGATTAAGAATGTTCAAATAAAAAATATATCTAGATGCATTCACTAGATCGGTAGACTGTGCTACTTACAGGTAGCCTGGGTTCCAGTCTGTCAATTTTTCACTGATTTACTTCTGGCAAAATGACTACGGTTCATTGAATAAACTCGATAAAAAAAAAACATTTACATGTGTGTTATTATAATTTGTTAATTGGTAACGAACTAAGATATTGTTTGGCAATATTAAACTGAGACATTTGCATATTCCGTGAACTTACTTCGTTAATAATCGGATTTCCGAAGTAAAATATCAGCTTTCGATTATGGTACACTTACGTAATTGATTCAAATATTAACGGTAAAAACCTAACGTATGTCCTGGTCGTAGTTCACGGAAACTTACGAAGGCTTTGGCGGAGATTAATGAGTCTCAGTTTAATGTTGCCAAGTAATACAATTGCAAGATTGTTTGTTTCGGCGGGAGTGGGTAGGCCTAATGCCGCATCAATAGGTCATATGGCGACTTTCCAGCTATTATTGGGTGTTCTTCAGAACAGTCTTACAGTAGAAGGATACCCGGCTAGACTTATGAGTCAGCTGGATAGCTTCATCACATTTGACACCCAATGGTATTCGAACCTAAATATTTTATGACGGAAATAATTTATTTTTTATTTATGTTTATTTAACGTCGCTACCGGTTGCACATTTTAGTGACGGGCAATGTACCTAATAACACCTTTCCTGGGCAGGCTCCGGTGGTTAACCAGTACTTAGTGCACCAAGCTCCGCCCGTAAGAAACTGTCAACTTGTTCATATAAAGAGACACAGTCTGAGCAGTGCTCGAACCCGTTATCATCATGATGATAAGTAACGGTGGTATACAAGTCAGCGACCTTAACCACTCGACCACGGAAGCGGATGTAAAGAAATTGCGATACTTAACATTTTGTATAATATCTGGTAAACTATGCCATCCAAAATGGCCGCCACAGTAGGAATGGTGATGTCATATGGAAACTATGTACATCTGTATTTGCATATTTAAATGCATCTTGCATCTTCACCAACGCATTCCGTGTTCGATCCTCGGACTGGGAAATACGCGAGATTGTAGTGATCTCCAAATCTGACAATTGCGTTTTCTCTGGTTTCAGTCCAGACCACATAAATTATACGTTTTCATCCTCGCCAACGAGCGTGATAACCGGTAATAAAAGTTGTTTAAAGCGACACTACATTAGTGAAAACAAAAATTTCTACAGAAAATATTTCCTATTATATGGTATATTTTTCCAAATATTTGCCTCAAAGATGAATATTTCAACTAATAAACAAACGTCGTTTGTTGTCATAACAAATAATGTAAACATACATGCATAATACAACTAGTGTATCCTGAATAACACGATTTATGGTACAGATTTACCGTTATATATCACATTTGTGCCTATGCATATATATATTTGTAGACTATTCTTAGTTAAATGATCTCTAAGCGACATTATCTCGCACTAAGTACTGACTCCGATGACAAACGTCAATTCAGAATCATGGATGACCGTTATATGAAATCATACTTTCAATCAACAAAAACACTATTTATTGATTCAATGTTAGTGTTCGAATGTCTTCTGAAGAATTTGTAGTAGCAATGCATTTATACGTGAAAAAATGCATTTTATTTGCTTTTTGCGATGTAATGTCGCAATATAAAAGTACCATTTATTTATAAAATGGCAAGAAGCCCCAAAAAAAACCGTGGACAGGGTTTTCAGCGCAAAGTCTATATGTCGCTCTGTACATTGCAGACAATAATTCCCCAAGGTCTCAGTCCATACTCAGGAGTTGTTCAAAATTGACTGCAGAATTTGTCCAGAAAATCCGTCGTCGTTCCTAACCCATATCTTTTAATGTTGTTGCTAAGTAACAGATACGTTCTTTCAGAGAACACACATGATTTTCCAGATATTCATCTGTAACTTGTAGGGCTCATTCTACTTCCGAATTATTGGGAGAAGTGAGAAAGTGCGCGATTGCATCATTAAATAGCGTTATTTAGTATATTTCCAACAAAATAGCGTTAAAATACACAATATAACCATTATAATACAATATTTGATTAGAAGCAGTGCTTTATAATAGACCAGTGTATCTTACTGGACAAAATATTGCATGAAGAATATTTTTTAGGGAGAAGTGGGACCCCAGGGGGCGAAGTCCCTATGGTGACTATTTCGCCCAAGTCGCCCTCTAGAATGATCTCTGGTAAGGATATGCATCATGCATGGTACAGTATAACACACCTCTACGCCACACTTAACGCCCATGTTTACACATTTCCCCTGAAAACTTAATGTACGACTTAATTGGCTGTAGCAAACATACATGTACACAAATCATTGAACATGTATGCTATATGTTATATTTCGGGTTTTACGCCTGCATCAGCACCATTTTGGGCTATATCGCCGGCGGGCAGTTTACCTAACAACGCCTTTCCTGGGCAGGCTCCAGCGGTTAACCAGTACTTGGGTGCACCAACCTCCGTGAGAAACTGCCAACTTTTTCATATAAATGAGACACGGCCTGAGCGGGGCTCGAACCCGTGACCATCAGTGATGATAGGTTACAGTGGTATATAAGTCAACGACCTTAACCACTCGACCACGCAGGCGGACTATTGAACATTTGCGCAAAGATATATGAAAATTCTACCATGAATGATCAAGCTATGCTGTTGATAACTTCAATCAATAGTTGACCTTTAACGTCCGTGTGTGACCTTGACCTTGCAGGGACCAGGGTCTTGGGCTCGGCACGAGTGTGACCTTGCAGGGACCAGGATCTTGTGCTCGGCACGAGTGTGACCTTGCAGGGACCAGGGTCTTGGGCTCGGCACAAGTGTGACCTTGCAGGGACCAGGGTCTTGTGCTCGGCACGAGTGTGACCGCGACCTTGCAGGGACCAATATCTTGGGCTCAGCACAAGTGTGCCCTTGACCTTGCAGGGACCAGGGTTTTGGGCTCGGCACAAGTGTAACCATGACCTTGCAGGGACAGGGTCTTGTGCTCGGCACGAGTGTAACCTTGACCTTGCAGGGACCAGGGTCTTGTGGTCGGCACAAGTGTGACCTTGACCGTGCAGGGTCTTGTGCTCGGCACGAGTGTAACCTTGACCTTGCAGGGACCAGGGTCTTGTGCTCGGCACAAGTGTGCCCTTGACCTTGCAGGGACCAGGGTCGTGTGCTCGGCACGAGTGTAACCTTGACCTTGCAGGGACCAGGGTCTTGTGCTCGGCACGAGTGTAACCTTGACCTTGCAGGGACCAGGGTCTTGTGCTCGGCACGAGTGTAACCTTGACCTTGCAGGGACCAGGGTCTTGTGCTCGGCACAAGTGTAACCATGACCTTGCAGGGACCAGGATCTTGTGCTCGGCACAAAGTGTAACCTTGACCTTGCAGGGACCAAGGTCTTGTGCTCGGCACGAGTGTGACCTTGACCTTGCAGGGACCAGGGTCTTGTGCTCGGCACGAGTGTGACCTTGACCTTGCAGGGACCAGGGTCTTGGGCTCGGCACAAGTGTGACATTGACCTTGCAGGGACCAAGTTCTTGGGCTCGGCACAAGTGTGACCGCGACCTTGCAGGGACCAAGTTCTTGGGCTCGGCACAAGTGTGACCGCGACCTTGCAGGGACCAATATATTGGGCTCGGCACAAGTGTGACCGCGACCTTGCCGGGACCAGGGTCTTGTGCTCGGCACGATTGTGACCTTGCAGGGACCAGGGTTCGACATGTCGTCTTCATATGAGGAACATATATGCCATATTATCTCACTATCCCGTCTTGCATGACAAAGTTAGAGAGCGGACACCATATAATTTATTATACAAATATTTTATCTCTTGACTTGAGCGAGAGCCTGCTACAGAACCGAAGAAAAGGAAAAATTTGTCAGTGCTTGACATCAGGTATTTACACACAAACATGTGAAATATAGTTTCAAACATTTATTTTGCAATGATTAGTATAGATATTATAGAGTTTAAAATATTATTATAAAATAACTATAAGTAGCATAATTATATATACTATAGAAAGAAACATTCATGTACTAGTAATCAAATAAATATCCATTTTACATTCATTTATATACATAATAATCATTCTTATAGATCTGCACCGCCCACCTGGAATAAAATATACACCATTTTTATCTGACCCCCCCCCCCCATTTACATATGTTGTATACATCCCCAGTTAACATACATCCCCCCCCAAGTTTATATACATTCATGTGTCCCTCCATCTTTTCCAGTAGTCAAAGAAGCACAGATCATCCTCAAGATTCCAATAGTTTCATGTCCACACCAGCCTTCGACAGTAATACTATTACCACCGACACACCTAAAGGTATACACAGTTAATATCTCATGTCGACACCAGCCTTCGACAGTAATACTATTACCACCGACACACCTAAAGGTATACACAGTTAATATCTCATGTCGACACCAGCCTTCGACAGTAATACTATTACCACCGACACACCTAAAGGTATACACAGTTAATATCTCATGTCGACACCAGCCTTCGACAGTAATACTATTACCACCGACACACCTAAAGGTATACACAGTTAATATCTCATGTCGACACCAGCCTTCGACAGTAATACTATTACCACCGACACACCTAAAGGTATACACAGTTAATATCTCATGTCGACACCAGCCTTCGACAGTAATACTATTACCACCGACACACCTAAAGGTATACACAGTTAATATCTCATGTCGACACCAGCCTTCGACAGTAATACTATTACCACCGACACACCTAAAGGTATACACAGTTAATATCTCATGTCCACACAAAATCGGTGTATATCTCGCTAATTCTGCACAGTATTGACTCCATAACTTTCTTGTCTGCCACAATGCGTTGAATAAACAAGTCTTGTCGGGTGTACACCACAAAGTCACAAAACTGGGCACCAGTCACCAACAGCTGCCCTTGTACTTGGTACCAGTAGGGATGTGTTTCCTTTAAGCTGATATTCCCCCCTCACCCACCTTTTCAACGCATAATTTCTTTCGTTTTGTTTTCATCTGTCAAAGCTTCTAATATAGTAGAATCTCTTGAGAATGGGCACTTGATTTCAAAAATCCCTACATGACCGTTTTCACACACCTTGCCACCAGGTGACGCACCAATATATGGAAAATCTGGATGTATTACTAATCCGCAGTCGTGTACATGCTTGTTGGTTCTTTTTTCTGTAAATGTTCCGTGCCACTTTTTCATAGCAGTCCCATAGCTAGTTGCTGCACTAGTAAATGGTTTCGATCTTAACACACTGTCAACAAATGTTTGTGTTACTGCTGATTTCCGAATTATGAATCGGCCAAAGTTTGAAGCAGTCGCACGTTTTGACCTTTCTTTGTGCCATAGATTGTTATTTGCCTGATCCCTTGTATTCTGTTTTATGTTTTCAGCATCCTCCATGCTTAATTTAACCTCTGATAGGTTGTTCTCTGTGAGTTGTGGTACATTTGTAATGTCCGTTTTGTATGGAAATGTAAGGTTACCACATGG
>CM026392.1:34080723-34170303 GCA_014843695.1 Archivesica marissinica | reverse complement strand
AATAGAGGCGACACAGGGTTGACTCTACTGCAAATTCCCAATTTTAATGGTCTCCATGTAACTGCTGCCTAGGAGATGATAATAATATACGGGTATGCATAGTTTCGAAGTACCTGTCGAGTATATACCGGTATGCATAGTTTCGAAGTACCTGTTGTGTATATATACCCGTATGCATAGTTTCAAAGTACCTGTCAAGTATATTCCGGTATGCATAGTTTCGAAGTACCTGTCGAGTATATACTGATATGCATAATTTCGAAGTACCTGTCGAGTATATACCGTATGCATAGTTTCGAAGTACCTGTCGAGTATATACCAGTATGCATAGTTTCGAAGTACCTGTCGAGTATATACCGGTATGCATAGTTTCTAAGTACCTGTCGAGTATATACCGGTATGCATAGTTTCGAAGTACCTGTCGAGTATATACCGGTATGCATAGTTTCGAAGTACCTGTCGAGTATATACCGGTATGCATAGTTTCGAAGTACCTGTCGAGTATATACCGGTATGCATAGTTTCGAAGTACCTGTCGAGTATATACCGGTATGCATAGTTTCGAAGTACCTGTCGAGTATATACCGGTATGCATAGTTTCGAAGTACCTGTCGAGTATATACCGGTATGCATAGTTTCTAAGTACCTGTCGAGTATATACCGGTATGCATATTTTCGAAGTACCTGTCGAGTATATACCGGTATGCATAGTTTCTAAGTACCTGTCGAGTATATACCGGTATGCATAGTTTCTAAGTACCTGTCGAGTATATACCGGTATGCATAGTTTCTAAGTACCTGTCGAGTATATACCGGTATGCATAGTTTCTAAGTACCTGTCGAGTATATACCGGGTATTTCGAAGTTTGTCGAAGTATGGTTTCGAGTATATACCGGTATGCATAGTTTCGAAGTACCTGTCGAGTATATACCGGTATGCATAGTTTCGAAGTACCTGTCGAGTATATACCGGTATGCATAGTTTCGAAGTACCTGTCGAGTATATACCGGTATGCATAGTTTCGAAGTACCTGTCGAGTATATACCGGTATGTATTCGAAGTACCTGTCGAGTATATACCGGTATGCATAGTTTCGAAGTACCTGTCGAGTATATACCGGTATGCATAGTTTCGAAGTACCTGTCGAGTATATACCGGTATGCATAGTTTCGAAGTACCTGTCGAGTATATACTGGTATGCATAGTTTCGAAGTACCTGTCGAGTATATACCGGTATACATAGTTTCGAAGTACCTGTCGAGTATATACCGGTATGCATAGTTTCTAAGTACCTGTCGAGTATATACCGGTATGCATAGTTTCTAAGTACCTGTCGAGTATATACGGGTATGCATAGTTTCTAAGTACCTGTCGAGTATATACCGGTATGCATAGTTTCGAAGTACCTGTTGAGTATATACCGGTATGCATAGTTTCGAAGTACCTGTCGAGTATATACGGGTATGCATAGTTTCGAAGTACCTGTCGAGTATATGGCCACTCTATCATCATCGTACTTGAGCAGATTTTCAGCAAAGTTTAGACGACTGTCTGTGAACCATTCTGGTATATCCCCTATCTTTTTTGTTTTGTCTACGACCTGTTTTAAATATAAGAAAGAAGATATTTGTGTTTATTAGGGTAAGATAGGATTTATTTCATCGAGTGATCACAGAAATATGTATTTCCACAAGTGGCGTTAAAACACAAATCTTTTTCTTTTACGATTTCCAATGATTTTGGCTAATATAATATTTGTTTTCAAATTTTATTCATTTTTACTGCTCTGTCTGGAACCTCATTGAACTACGTGACACAACCACACAACCACACAACCACACAACCACTTCTGTTAGTGTCAACGTCCGTAATAAGAAATAGTTCCGGTATAATTTGGAGTATGGCTTAGAATGTATGAGGTCTATAAAATACCCCTACTTACATTGTAGTATGGCTTGGAATGTATGAGGTCTGTAAAATACCCTTACTTACATTGTAGTATGGCTTGGAATGTATGAGGTCTGTAAAATACCCCTACTTACATTGGAGTATGGCTTAGAATGTAGGAGGTCTGTAAAATACCCCTACTTACATTGGAGTATGGCTTGGAATGTATGAGGTCTGTAAAATACCCCTACTTACATTGGAGTATGGCTTGGAATGTATGAGGTCTGTAAAATACCCCTACTTACATTGGAGTATGGCTTGGAATGTAGGAGGTCTGTAAAATACCCCTACTTACATTGTAGTATGGCTTGGAATGTATGAGGTCTGTAAAATACCCCTACCTACATTGTAGTATGGCTTGGAATGTATGAGGTCTGTAAAATACCCCTACCTACATTGTAGTATGGCTTAGAATGTATGAGGTCTGTAAAATACCCCTACCTACATTGTAGTATGGCTTAGAATGTATGAGGTCTGTAAAATACCCCTACTTACATTGGAGTATGGCTTGGAATGTATGAGGTCTGTAAAATACCCCTACTTACATTGGAGTATGGCTTAGAATGTATGAGGTATGTAAAATACCCCTACTTACATTGTAGTATGGCTTAGAATGTATAAGGTCTGTACAATACCCCTACTTACATTGTAGTATGGCTTAGAATGTATGAGGTCTGTACAATACCCCTACTTACATTGTAGTATGGCTTGGAATGTATGAGGTCTGTAAAATACCCCTACTTACATTGGAGTATGGCTTAGAATGTATGAGGTCTGTAAAATCCCACACTTCTTCCCAGAACTCTGAGTAATTGTCACATGACCATCTGTGAAAGTCATGATACGTGTCTGAAAGTAGCAAAGTTTATTTCAGTAAGTTGAGAGCTTAAATAGAAATGTTCAAATTTCACTCGTAAAATGTGAAATCTGTAAGAAGAAAAATATACAAATGACGTGCCACAGAATTCACTGATGGAAAGATACGCTGGGTATATTATAGCCTGATGAAGCTATAGCTTTATTAAATTCAGCTCATTCAGCTTGTACTCTGTAAAAGTCAACTAATTCAAAGTGCAATAACATAAACAGTCTCAATTCATCGTGCCATCCACAGGTTGATAGTCATAGAGAGTGGGGTTGATAGTCATAGAGAGTGGGGTTGATAGCCATAGAGTGGGGTTGATAGCCATAGAGTGGGGTTGATAGTCATAGGGAGTGGGGTTGATAGTCATAGAGTGAGGTTGATAGTCATAGAGAGTGAGGTTGATAGACATAGAGAGTGGGGTTGATAGCCATAGAGAGTGGGGTTGATAGTCCTAGAGTGGGGTTGATAGTCCTAGAGTGGAGTTGATAGTCATAGAGTGGGGTTGATAGTCATATAGAGGGGGGTTGATAGTCATAGAGAGTGGGGTTGATAGTCATAGAGTGTGGGGTTGATAGTCAGAGAGCGGGGTTGATAGTCATAGAGAGGTTGATAGTCATAGAGAGTGGGGTTGATAGCCATAGAGAGTGAGGTTGATAGCCATAGAGAGTGAGGTTGATAGTCATAGAGAGTGGGGTTGATAGTCATAGAGAGTGAGGTTGATAGTCATAGAGAGTGAGGTTGATAGCCATAGAGAGTGAGGTTGATAGTCATATAGAGGGGTTGATATCCGTAGAGAGTGAGGTTGATAGTCATAGTGAGTGATGTTGATAACGAGTGTGGTTGATAACAAGTGGGGTTGATAGTCATAGAGAGTGAGGTTGATAGTCATAGAGAGTGAGGTTGATAGTCATATAGAGGGGTTGATATCCGTAGAGAGTGAGGTTGATAGTCATAGTGAGTGATGTTGATAACGAGTGTGGTTGATAACAAGTGGGGTTGATAGTCATAGAGAGTGAGGTTGATAGTCATAGAGAGTGAGGTTGATAGTCATATAGAGGGGTTGATATCCGTAGAGAGTGAGGTTGATAGTCATAGTGAGTGATGTTGATAACGAGTGTGGTTGATAACAAGTGGGGTTGATAGTCATAGAGAGTGAGGTTGATAGTCATAGAGAGTGAGGTTGATAGTCATATAGAGGGGTTGATATCCGTAGAGAGTGAGGTTGATAGTCATAGTGAGTGATGTTGATAACGAGTGTGGTTGATAACAAGTGGGGTTGATAGTCATAGAGAGTGAGGTTGATAGTCATAGAGAGTGAGGTTGATAGCCATAGAGAGTGAGGTTGATAGCCATAGAGAGAGTGAGGTTGATAGTCATAGAGAGTGGGGTTGATAGTCAGAGTGTGAGGTTGATAGCCATAGAGTGAGAGGTTGATAGCCATAGAGAGTGAGGTTGATAGACATAGAGAGTGAGGTTGATAGACATAGAGTGTGAGGTTGATAACGAGTGGGGTTGATAACGAGTGGGGTGGATAACGAGTGGGGTGGATAACAAGTGGGGTTGATAGACATAGAGTGAGGTTGATAGACATAGAGTGAGATTGATAGACATAGAGAGTGAGGTTGATAACGAGTGGGGTTGATAACGAGTGGGGTTGATAACGAGTGGTGTGGATAACAAGTGGGGTTGATAGACATAGAGTGAGGTTGATAGACATAGAGTGAGATTGATAGACATAGAGAGTGAGGTTGATAACGAGTGGGGTTGATAGACAGAGAGTGAGGTTGATAGCCATAGAGAGTGAGGTTGATAACAAGTGAGGTTGATAGACATAGAGAGTGAGGTTGATAGAGAGTGAGGTTGATAGACATAGAGAGTGAGGTTGATAGCCATAGAGAGTGAGGACCTGATCTGACATGATTGGACCTACAATATACAAATTGCAAGCTACAATTTCCTCAACCAGTATTCCAATATAAATATTTTCATAAATTATGAACAACAATCTTTTGAAATTTACAAATTTATTAAAAACATTTCTGCATGTATGCACGATACAAAAATTAAAATAACTCCATATGCATATTATGCTTTATATTAGGTATAAAATCACAGACAAAAAATGAGAGCAGGGATATCAATACAATCGCAGAAAAGACGTATTTTAAATATCGATTTTTGACGAAACAAACTTAAGAATCATGTAAATATTGGTGAATCCGATAAGTAAATTCTATGCTTATAAGAGTCAGTGTTTTGCTTAGGATTTTAAAAAGTGGGGACATCTGTCCCCTTCATGATAAAAATGTGGGGACATTTTCAAATATTTGGGGACATACATTTTTATTACAAGCCAGTAGGTTCCCTTAATGCCAACAATTACAGCACATTCTTTGGCATTCAATTTTTATATTATATTTCGAGTTTTACGCCTGCATCAGCACCATTTTGAGCTATATCGCTTTGGGCTTCAAAATATTGGTCAGAAATCCCGCCAATTTATGTAGAGGTCTTATTTATATGACTAAGGTCAAACATGTTTTAGTGGTTGTACTTCAGACATTGTGGGTCAGTAAATTCTATGCTTATATATATGCTTATGCCCCGCTGGAGCCGTTACGATTATGCCCTTAGGCAAGGCATTTAAATTCCACGTTGCCTCTTCTCTCTCCCTCGTGGCGATGGATTCCATCAGGAATGAGGTCTCGAGAGTGATTTATATAAGTTGAAAGAACGTGTTTCGCAATCGAGCTAAAATAAATTTGTATAAATTATGCTTATAAGTCAGTGTTTTGCTTAGGATTTTAAAAAAAGTGGGGACATATACTTCATGATAAAAATGTGGGGACATATACTTCATGATAAAAATGTGGGGACATATACTTCATGATAAAAATGTGGGGACATATACTTCATGATAAAAATGTGGGGACATTTTCAAATATTTGGGGACATACATTTTGACTACAAGCCAGTAGGTTGCCTTAATGCCAACAATTACAGCACATTCTTTGGCATTTAAAACTTTACTCACAGACTGTTCTAGGTCATATTTCAATGATTCTGTCTGCACTGAAGCCTTATGTTCATTAGAATCGGCATGTCTTGCCAATGTTGTTATTCGGAAATTGGTGTTCTTGTCTGTGAAAATGTTACACTTATTATGTTTAATGCACAATTTACATGTCATAAATTTATGCTGGGAGTCATATTCTAGCCACGAGAAATCAGTCAACCAAGTCGATTTAAATTTTCTCTCCACCTTGGCTAGTTTCGTTTTCGCTACGCTTGACTCGGAGGTGGGTGGGGAATGGCCATGGGGCTGTGATGTTTCGACCGTTTTATTTTCAACAGTAACGGGTGGACGATCTGTATGGCTTGTCGTTGCATCAAACTCGGAGGGGACTCCACACTTTGTGAGAACTGATGCGAAAAGATTTACGTTGTCTGCGGTTTATTCTTGGGTACGCATTCGTTTGTTCCGACATTTTTGGAACGAAAAAAATAACTCTTCAAAAAAAGATAAACTTTGTATGTTTGCTCCATTAATGTCAAACACCTTGCGGGGACCTAGACATGTTTACCTGGGCAGGCTTAGCCGACCTAAGTGGTTAACCAGTACTAAGCAATGTGTTGTGAGGTAAACCTTTCATCATGGTTAATATAACACAATAAAAGAGCTTGGTTATCATATGCGTTTACGGGTTCCCGCTGTCGATCGCCAGTGGCACAGATATTTGGCACAACTTTTTTTTGGGCACAACATGGCTTCAAATATTTATCTGTGAATTTTAGTGCTCTTAGTTGGCTCCAAGTTTTTCAAATTGGCGAAGATAAAAAATCAGACAGAGCTATATGGGTAACTCTCGCTATCAGTATTACATGTAGGCGTCCAGTGGTAGAGTGACAAATTTGGAATCGAACGGTCCCGGGTTCGATACTCGGGTCAGGCCACACATTGCTTAGTACTGGTTAACCGCTTACGTCGGTAAGCCTACACAGAAAAACATGTCTAGGTCTCCGCAAAGGGTTTGACATTAATGAAATGGACATACATTTACTAGGTACAGAAGGCGTTGCTTATTACAATATAGGTTCATGATAAATTTCTATGAAGGACTGTCAGTGTGGAATGATTCTAAAGTGATCAAGCAAAGAAAGAGCGGAAAACTTAGTCGGACAGCTCTACCAACTGAGCTAGCCGGGCCAATGTTCTAATCATGCCGAAATACACTACACTCTTCCCTCTTTTCTTCCTTAGGAGCCAAACTCCGATCCCTGGAACCGCACCCCTACTCCATTGCCTGTACCATACATCCTCGTCGCCATTAAAGTGACCAAACAAAGAATGAGCAAAACAGTTCGTGATCTGACGTGGGACTCAAACCCACGATCTCCGACTACTCCGAGAGCTCTACCAACTGAGCTAGTAGGGCCGATGTTCTACCCACGCCGAAATACACTACAATTATCAACCTGACCAAGGTCAAACTAGTCCAAATATTTAGACATGAAAAATGTGACATTTTACTATCCAGGCATTTTTCAAAGTCTAAACGCTAAACCTCAATTACACGTAGCATATTTTATATTCAAAAGTCGTTTTTACATATTAAAATTGTTAACAAGATCAACACACATACCGTTGTTTGAATTCTGCAGTCTATGACGTCTCTTGACAATATTATACATGAAATCAACGTTTAAATTTCATGGCAGAGTTTCGCCATTCCAAATCTGCCATTTTGAATATTTGATTGCGAAAAATCAAAATCGAAATAGACGAAAATGTTTACAAGATTTATCTCCGTGCCATTACGGTGAACCAAATAAGATTTCGTTTAATATCCAATTGTTCATACGCATGAAATGTAGGCTACTAAATAATAAATCATTCGGATTTCTTTTGTGAAGACTGCACAGAAAAAATGGGAGAATTTCACCTGTCGACTTCTAACAGCTAAATGACATGCACAACGGTAATACAATATATTTTTAACGTTCTTAATATCTATATTTAGGATTATTCTTAACAGCAATGTACACATTTATAACCATTCATGTCCGAAAAGCTTCAAAATATTGGTCAGAAATCCCACCATCGGATCTGGTCAGAAAGTGCTATGCGAAAATGAGCTTTAACGATAAGACTTCTAAATAACAGAATTTTTTTTTATGTAGGTCTTATTTATAGGACTACGGTCAAACATGTTTTAGTGGTTGTACTTCAGACATTGTTGGTCAACCACAACTGTGTAAAAATATCAAAATAAACTATTCATATCTTATGGCGTCATACTCGGTATTGAGTGTAGATGTGTATTTTCTCTGGAGCAGGTGACATATCAGTTTGTCTGGGGAACAAGCATGTTTCTGTGCAACTCCCAGCCATACTCAGTTGGATCAATGATTCCCTTCCATTCTAACATTTGTACATATGCACTTAAACTGTGATACTTGCAGGCATTTCTTGTAGGTGGCAAATACTTCGGGTCAATGTAGACATTGTTAGTGGCTACTTTCCGCAGAAACTAGTAAACGCGCTGTTGATTTAATATAAATTGATCGGGATTGCCTCCATATAAGCATATCATTGTAGCTTCACCCGCATTAACAATATCATCCTTAGTAATGTCTTCTAGATTCTCATTGAAAAGCACTGAAGCACAATTACGAAATGAAGGACTTCTTTTGAAAGTCTTCAGAGCTGCCGACTTACCAATGCCACTGCAGCATTTGTTCTTTTTTCCTTCTGAAATGAGTTTTATGCTATTCTCAAGGTTCCTGGCATGGTAACACAACATTACTAATAAATCAGTGTCTTCACCAACGACAATTGTGTTCTGGCATAACGAAGCATCTAGAGCTGATTTCACTATTAAGTAGTCAGCATCTGACTTGGCATTAATCACATTCACTCCGGCCTCTGCCAAATAACGTGACAAAAATTTATGAACTTCTGTCTTTTCCTTTTGTTTAGACGTACCTGATGAACTCATCATATCCTGATGTTTCTATGAACTCATCATATCCTGATGTTTCTATGAACTCATCATATCCTGATGTTTCTATGAACTCATCATATCCTGATGTTTCTATGAACTCATCATATCCAGTTCAATTTTAATTTCAGCCCCAATTTGACCGCCTGTTCGTCTCCCGTGTGTATTGTCTTTCGTTGATGCTCCATCTTCATATCAAAAATGACCGTGCACGACTTGTACTTTTCAGTGCAAAATTTAGCATACGTTTGGCATATGGCCTTGTATGTTTGACCTCTCTCCCATCAGGACCTGTTCAATTATGTGAGATGTACTAAGACCTGTCCAGTATCTTTCACTCCGTCTAACATGTTCGCCCATAAAGTGTTGATACGCATATGGATGCTTGTTTTGTAAGTCAAGCATGTTGGACAAGTAGATGTGTAATGATATTGTATAGGCATTATGTCCAGATGCAGCCATGTATGGAAGCATATCCAAAACAGCTTGGAGGTGTAATCGGCAGTCACCTGTTCTTTCAGTCTTGATGAATTTCTTCAAGATGACAAGCATTTATATGTATTGTACCAAGAGCCTTGATGTTCTTCCTTTACTTTTCATTTTTTCTAGTTTAGCTTTCCATGTGTGTGCTAAATTCGTAACAATATCAGATCTCACCGCAGTCTTAATATCCATGTTTGTGTTCATCTTCATCAGGTTGTCTAACACTTTCATAGCTTCATCAATTTCTTCACATACTTGGTTTAAACATATTTATTCGATAATAATGTACATTACATATACAAAAACGAAAATGGATTAAATCGGAAGCTTAAAGCTTAAGCTTCACATACTTGTGTACTATGAATCACATCATCATCATCACTTTCTCCATTTTCTGTCAGGATGTATTGCATCCACTACATCTTCAGTGTTCTGATCTTCCAAATTCACAATCCATTGCTATCCTTCTGCGTCTCTACACTAATGTAGCTGGATAAGTCGATGTCAAAGCAGATATACACAAGAATGATACAAGTGCCAATTCTCCCTCGTACGGCTCGTAAAATTGCCTTGCCACTTAGCATGTGTGGAACAGTGTTATCTGCATACACTGTCTGAAATAGCTCTTTCAGACCTGAGTCAGTCATAAGATGGGCTATGCAACCCATGTAGTTCATCTGCATATGAAGTCCACCCAACCGAAGAACTATCTTCTTTACAAGGCTATCAAGCATAGAGTCTTCCATCAAAGTGGCTGATCAAATGTCAATACAGGTGTGACGTTATATGTCTCTGGTTGTTCTGCTACAAAGACGAGGGTGGAGTATATACAGGTTTCATTTGCTGGATCCATGTCAATCATCAGCATGAAGAATGTAGAGGACGCACCTGGGTGACTTCTAGTGTCAATCATCTGCTTGGCGACATTCCATAGTGGTGACTTCGGTCTTAGTACTCTTAGTATCTTCCAAAGTATGTCTATATTGTACGTCTTGTCTTCTGTGATAGACTTCGGCAAGGCTTTAAAAACTAACTTCATTTTTCATCGGGATTCGGTAGTGTATTCTGATTCTTGTCATTTCCACAATATCAGAAGTAGAAAGGTTTACCCTAGGAATAACATTTTTGGATCAACTTTCTGGGGTAAGTCGCAATTATGCCCATCCCATGAAATGTGTTCAGTCCGTCAATTGACCAGTCGCGGCATGTCAATCAAATTCATTTGTTCATCCAATCAGATATCGATATTTGACACACACCTTCGAAACGAATATCCGAGATATTTACCTCCGACAAGCTAAGCTGGTGCTGAATGGTGAATTAACGGGAAAACGCGATTTAAATTTAGAAAACAATGGTTAAGCGACGTCAGTGGGGTTTGTGCAATTCAGACAGTCGCTACCTAGATCGTACAGGAAAAGGTGTTACGTTTATTCCTTTTCCGAAGCCAAAACGGAGCTTAGAAAAATGCAAACGATGGATCAAAGCTTGCGGCCGTCCCCACACACAGTTGAATGTAAACACCATAGACGGAAATTACCACATGCATGTTTGTTCAAAGGTAAGGCTATCTTTCGATTAATATAATTATTCTTGATCGCAAGGCGCTTTCATTTTTATTAGAACATGTCACATTCTGCCCTGCCGACATCATTATACTACTGTATATGGACCAATCAAGAAACGAAACGGCAAGGTCAGGTCGGATTCACGTGTTTTCATAACCATATTTGGGAGTATGTAAACATGGCCATTTTTTTGATACAGATCATTTAGACGATTGCGACGATTGATCCGAATAAATGGCATGTATTTTCTCATTCCACTTTGTATGTCACAGTATTTAAGTAGTGTATACAGACTAGTGATCATTATTTACTGGTTACATGCCACTGACATGAGGACAAACCCGGGACCCTCAATTCCTAATCTGACTTGTGCATCTGAGACAGGGTTTCTTGAAGACTTGAGCAATCATCTCACTGTACGAGTGGCTATGTGTTCCATTAATGTCAAACCGCTTGCGAGGACGTGTCTTCCTAGGGCAGATTTAGCCGACCTATGCAGTTAACCAGTAGGCAGTATTAAGCAATGTGTGTGAGGTGCATTGTTCAGTAACACTACATACGTGGTCTGACGAAGTATTGAACACTTTGATTCCAAATCCAATGCTCTACCATGGATGCCACACTATGATACTTTTGTATTACATGTAGTGTTTTGGATTTATTTATCATCGCAATAATTTGGAGGATAATGCACTTATGTAGACAAAACCCCATTCTAGGGTCTGCTCCGATTTTAATTATTTTACGTATACAGTTATAAGCCATATCCAAAACGCTATGATTTCAGTCGAACCCGGGACCCAACAATTCAAAATGCCATGCTGTATGACTGAACTACATACTCCACACACATTAGTATGGTATATTGCCATGCTGTATGACTGGACTACATACTCCACACACATTAGTATGGTATATTGCCATGCTGTATGACTGGACTACATACTCCACACACATTAGTATGGTATATTGCCATGCTGTATGACTGGACTACATACTCCACACACATTAGTATGGTATATTGCCATGCTGTATGACTGGACTACATACTCCACACACATTAGTATGGTATATTGCCATGCTGTATGACTGGACTACATACTCCACACACATTAGTATGGTATATTGGGGGATCAAATATACAACCTCTGGATTACGAGTATGTTAGCCACCGATCCGCTAGTATATAATATTTTCTGATATTGTTTAACATTTATATATTTCAGCATTTTCTCATGTCGACACCAGCCTTCGACAGTAATACTATTACCACCGACACACCTAAAGGTATACACAGTTAATATCTCATGTCGACACCAGCCTTCGACAGTAATACTATTACCACCGACACACCTAAAGGTATACACAGTTAATATCTCATGTCGACACCAGCCTTCGACAGTAATACTATTACCACCGACACACCTAAAGGTATACACAGTTAATATCTCATGTCGACACCAGCCTTCGACAGTAATACTATTACCACCGACACACCTAAAGGTATACACAGTTAATATCTCATGTCGACACCAGCCTTCGACAGTAATACTATTACCACCGACACACCTAAAGGTATACACAGTTAATATCTCATGTCGACACCAGCCTTCGACAGTAATACTATTACCACCGACACACCTAAAGGTATACACAGTTAATATCTCATGTCGACACCAGCCTTCGACAGTAATACTATTACCACCGACACACCTAAAGGTATACACAGTTAATATCTCATGTCCACACAAAATCGGTGTATATCTCGCTAATTCTGCACAGTATTGACTCCATAACTTTCTTGTCTGCCACAATGCGTTGAATAAACAAGTCTTGTCGGGTGTACACCACAAAGTCACAAAACTGGGCACCAGTCACCAACAGCTGCCCTTGTACTTGGTACCAGTAGGGATGTGTTTCCTTTAAGCTGATATTCCCCCCTCACCCACCTTTTCAACGCATAATTTCTTTCGTTTTGTTTTCATCTGTCAAAGCTTCTAATATAGTAGAATCTCTTGAGAATGGGCACTTGATTTCAAAAATCCCTACATGACCGTTTTCACACACCTTGCCACCAGGTGACGCACCAATATATGGAAAATCTGGATGTATTACTAATCCGCAGTCGTGTACATGCTTGTTGGTTCTTTTTTCTGTAAATGTTCCGTGCCACTTTTTCATAGCAGTCCCATAGCTAGTTGCTGCACTAGTAAATGGTTTCGATCTTAACACACTGTCAACAAATGTTTGTGTTACTGCTGATTTCCGAATTATGAATCGGCCAAAGTTTGAAGCAGTCGCACGTTTTGACCTTTCTTTGTGCCATAGATTGTTATTTGCCTGATCCCTTGTATTCTGTTTTATGTTTTCAGCATCCTCCATGCTTAATTTAACCTCTGATAGGTTGTTCTCTGTGAGTTGTGGTACATTTGTAATGTCCGTTTTGTATGGAAATGTAAGGTTACCACATGGTGTACTTTCCTGCGAGGGTCCAACTGGCTGCAATAGCGGCAACTGAAAGAGAGAAATCAATTCATTACAACAACATACATCTGTTTCTTACATTTCAGAGTTGTCTGCCCTGGATATATTAGCCTTAGCAGCAGAGAACAAGATTCTACAACAGCAGTTATCCAAGCAGGTGTTGTTAAATGAAGAACTCCGCAGAGACGATGCTACTCTAAAGGATAGAAGTAAATCGAAATCAGTAATCTCTGAAAGACGTGCAAGAACATTTACTGTAGAAGCAGTCAGAGACAGCCGTATAAAGGATAACTTTAAATACTATACAGGATATATATTTTACAGTTCATGGATATTTTTTAATTTCTTGTTCCTAACAAATTTGAATGCCCTGTGAACTTCTCAAGAACAATATAAAGCATTAGAGACATCAAACTGGAGGATCAGCTTCTTCTAACATTGATCAAACTTAGGCTTAACTTGGACTTTAAGCATTTGGCACATCTTTTTCAAATTTCTAATCAAGATGCTGGCTGGTCTGCTTTACCGTACCTGTACATGTATTTTAGATTTGGTTCCGTCTCCATATGGCCAGACAGAGACATACCAAAGTCAAAAATGCCAAGTAGGTTTAAGGAGGATTTTCCAGACACATTGATCATTTTAGACGGGACAGAGATTAAAATGGAACATCCCAGTTCACTGAGATCACAAAGTCAGTGTTACTCTGACTACAAGTCGGCAACTACATTGAAAGGGCTAGTAGGCATTGACCCTAGAGGTTCATTCACATTTATATCTCAGGACTTAGCCCTCTGGGGGCCCCACTTCTCCCTAAAAAAATTGTTTGAGGTTTTTACGATTTTCATCCAAAATGTTGTCTAGTAAGATTTAAGTATTATAAAGCACTCCTTCTATTCAAATGTTGTATTTAATGGTTGTACTGTGCAATTTAACCCTATTTTGCAGAAGTATATTAAAGAACACCATTTAAGGAAGCGATCACGCGCTTTCTCACTTCTCCCAAAAAATCTGACCTAGAATGAACCCTGTATCTATGTTGTTTTCCGGATGTATATCGAACAAAGTTATAACAACTAAAAGTGCATTATTGGTGCTCTTACAACGGTTGATCGATTGCGGTAAAATGAATAAAGGAGATGGTGTCATGGTAGACAAAGGGTTTCTAATACAGGAAGAAATAGAAAAACTTGGACTTAAGCTGTACATTCCACCATTTGCATCGAGCTCTGTACAGTCGGAGACACAGGGATTCGGCACGTTTGGGGGTACTAGTATATATATTTAAGTACAGGGATTCTACTCTATGGGATGTCAGATTTCGCATCGATCAGTAAAATGGCCCTTTTACTGATCGATGCGAAATCTGACATCCCACAGAGTAGAATCCCTGTACTTAAATATATATACTAGTACCCCCAAACGTGCCGAATCCCTGTGGTCGGAGATGTATCCCTTACAAAGAAAATCGCTAAGCACTGTGTGCATGTGGAAAGAGCTATCTCTAGAGCGAAGAAATTCAAGATTGTAGATAATAGAATTGATCTAAGTTTATTTCCCTGTGTAAACCAGATTTGGTTTTGTTGCCTGCTTTTTGACTAATTTTATTCCCCTTCTCATTCAAGACTAACCTGATACGCTAATGCACTGCCAACGTTCTGAGGTCCATGTTCAGTCATCACTGTCATGTAGGGCTGGCTAGCTAGGTACGATATTGGGCTTGGGCTTAGGGACTTCAAAAACAGTAGGTCACTTTCAAGTACCTGTATTTTCCTGAATATAGAAAAACATGTGTTTGTCATTGTTTGCATTTTAACAATGTGTTTGCTATTTTACACATATAAATTTGTAACATGATTAAAACAATACAGCATAAAACATGTATAGTATTTTCGTTTTATTTGTTTGTGCAGGTATTACCTTTTATCTTCCATTAAATCTATTTCCCACATATACATCTTGGTATTTATGTACAGTTTCCTAATGTATGTTCCATTAATGTCAAACCCCTTGCGGGGACATAGGTCGGCTAAGCTTGCCCAGGAAAACATATCTAAATGGTTAACCAGTACTAAGCAATGTGTGTGAGGTGCCATGCTCAATGACACTACATATGTGGCCTGACTGAGTATCTTACCCGGGACCAATCGATTCCAAATCCGACGCTCTACCACTGGACCACGGACGCCACACAGGGTTCCATGGTCAATCACTGCAAATTTGTCCTTGAGCAGGGCACCATATTTGCTTGGTACTGGTTTTAATTGTACCGAAGCAGTTAGGCCTGTCCCAGGTCAAGCGGTTTGACATTGATGGAAAATAGAATGTACCTGTTGTCTTGGAAGTCTGCAGTAAGCGGTCTCTTTTTTCGAGTCGAGTTTCCTGGTTTGGCAATTACCATGGACAGGTTCAGGCTCGATCTTTAGACCTCTTGGTTTGTCCCACCGTTGTGGCATGGCAGTGCAGGCAGGTTGGCTTGGTATATCTGCTAGACCTTCAAGGATCCAATCCGTTAGCTTCAATAGCCCTGAAAATAGAATAAATGCAGACTGTTTAGGTTTTTGTAATCAAAAACATTATTGTCTGCACCATCAACATGTTGAATGTTATGATAATTGATGAAATGTAAGCATCAACAAGTTCAATATTGCGGCAATTTAAGAACAAAGTGATGAAGCGTCTGTTCTACGAATCATCAAATGCAATGTTTACACATGCCGCCATTTTGTTTACCAGCAGCAGGGACTAGGACTAGTAGGGGTTTCCGCCGTCTCCTTTAGGATACCATTTAATCGGTGAAACCAAATAGTAACTTGAACACTATATCAATATATAAAACATGTTGCGGTACTTACCCTGCTTTACAACTGCAGAATGCATCTGTAACCTGTTGCTGTCCGACGACTATATTGACGCGATGGCCATTGTCATTCTTTCGTTGACTGCGGAACACGACGGCCTTAACTTCTACATCCAGATTTTCAGCACGATAAAGTTTTACAGAACTAATATACGATACGTTTGCAAACTTCTTAGCCTGAACTCTTTGACGTAAAGAAGTTCTATACGGTAGAAAATACTCCCCAAAGTCACATGGTAAATCATTCAATTTAAGTGCGTCAGCAATTTTGGAATTTGTTTGTCGGAGGTTTTGCGTTACAGGGTCACGTGATGTTAGGGGCGGAGCGATAGATCATCTCGCGACTGGTCCATTCCATTCTTTATTTGTTTCTTAGGGTTTAGCATTGCACAAACAGCTTAGGTCAGATGGCGATTTTCCAACTATTATTGGTGGAGAAAGACCCCCGGACCCACCTCCAAGCAATATTTCAGGTGCGGACAGGCACCCGAGTAGAACCACCGACCTTCCGCAAGCAAGCTGGATAGCTTCCTCACATGAAATAATGTTTGACACTCCAATAGGATTCGAACCAGCAGCGGTGATAGACAAAGAGATTTGGACTTTAACCACTCGGCCATAGACGCCCTAACCTGATTTCTATGAAGCATATATAAAAACAACTCGTGACATGTATTTAAATCAAATTTATATTACAATTCCATCCATACTGAACAACAACACTACAGGATCAAAATGACAAGTGTTTCTATCATTGCTATAGTCCTTTGACTCCTTCACTCAGTTTGTGTTCTTTAGGTTTCTATTAAGGTAAGATGAAGAGACAAAATTCTTTAGGTTCCTATTAGTGGTGTTTCGCCGCTCGACGCTTTGCGTGACGACCCGAGAAACGGTCATACACAATATATGCACCTGCAAAAACAGAGAAATCAGAGTGAATATTTACACAATGTATAAGTACAGTGTATTTATTCCCTTTACTAGCATACACAATAATTTTATTTGTCGAACTAATAATATGCAATTAAATATAATTATTTTTGGGAACAGTGCTGCAAATTTCAGAGTTCTGTGTTGAGACCATGTACAGTCAAACCTGTGTTAGTGGTCACCTCTATTAAGCAGCCATCCTCCATTAACCCTTTCAACACCACAGACCTCTAAATTGGCTTACAAAAGTGTAGATCCAGATGAGCCGGCTCGTGACGAGCCGTCTCATCAGGATCTGCACTTTTTTCAAGTAATATAACTATTTTTAGACAAAAAATTACCCATTTTGATAAATGAACTGTTCCAAATGTAATTTTGTTATTAATTTATTGGTCTAAAAATATCATGGACCAATCCATGTCAGTTACTTGGTGTTGAATGGGTTAAGCACTCAGTTTTCAGATTCCCAAATACATTACTTTGTTATACATTTGCCCTCTATTAAGCAGCAACCTGTGCTAAGCATCACTTTCTGTGATTCCCTTGGCTGGCTGGCTGGCTGGCTGGCTGGCTGGCTGGCTGGCTGCCTAAGACAGGTTTGAGTGTATGTATATTGTATGTACTAAGTAACACCTGAATATCAAATGTACTGTTGTACGTGTATGTTGGGTCACTGTATGTGTATGTTGGGTCACTGTACCTGTATGTTAGGTCACTGTACATGTATGTTGGGTCACTGTACGTGTATGTTGGGTCACTGTACATGTATGTTGGGTCACTGTACATGTATGTTAGGTCACTGTACATGTATGTTGGGTCACTGTACATGTATGTTGGGTCACTGTATGTGTATGTTGAGTCACTGTACATGTATGTTGGGGCACTGTACATGTATGTTGGGTCACTGTACATGTATGTTGGGTCACTGTACATGTATGTTAGGTCACTGTACATGTATGTTGGGTCACTGTACATGTATGTTGAGTCACTGTACATGTATGTTGGGTCACTGTACATGTATGTTAGGTCACTGTACATGTATGTTGGGTCACTGTACATGTATGTTGGGGCACTGTACATGTATGTTGGGTCACTGTACATGTATGTTGGGTCACTGTACATGTATGTTGGAGCACTGTACATGTATGTTGGGGCACTGTACATGTATGTTGGGGCACTGTACATGTATGTTGGGTCACTGTACATGTATGTTGGGTCACTGTACATGTATGTTGGAGCACTGTACATGTATGTTGGGTCACTGTACGTGTATGTTGGGGCACTGTACATGTATGTTGGGGCACTGTACATGTATGTTGGGGCACTGTACGTGTATGTTGGGGCACTGTACATGTATGTTGGGGCACTGTACATGTATGTTGGGGCACTGTACGTGTATGTTGGGGCACTGTACATGTATGTTGGGGCACTGTACATGTATGTTGGGGCACTGTACGTGTATGTTGGGTCACTGTACATGTATGTTGGGTCACTGTACGTGTATGTTGGGTCACTGTACATGTATGTTGAGTCACTGTACATGTATGTTGAGTCACTGTACATGTATGTTGGCTCACTGTATGTGTATGTTGGATCACTGTACGTGTATGTTGGGTCACTGTACATGTATGTTGAGTCACTGTACATGTATGTTGAGTCACTGTATATGTATGTTGGGTCACTGTACATGCATGTTAGGTCACTGTACATGTATGTTGGGTCACTGTACGTGTATGTTAGGTCACTGTACATGTATGTTGGGGCACTGTACGTGTATGTTGGGGCACTGTACATGTATGTTGGGTCACTGTACGTGTATGTTGGGTCACTGTACATGTATGTTGAGTCACTGTACATGTATGTTGGCTCACTGTATGTGTATGTTGGCTCACTGTATGTGTATGTTGGGTCACTGTATGTGTATGTTGGGGCACTGTACATGTATGTTGGGGCACTGTACATGTATGTTGAGTCACTGTACATGTATGTTGAGTCACTGTATATGTATGTTGGGTCACTGTACATGCATGTTAGGTCACTGTACATGTATGTTGGGTCACTGTACGTGTATGTTAGGTCACTGTACATGTATGTTGGGGCACTGTACGTGTATGTTGGGGCACTGTACATGTATGTTGGGTCACTGTACATGTATGTTGGGTCACTGTACATGTATGTTGGGTCACTGTACGTGTATGTTAGGTCACTGTACATGTATGTTGGGTCACTGTACATGTATGTTGGGTCACTGTATGTGTATGTTGGTCACTGTACATGTATGTTGGGGCACTGTACATGTATGTTGGGTCACTGTACATGTATGTTGGGTCACTGTACATGTATGTTAGGTCACTGTACATGTATGTTGGGTCACTGTACATGTATGTTGAGTCACTGTACATGTATGTTGGGTCACTGTACATGTATGTTGGGTCACTGTACATGTATGTTGAGTCACTGTACATGTATGTTTGGTCACTGTACATGTATGTTGGGTCACTGTACATGTATGTTGGGTCACTGTACATGTATGTTGGGTCACTGTACATGTATGTTAGGTCACTGTACATGTATGTTGGGTCACTGTACATGTATGTTGGAGCACTGTACATGTATGTTGGAGCACTGTACATGTATGTTGGAGCACTGTACATGTATGTTGATTCACTGTACATGTATGTTGGAGCACTGTACGTGTATGTTGGATCACTGTACATGTATGTTGGGTCACTGTACATGTATGTTGGGGCACTGTACATGTATGTTGGGGCACTGTACATGTATGTTGGGGCACTGTACATGTATGTTGAGTCACTGTACATGTATGTTGAGTCACTGTATATGTATGTTGGGTCACTGTACATGCATGTTAGGTCACTGTACGTGTATGTTGGGTCACTGTACGTGTATGTTGGGTCACTGTACATGTATGTTGGGGAACTGTACGTGTATGTTGGGGCACTGTACATGTATGTTGGGGCACTGTACGTGTATGTTGGGGCACTGTACATGTATGTTGGGGCACTGTACATGTATGTTGGGTCACTGTACGTGTATGTTGGGTCACTGTACATGTATGTTGGAGCACTGTACATGTATGTTGGGTCACTGTACATGTATGTTGGGTCACTGTACATGTATGTTGGGTCACTGTACATGTATGTTGGGTCACTGTACATGTATGTTAGGTCACTGTACATGTATGTTGGGTCACTGTACATGTATGTTGGAGCACTGTACATGTATGTTGGAGCACTGTACATGTATGTTGGAGCACTGTACATGTATGTTGATTCACTGTACATGTATGTTGGAGCACTGTACGTGTATGTTGGATCACTGTACATGTATGTTGGGGCACTGTATGTGTATGTTGAGGCACTGTACGTGTATGTTGGGTCACTGTACGTGTATGTTGGGTCACTGTACATGTATGTTGGGGAACTGTACGTGTATGTTGGGGCACTGTACATGTATGTTGGGGCACTGTACGTGTATGTTGGGGCACTGTACATGTATGTTGGGGCACTGTACATGTATGTTGGGTCACTGTACGTGTATGTTGGGTCACTGTACATGTATGTTGGAGCACTGTACATGTATGTTGGGTCACTGTACATGTATGTTGGGTCACTGTACATGTATGTTGGGTCACTGTACATGTATGTTGGGTCACTGTACATGTATGTTGGGTCACTGTACATGTATGTTAGGTCACTGTACATGTATGTTGGGTCACTGTACATGTATGTTGGAGCACTGTACATGTATGTTGGAGCACTGTACATGTATGTTGGAGCACTGTACATGTATGTTGATTCACTGTACATGTATGTTGGAGCACTGTACGTGTATGTTGGATCACTGTACATGTATGTTGGGTCACTGTACATGTATGTTGGGTCACTGTACATGTATGTTGGGTCACTGTACATGTATGTTGGGTCACTGTACATGTATGTTGGGGCACTGTACATGTATGTTGGGGCACTGTACATGTATGTTGGGGCACTGTACATGTATGTTGAGTCACTGTACATGTATGTTGAGTCACTGTATATGTATGTTGGGTCACTGTACATGCATGTTAGGTCACTGTACATGTATGTTGGGTCACTGTACGTGTATGTTAGGTCACTGTACATGTATGTTGGGGCACTGTACGTGTATGTTGGGGCACTGTACATGTATGTTGGGTCACTGTACGTGTATGTTGGGGCACTGTACATGCATGTTAGGTCACTGTACATGTATGTTGGGTCACTGTACGTGTATGTTGGGGCACTGTACATGTATGTTGGGGCACTGTACGTGTATGTTGGGGCACTGTACATGTATGTTGGGGCACTGTACATGTATGTTGGGGCACTGTACGTGTATGTTGGGTCACTGTACATGTATGTTGAGTCACTGTACATGTATGTTGAGTCACTGTACATGTATGTTGGCTCACTGTATGTGTATGTTGGGTCACTGTACGTGTATGTTGGGGCACTGTACATGTATGTTGGGGCACTGTACATGTATGTTGAGTCACTGTACATGTATGTTGAGTCACTGTATATGTATGTTGGGTCACTGTACATGCATGTTAGGTCACTGTACATGTATGTTGGGTCACTGTACGTGTATGTTAGGTCACTGTACATGTATGTTGGGGCACTGTACGTGTATGTTGGGGCACTGTACATGTATGTTGGGTCACTGTACGTGTATGTTGGGGCACTGTACATGCATGTTAGGTCACTGTACATGTATGTTGGGTCACTGTACGTGTATGTTGGGGCACTGTACATGTATGTTGGGGCACTGTATGTGTATGTTGGGGCACTGTACATGTATGTTGGGGCACTGTACATGTATGTTGGGGCACTGTACGTGTATGTTGGGTCACTGTACATGTATGTTGGGTCACTGTACGTGTATGTTGGGTCACTGTACATGTATGTTGAGTCACTGTACATGTATGTTGAGTCACTGTACATGTATGTTGGCTCACTGTATGTGTATGTTGGGTCACTGTTTGTGTATGTTAGGTCACTGTACATGCATGTTTGCAGTTTTAAAATAACACAAATTTAGCAGATTGGTTATGAACAAAGTCTGCCTCAACAACATTGTTGCATTGTCAAGCTTGGACTCGTCCAAGCAGACTGTATGAGACATAACCATATCCTTCATAGAGATTTAGGTTAATATACTATTATATCCCCATACAAACGACAGCCATTTTAGCTATCATGCAGTGGATAAGTAGTCGCCATATCTATCCCACCTCCATAAAGATTACATGGGCTTCATGAGATTCTGGCCCTTATCATGTACCGGTACATTAGTTTGACTACTACATTGTCAATGTATGTCGTATTGGTAATGGTGTCAAGAGGTGCTTCTATGAGGGAAAGGGTTAAGCTACATGTATTAGATCAGAAAGTGTGCTTTTACCAGTTTTATCTTTCTCACATCTACCGGTACATGTGTACGCACAATCAGGGCTCACTCTGTCTGAATGTTTGTCTATGCCACTTCTGTCGCCAATTAAAAAACTTGGAGCCAACTAAGAGCCATATAGTTCACAAATAAATATTTGAAGTATTTTTTTAATTATTATTATATACCAAACTTATATAGCGCTCTTTTCTTCTAAAAAAAATAATAATTTAAAAAACATGTGCCAAAAAAAGTAAAAAAAAAAGGTTGCGCAAAATATTTTCGCCCATTCACAAAATTTAGCGCCAATATTTGTTTTTTGTCGCAATTGGCGCCATTGGCGACTGAAAGGTTATGTACTTATATTAGTTTGACTACCGGTACTACATTGTCAATGTATGTTGTTTTGGTAATATAAGTATATTACATATATATATATCAGATCCAATACATACCCAGAGTACCGACTGCCAGCGAAAATCCTCTCAATATTGGATGATTAACAGTCCATAACATATACCAAGGCATCAATCTGTTATTGGTTGGTTTATGCATGTATCTCCAAACATGGTTTCTGAAAAGCAGAGATTGATCATTAACCCATTCAACACCAAGTAAGTGACATGGACTGGAGCATGATATTTTTAGACCAATTAAGTAATCATAAAATTACATTTGGACCAGTTCATTTATAAACATGGGTAATTTTGTCTAAAATTAGTAATATTATTGGCAATGGCAATAAGTGTAGATCATGGCTCGTCACAAGCTGGCTCATCTGGATTTACACATTTTGTAAGCCTAATTAGAGGTCCGTAGTGCTGAAAGGGTTAACCAGAAATTGGTTTATACAAATTTAGTTTAGCTCGATTATGAAACAAGTTTAAATTTAAAGTTTATTTATTTTACAACGATTGCGAAGCAAGTTTTAACAACTTATATTAATCGCTCTCGTTGGCGTGGATGAAAGCGTATATGTGGTCATTTGTGTGAGAGGAAACCGGAGTACCCGGAGAAAACCCACCTGTCCGATCTGGCGACCACCGTATCATCTCACATACTTCCTGGTCCAAGGATCGAACCCGGGTTGCATTGGTGACAAGCAAGCGCGCTAACCACTGTGCTAATCGGACAGCCCAAACAGGTTCTTACAACTTATATTAATAGCTCTCGAGACCTCATTCCTGATGTAATCCATCGCCATGAGGGAGAGAGAAGAGGCAATGTGGAATTTAAATGCCTTGCCTAAGGGCTCAATCGTAACGGCTCCAGCGGAGGCTCGAACTCTGAGCCTTTTGCACCTGAAGTGGACACGCTACCACTGTGCTACGACTTCCACCTGGTTTTGAAAACCATGCCTTTCTCCACAGAAGTGCGGGTTAGGGATAGAGACAGTCTCATACTTTTAACTTCTCTGCAGTTTTTGACGCGTAACATGTCTACGTCCCCGTGAGGGGTTCGACATTAACGGAAGATAGATAGTAATATCAGTAAACTAAAGATGAAAAGTAGAATACTCTTAAATTGAAGATCAAATTTAACCCTAACCCTAATGTTCAAATTACGCAAATTACCGGTCTCCCTATTCACAGACAAGAAGTGACAAGAACAGACAAGAGATGAAAAATGGTTAAATAGGCATACAAGACGTCGACAAGAGATGGTTACTGAACAAATATGATATAATAAAGTCATCTAAAGTATTAAATATAACATGTGTTTGTCTTATATTGGCTTATTCCATCCAAAAAACTCAAACGCCGTCTTGACAGTCCGCCACACTGTAAAGGGACTTAACTCTGTCTGACCCAGCAGCGGACAAGAGAACAGGCACATGTTGCCCTGTGTGCGTGCGCGAGTTAAGTCCCTTTACAGTATGGCGGACCGTCAAGACGGCGTTTGATCGTGTTGAGTTTTTTGGATGGAATAAGCCAATATAAGACAAACACATGTTATATTTAACAGTTTAATACTTTAGATGACTTTATTACATCATATTTGTTCAGTAACAATCTCTTGTCGACGTCTTGTATGCCTATTTAACCATTTTTCATCTCTTGTCGGTTCTTGTCTGTTCTTGTCTGTGAATAGGGAGACCCCAAATTACTGCCAATTGTCTCAAGATTACGGCCCATTGTATATTTCGTTACTGCCTCTATCGTTAACGTTGGCAGTAATCTGGACGTTAGGGTTCGATCTTCACTTGAATGGTGTTCTACTGTTCATATTTAGTTTACTGCCTCTGTTTTGTGGGATTACTGCCACTATCCCTAATTAATTCCATACCCCACCCACTATCACACTATCATACTATGAATATGATTACCTTGCCCACGGGTCATGGAGCCCTTTCTCTGCCAACAGTCTTTGATGCTCCACCCATTGTGGATGGTTTTCCCATTTGTAACGCGAGTAATGCGGAACGTCGGGCACGTTTACACCGCCTCCCATATTTAGCTACATGGATTTATATAAAAATATTTTTGTTTGACTTTCTGACGGTCGATTATCTGCCCTTGGTTACTTACAATAAATTCCAGTATTAGGAACACGAACAAGTATTAGCGGTAAAAATTAATATGCTTTCCGTTCCAATCAGTAGTTAGGTTATCGGGGGGTTAAAGCGACACTACATCAGTGAAAACGCAATTTTTCACAAATGTCTGCAGAATGTAATTTGCTATATATGGTATAATTTTTATCCAAATATTTGCCTCAAAAACTGAGTATTTCAACAAATAAATAAACGCCATATACGCAGTTTGTTGACATAACAAAATAATGTAAATAGTGTCGACATGCATGCGTAATACAAAGCGTTTATCCTAAATAGAACGAGTTATGCTACATATTTACCGTGACATTTCACATGTGTAGCTATGTATATTTATTTGTAGACTAATCTTAATCAAATTATCTCTAAACGAAAGTATCACAGACCAAACACCAAGAACCTTTATTTCCCCCTTAAGCATTCCAAGCAAGACTCCAAATCAATTCCACCCCTAAAGCATGAAAATAATTTTCATCATGAAGAAGCTGCTAAAGCCACAGCACTGAACAAACAGTTTCAGTCTGTCTTCAGCTCCAAATCCCCACTAAGACTTACCTCCATTTGTAAAATGAAAATTCAGGACACAAATAGAAACCTGAATGGTCAATCCACGCCAAACATGAATGAGACCACAGTACGTTCAAATGGCATAGAGAAACTCCTCAATAACCTGAACCCCCATTAGGCTAGTAGTCCTGACCAAATTAAGCCAATCATACTTAAAACCCTGTCTAAAGAACTCTCACCTACCCTTGAAGTCTTATTCCAAAAATCCCTCAACGAAGGATCACTGCCGGCCCAGTGGAAGTCAGCAAATGTTGCTCCCATTTACAAAAAAAGGGGACAAGTCAAACCCTGTCAACTATAGGCCTATCTCACTGTGTTCTATGCAAGGTACTATAACATATAGTTTCCTCCTCGATAGTAAAACACTTCACTAACCACAGTATTCTGTGTAAGGCTTTCGATACGGTCAATCACGAGAAAGTACTACTAAAAATGCATAACTATGGAGTCAGAGGTCAAACATTAAGGTGGATTAAGAGTTTTCTAGATAATAGACTCCAGTCAGTTGTCCTTACTGGTATTAGTTCAGAGGCCATTCCGGTCTCCTCTGGAATCCCACGGGGATCCGTACTTGGACCCCTGCTTTTCCTAGCCTATATAAACGACCTCCCACAAAACATCAGTTCCAAAGTCCGTATCTTTGCAGATGATACTGCATGTAACCCTAACCCTATCACTGACATCTGCAAATGACTCGGTCACACTCCAAAACGATCTTAAGAGATTAGAAGAGTGGGAGTTGGAGTGGGACATGACATGTAACCCCTCCAAATGTCAAACGTCACCAGAATGAAACATCCTATTCCCAGTCAATATAAACTCCATGGAGTCCTACTTGAGTTGGTCACCTCAGCCAAATACCTTGGCGTGGATATCTTCAATAACATGCCGTGAGACACTCACATAAAAAGGTCAACTAAGAAAGCAAACCAAACATTAGGATTTCTACGTAGAAACCCCCAGGTCAAAACCGAACTCATTAAGTCCATGGCTTACCAGACACTAGTGAGACCCCAGCTTGAATATGGCTCCGAGATCTGGTCGCCCTATACTCACACATTGATAGACCAAATTGAAGGTGTCCATCGAAGAGCAGCCCGTTGGATAAAGGTACCTCTATCGTACCTCTAGTGTTACAGACATGCTAAATCTACGCAGACTAGATCAACGGCGTATTGACAATAGGTTATCCCGTATGTATAAAATTCATAATGATATTGTTGCTATTCCCATTGAATATTACCTAGTTCCCCTATCCCGTCCTGCTCGCCATTGCCATTGCCCTAAGCTATAGGTTAATTACAGCAACTACAGGCTACTACAATTTTTCCTTTTTTCCAAGAACAATCTACCATTGGAACCATCTCCCTCCTGACATTATCCATTTCCCTACCATAGAGCAATTCAATACGGCAGTTTGCCATATGTTGTTGTTGTTGTTGTCGTCGTACGGATCCGTCGTTTATTTTTCGACGCACCGTCCAGATGGACGTAATTTAATTATTGTTATTATTATTATTGCTGTAGTTAGGTTAGTTCTTATTATTTACAAGTCACCAGTGGTTGCACTGAAAGTAGCTGGAAAAGCTGCTCAGCCACAATCTCCGAAGCCCTGTTGCCTTTCAACCTCACTTAGGAGTCGAATGCGTTTGTGGTGCAGATTATGTATCAGTACACGGCTCTGGAGTTCAATGTTCGCTATATCAGCAGGGTTGTTCACTAACCACGTCGGGTCTAGGATTAGCTTAACAAGTGTCACATGGTTTCTAGTGTCTATATTTAGATCATGTGTGATTGGAGAAATCTGCTGTAGGAATCTGTCCCTTTCTGGTACGAGTGCATCGCATTCGGCTAGGAAGTGTTGTCTCGTTTCGGGTTGTCCGCAGCAGAGTTTACAGGTGGGGTCGATTCTATACTGGTTGAACACCGCTCTGTTGCTCTGTAGGTTGTACGTTCCCGTCAGGATCCTACACTTCAGCTGTTGTCCCGCACTGTTCCCCAGATCGGATGAGGGATTCCCACGCGTAGTGAAGTTGGGTTGATGTATTTCAACGACGATTTCACAGATACATCTTCACACCATCCTTCACACACTTCGCCATAGAGAGCACTATTTACTGATTTTTTCCACTCCAGTTTTGACGGCGGATTTGTTAATAACTGGTATGCGGATGGAAGATTATACTTCAGAAGTAACGCTTTAATACTATTGAACCAACTATGTTCTGATATTGACTTCATTGCAAGCTGCCGCACTGCTATCTCATATTCAACACTACCCTGATTTCTGATTATCTTTCCGAATAATGTTAACTGTGTTTTGTGAATTATTATTTCAACCGGCGCAATACCTAGCAATGCGAGCACAGATGAGTTATGGGCCTTATCAGGAAGTCCTTGTATTTGTTTTAAACATTTTCTTTGAAAGGCTTCGAGTTTACACATTTGGTTTTGTTTTACATCAAAAGTTTCTAGACCATATGTCATTCTTTGCACAATTTCAGAAGACCATAATTTTGCAGAGATGGATTGTTTCAGACCGTTACCGCTATGTAACCCGGCTCCAAAGAGGGAGTATGCAGCTTTCCTGCCTAATGCTATTTTCTCATCGACGTTAACATTTCCAGCTACTGTCCTTTTAATTCCGAGATGAACGGTTTGTTTATCATTCGATAATTCGTCACCAGACATATAGTATTGTTGGTCTGTCCCTGATGTTCGCGTGCCATTTTTATAGGTAAGAACACTGCTTTTAGTTGGATTAATGCAGTATCGTTCCCTTATGGCGAAATCCTCAACGCTGCATATCATCAGTTGCATTTCAGATGGAGAATGTGTGATTAACGCCAGGTCATCCGCACATGTCACTTGCGGAATACTGATATGTCCAATGGTAGAACCAGTGAATTTATTTTCAAGTTGTAGAAGTAATGGATTATTAAATCGTTTGTAATGAGTTGTCGAGAGCACACCCCCCTGACGAACTCCTTGACGAATTGTAATCGGGCTGGAGAGTGTAGTTTCCCATTTGACGGCGGATGTTAAATCTGTGTACATGTCCTTGAGAGTAGGAGCCAGTCGTCTCCCTGTATCCCGTCCAAGTAGAGTTTTCTCAGAAGTGAATTGTGATGCACAACGTCAAACGCTTTTTGGGCATCCAGGGTAGTTACTATTAATGGTTGCTTCTTATTTTTCGCTTCAGCTATACATTCAGTTAGAATAAGAGCTGCATCTATTGAGGATTGTCCTGCAGTGAATCTCTTCTGTAGCCGCGACTGTGTATCATCCAGTATCTCATGGTGTCTCTTATTCAGTATATGTTCGAGTACTTTCAATATTACTGAGGTGACAGTAATTCCCCTGTAGTTAGACGGGTTTGTGGTATCTCCCTTCTTGAAGGCAGGTGACAGGAGGCCCTCTTTCAGTACCGGTGAAATATTTTTTTCATTTATAATATAATTCAATATGTCACAGAGAAATGAGTTTACAGCAAGTCCTCCATATTTAAGGTGCTCACTCGTTAGATCCATGGAGTCAGCAGCTTTATTCGAGTTCAGGCGTTTTAGTGCATATTTTACCTCGCTGATTTCAACTGTTTTTGTTTTCATATTTCGGTCTTCACAAATTATTTCAATGAGGTTGACATCTTCTTCAAATGTTTGTTTCATTTTATCATCAAAATGTTCATTATCCAAGTGATGTGCGAGTGTTTGGAAGTGGGTTGCCCATCCTTCACAGATATCTTCCGGCCTTTCATGGGTAGTTCCGTTCACCGTCAGCGACTTTGTTAGTGTACGACTGGTTTTCCTTTGATTCCGTATTAATAGGTGAAATTTCTTTGTATTATCTTTTGTGTTCATTATGTTATGTTATGTAGTCTGTTGATTTTTTCTGTATTCGCTAGCCTACGCTGTTCTTTTTTAAGATTCCGCTTTGCCTGTACTCTATCTTTTACTGTAGGATGTCGTGAAGACGTCGGCTTTCCAGCAATCCGCCACATCCACCATGCATCCTTACATGATTTAACAGCTTTGCTAATGTTTTCATTCCATAAACGTGGTTTTCTAGTTTTCTGTTTCCTGTATTTTCTAAAGTTTGGTATACTACACTTAGTTGCCTCCTTAAGGGTTGAGGAGAAGTGTCCCAGCGATTGTATCAGCTCGAATCCACTCGATGGAGTCGAAAATGTTCTCAGATTCTCATTGATATGACTTGCATACATGGCCTTATCGCATTTATCCCAGTTAGGTTTTATTGACTGCATTATCGGTGTGCTTTCTTTACATCTAACTCTAAGCTTCAAAATAGCAGTTACACCTTTGTGATCAGATGTGTTATATGCAGATTGACTCTCATTTTCAACTTTAACGTCCTTGATAAGTTTGCGTGCAGTTTCACAGCATAGAATATAATCCAATTCCGCCGAGTCTCTTCCATTTTCGTGGTAAAAAGTTCCCCCTGTTTGAAACGATCCGAGTTTATTTCTGTCACAAAAGTCTTTTAGTTTTGTGTCCTGCTCATTTCCTACTCTGTTCTGCAATGACGCATTCATATCGCCTGCTATTATGACTGCATGGGTGCTGCTAAATTTAATAATAATCTCATTTAGTTCTTCGAGAATTTCATTGAAAGTCTGTGAGGTACGAGAGTTTCGCGATACACGTTGCACAGGCATATTGGAGGATCTGACAGCACTTCCGATACAACACTTCTGTTGCTTCCGTCGCTACACTTCCTCACTTTTAACTCAGTGTCATTTCTAGTAAGAGTGGCCACTCCGCCATATCCACGTGGTTTTTGCACTGGCGGTATTGGGTCGTTTTCATCCACAGCTTTAGCAAAACTGTCAAATCTGTTTGCCATATTGATCATGCCAGTCCCTAGTTGTTCTGCGCAGCTGCTTTTAAACTTTTACCACAACTTATTTCATTACTTTCTTAAATTATGCTTTTAACTACTCATACTTTTAACTTCTTTGCGGTTTTTGACCCGCAACATGTCTACATCCCCGCGAAGGGTTCGACATTAGAGGAAGATAGATAGAACACCTGATTGGATCAGCAGTACCGTCCTTCTGTACGGTTTTTATATAAACACACATTGCACACTTCCGGTTAAAATCGAGTTACGCAAGGTTCCGATAAAAATGCCTCCGAAACCCAAGAAACCAAACGAACCATCAAAAAAGACAGAGCTGAAGAAAAAAGATAAAATAATTGAGGTAATAAATCTAATAAATTTAACAAGCAAATGGAATGTTGTTGACATCTAGTTTTGCTGATAGTGCACTAGTTGTCGGATGTGAGCACATACAACATGTTGCTCTGACAATATATGATTCATGCTATACCTCAACTACTAGTTATATGCTGTATACTCTATGTGTGCATCCTAGCTGTTTATGCTTTGATTTATAGTTATATTTCCTACCCCTTGTAAACTGGAGCATGCTTGCCTTGCGCTAAGTTATAATCTAATTTACAAGTTATTTATTAATCATTTGAGTTTAAAATGCTAGACATCTCAAATACTTTCTTCATTTCAGTTATATATACATTTGTTAAACTTATACTATATGTTTATCATGTTGGTTAATAGCTATGCATAGCTAATGTTCATTGTTAAATCATGCCGACTCAAAATAAATTTTGTATCTTGTATCTATATACATGATATAGAATATATTGGCTTCTCAATACGCACATATTCTCGAGGTGAAATGTTATTTGGACACCGTTTTGCAAATTTGTACTCCACTGTAAACATTATCGTAGAACTCCAGACATTGAACATTTCCAAGACAGTGAATGTACCTGTTCTGTTCGTAGCCGAAATCGATGTCATTTCACCGTATTATTGTCATATTGTAGTTGTCTCACAGGTAGGTTAACAAGTGAATGTACCCGGGTTTGACTTTGGTCCAGCCAATTTAGGGAGAAATTAGGAGAAATTAGGGCGAAATGTGCTTTTCACATACATAATTTTCCTTGAAACCTACCATACTTATAATCTGCTTACAAATGATCCAGACTATTATAGTTGTCTATTTGGTGTCTGGCGTCCGTGGTCCAGTGGTAAAGCGTCGGATTTAGAATCGAACGGTCCTGGGTTCGATACTCGGTCAGGCCACGTATGTAGTGTCATTGAGCAAGGCACCTCACACACATTGCTTAGTACTGGTTAATCGCTTAGGTCGGCTAAGCCTGCCCAGGAAAACATGTCTAAGTCCCCGCGAGGGGTTTGACATTAAAGGAACATACATAGTTATGGTAGTAGGTTAATAAGTGAAGGAGTGCTGTATAAACAAAGAAGAAGAAGAAGGTTCAAATGATTAATCCTGAATATCTTCCTATACTGTTTGTTTGAACATTTCAATATAAAAGTACATGCATGCACAATTTTAGCCTGACATAAAAGTTGTGATGCCACAATAGTAAACTATGGTAACTTTAGTTTAAACATATTTATTTTCTGTCAATACATGATTATTTACAACAACTGATATAAGGAATTGGACAGAAAGCTGTATAGCTTATGATTGTCCTCTCCTACGGTAACTTTATACATGGTGTTGTAATTAGTGAATAATGTGTCTTTCAAACAATATAAATCCATCACAGTGTATCTTGAGAGGAGTTATAGGATTAGAGATACAATGGTTTTGTTGCCTTATGCCAGTAATGGATAAAATTGCAAGCTCCTATGACCAAATACATGTCTTTACTAGTGCCTCATGTCAACTACGTCACACAAGACCGTTGATCTTCATCTTCTTCTTGGTGTAAACAAGTTCTATTTCGTGTTTTACGTTTATTTATCGTAGCTACTGGTTGCCCATATGAGCGACTCTTCCTGAAGAGATTAGTTATTTTAGATTTTGGAGGATAGTGCATGATACAGACAGAGACCCATTCCAGAATCTCCTCTGGTTCTTTTACGTGCACGGTGTAAATCACCGACACGAGACCTCAGTTTAACGTCCCATCTGAAAGACTGTTAATTTTATTAGGGTCAGACGGGGGATCAAACCTGCTATCCCTGGATTACCAGTCCAGCGTGTTACCACTGGACTACAGATCTGTCTGTAAGTTCTATTTCAATGACAGGTTCCTAGTGTAAAGCTTTGATGAGCTGGCGCCATGCCAACAATTACTTGTAATCGAGGTCAATTAACACCTGTCACTTGTATCGCCAATACACAGTGGGTAATTGTGTGCTATGCTCAAATAAGCATCCTGTTTATAAAGATTTAAAAATTGGAATATTAACACCGAGTTTTGATTTCTTAACTTGGAGACAGGTAATCTTGGGGAAAAAATTACAATTGGATCAGTTTTTATCAAAATGGGTAATTTTATATTACTTGAAAAAAGTGCAGATCCTGATGAGACGGCTCGTCATGAGCCGGCTCATCTGGATCTACACTTTTTTGTAAGCCAATTTAGAGGTCTGTGGTGTTGAATCTTGGAAATTTGATTATATAATAACTGTCCATAATGTAAAAATCTATTAATTCTTTGATCGCATTCTTGGCTCCAAATGGTCCGATAATCAATTTTGATGCCGTGTTCGTTGTTTGGCTAAAAAACATTTTGAGGCCATTTTTTACCAATTTTCCACCATATAATAGGGCGAAGTTGATGTCGCTCATCCAGCCTGTGAAAGTGAAGTTGGTGGCAAAAAAGCAATACCTTGAGAATAGGGTAATGTCAAATGAATATTGTAAGCAAACGTTGTTGTCTTCTGAGTTAAATGAAGGCAAATAATATTTGAAAAGTAAGTTTTAATGAATGAGCTAATACTTATTAAAGTCTAAAGCACCTTGAGTACCAGTCTACGACGTATTATTTGTAGCATACAGTAAGATGGCATCGGTGTGAATATTCGCACAGAGCATTTTGGGTTTGGACAATTGATTCTCAACATCTGTCGTCTCTAATGAAAATCAAGTTCATACTATTATATACAATGTATGTAGTCTTGTTTATAGATTATACAAATTATTTTAGCTCAATTGCGAATAAAGTTTTTACAACATATATTAATCGCTCTCAATACCTCATTCCTGATGTAATCCATTGCCATGAAGGAGAGAGAAGAGGCACTGTGGAATATAAATGTTGCCTAAGGGTACAATCGTAACAGCTCCAGCTGGGCTCGAACTCCGGACCTTTCACACCTGAAGCGAACGAGCATCCACTGCACTATCACGACTTCCACTGCTAATTGGCTGCCCAGATGTTCACGATACAGTGACAAGGGCACAATCGTAACGGCTCCAGCGAAGGCTCAAACTCCAGGCCTTTCTCACCTGAAGCAAACACGCTACCACTGTGCTATTACGACTTCCACTTGTAGTCTAGATATGACTAACTACTCATATAAACAAGCAAATCAATATTTATTTATTAGGACAAGACATTTGGTTTGAAGAATAAGAAGGGAACTAAGCAACAGAAGTTTATCAAGACTGTTACACATCAAGTAAAAAATTCAGGACAAAAGGTTAAGGTAAGTATTTTATTATTTTTTAACCTGAAATCAATCGTGCAGGAACAAAACATATATATGTCCTATATGACTACAGTCAAACCTGTCTATAAAGGCCACCCTCGGGAAAGTGAAAAAGTGGCCTTTGTTGGTTGGTGGCCTCTCAATAGAGGGTTAAAATGGATTGAAAATGACTCGATGGAGGAGAGAAATGGTGGTCTTTAGAGACAGGTTTTTCATATCCGGCCTTTATTCGAAGGTGGCCTTTAGCACATGTTTGACTGTATATATATTTATTAGTCATCTACTGGTATCACACTTTGGGCACATGTATTAGTCCTCTACTGGTTTGGCACTTTGGGCACATTTATTAGTCCTCTACTGGTATTACACTTTGGGCACATTTATTAGTCCTCTACTGGTATCACACTTTGGGCACATTTATTAGTCCTCTACTGGTACCACACTTTGGGCACATTTATAGTCCTCTACTGGTATCACACTTTGGGCACATTTATTAGTCCTCTACTGGTACCACACTTTGGGCACATTTATTAGTCCTCTACTGGTATCACACTGGGCACATTTATAGTCCTCTACTGGTATCACACTTTGGGCACATTTATTAGTCCTCTACTGGTACCACACTTTGGGCACATTTATTAGTCCTCTACTGGTACCACACTTTGGGCACATATAGTCCTCTATGGTTTGGCACTTTGGGCACATTTATTAGTCCTCTACTGGTACCACACTTTGGGCACATTTATTAGTCCTCTACTGGTACCACACTTTGGGCACATATATTAGTCCTCTATTGGTTTGGCACTTTGGGCACATTTATTAGTCCTCTACTGGTATTACACTTTGGGCACATTTATTAGTCCTCTACTGGTATCACACTTTGGGCACATTTATTAGTCCTCTACTGGTATTACACTTTGGGCACATTTATTAGTCCTCTACTGGTATCACACTTTGGGCACATTTATTAGTCCTCTACTGGTATCACACTTTGGGCACATTTATTAGTCCTCTACTGGTATCGCACTTGGGGCACATTTATTAGTCCTCAACTGGTATCGCACTTGGGGCACATTTATTAGTCCTCAACTGGTATCGCACTTGGGGCACATTTATTAGTCCTCTACTTGTATCGCACTTTGGGCACATTTATTAGTCCTCTACTGGTATCGCACTTGGGGCACATTTATTAGTCCTCTACTGGTTTGGCACTTTGGGCACATTTATTAGTCCTCTACTGGTATCGCTCTTTGGGCACATTTATTAGTCCTCTACTGGTTTGGCACTTTGGGCACATTTATTAGTCCTCTACTGGTTTGGCACTTTGGGCAACTGTGGTGCGTGTCTCTCAGGTTTGCGCTCATCAATCCACATATAATTATTGTTGTCCTGGGCACGCTAGTCAGTGCTACTCGGTAGGGAGAAACAAAATGCAGTACTCTAGATAGGATTTGAAACGGGCAGGGTGCTGATGCTAAATAGAGTACTTCTAGGGGGTGCGTGGGCATGCTCTTGGGGAATATTTTGTTCTCTAGTTCATCTCTGATGCATTCTGTGTATCATTTGATAATACTATAATAAATAATGATTATTTTATTAAATAAATACATGTTCTTACTTCTATCACACAATGTTATCAAATGTACATATAAAGATAAAAAAAATTAATACGGACATGGCGCTCGGGATCAGGGCAGGGTGGTGCGACCATCTAATATTGTGTGTGTGCCCAGTCTAAAGTCGGTCAATAGCTTTACATAGCTTGTATGTACATGTATGTTAATCTGTTATTAGGTGTTGCACTGATACATGTACATTCATGTTGCGATATATACTGTTTATACCTGGCCATAAGTCAGCCTTTTTATCATCCAGAAATGTGATGATAGTAATATCAGGGATCATTCTAGAGGGCGATGTTGGCGAAATTGTCACCCTAGGGACCCCACTTCTCCCTAAAAAAAAATTTAAAAAATATTGTTTGGTTTTTACGATTATCAAACAAAATGTGTTGTCTAGTAAGATACACTGGCCCATTATAAAGCACTCCTTCTATTCAAATGTTGTATTTAATGGTTGTACTGTGCATTTTAACCCTATTTTGCAGAAGTATATTATTATTAAAGAACACCATTTAAGGAAGCGATCACGCGCTTTCTCACTTCTCCCAAAAATTCTGACCTAGAATGAACCCTGACCTAGAATGAACCCTGACCTAGACTGAACCCTGACCTAGAATGAACCCTGACCTAGAATGAACCCTGTAATATGTCGACTTATGGCTGAGAAACAAGCACATAAACACAAATTTGAAAAATGTTGGAACAGTTATTTGTTGGGACATTATGTCTGCTGTTTGTTTTATTTGATTTAACCCATTCAACACCAAGTAACTGACATGGACTCGTCCATGATATTTTTAGACCAATAAATTAATAACAAAATTACATTTGAATCAGTTCATTTATCAAAATGGGTAATTTTTTCCCTAAAAATAGTTATATTACTTGAAAAAAGTGCAGATCCTGATGAGACGGCTCGTCACGAGCCGGCTCATCTGGATCTACACTTTTTTGTAAGCCAATTTAGAGGTCTGTGGTGTTGAAAGGGTTAATATGATAATTGGCTGGGACATTTATTTACATTATAAACCATAGAAAAACGTCATAAATTACTGTTTTCCATGGGGTTTTTTATATGATTTTTAATGGAATAAAGTTAACCAGATACCTCAAATTGAGCCCAGATTCATTCAAAAATGAGGGAAAAAAACCATTGTAACTTTTTTCATAATTCCAAAAATCAGCATTTTCAAGCCATAATTTGACCCTCAACTTATGGCTGAGACCGTCTTATGGCAGGGAATATACGGTATAATGTATTGCTTCAGAGTGGCTGGGTTGCTGCGTTTGTTGATTTCACTTGTCAGCTGCACAGGCACCAGACACAATTTTTTTTTTTTTTTGGCCTATGGTCATATAGTAAGTAATATATAATATTATATATTACTTACTATATGACCATAGGCCAAAAATAAAAAAAAAATTTGTGTCTGGTGCCTGTGGTCAGCTGTAGGTTTGAATCCTTAGGGGGTGTTGAATTCTTTCAAGTGAGGGAGCTATCCAACTGGCTTGTGGAAGGGCGCACCAGCAGCATAGGTCATATGGCGGCTCTTCAGCTATTTATTATTGGTGGATGAAGCCCTTGGGTTCCCGTCCAGGTAGAACCACTGGATAGCTTCAATGAAATAATCTGACACCCCCAGTGGGATTCGAACCTATAGCTGTGAGGGGTAAGTAAGTGATTTGAACTCCATTACCTTGACCACGGAGATCCCAGAGATGGAAAAATATTTACATATGGTACAGTACTTGCATAGAGTGCATATATTCTATTGTGATTGTCTTATCCGGATAATGTTTTCAGCTTGAAGAGCTAAACAAACCCAAAGATTCAACAAAGAAAGGCAAGGAATTGGACGAATTAAATAAATTGTTTAGACCTGTGCAACAAACTGTAGGAAAAGGTAAGATAACAGAGCACGTCAAGTGTTGCACTGTCTGATTAGTGTACATGTACTCAAGTTCAACTCCAATCACCAATTTGGGAAATGTGTTTCACAGTGATAGGGTACCGGTACGCTAGTTGCCTGATTGTGCTGGTTTGTAACTGGATTGTCCAGAAGGATCTCACTTTATACACTAACCTTTTCTATATTTTCATTTGTGTTTGTGACATTAACCCATTCAACCCCAAGTAAATGACATGGACTGGTGCGTGATATTTTCAGACCAATAAATTAATAAGAAAATTACCTTTGGACCAGTTCATTTATCAAAATGGGTAATTTTATCTAAAAATAGTAATAATTATTACTGGCAAAAAAAGTGCAGATCCTGATGAGACGGCTCGTCACGAGCCGGCTCATCTGGATCTACACTTTTCATAAGCCTATTTAGAGGTCTGTGGTGTTGAAAGGGTTAAACTGTATTGTTTTTGTCAATAAATCATTGAAATTGAATCGTATGCTATTTGTGCTAAGGCCAAGAAAAACCCATGTGTTTATTGTTTCTTTTAAAAACAAATAGGGTCAATCATTACTGATTTTTTTTACTATACTCTTGGGCACAGATATTTCATAAACTAATTCAGATGGGGGGCGGGTAAAGAAACGTGTTGGTCAGGAAACCGTAACCACAGGTTTGTTTTGGCCTAATTAAAGTTGGATAGATTATATTTACTAAGCAAACATAACATTCTGTGCTGTCTGATCTGGCTCTATGCTGTTTGCAAACGTGATTTTATCTGCCGCTGGCATCTTTCCCTTCTCACAGGCTTTGATATGTGTAGAAAGTAGTAATTGTGAGTTATCTTTCCCTTCTCACAGGCTTTGATATGTGTAGAAAGTAGTAATTGTGGGTTATCTTTCCCTTCTCACAGGCTATGATATGTGTAGAAAGTAGTAATTGTGAGTTATCTTTCCCTTCTCACAGGCTTTGATATGTGTAGAAAGTAGTAATTGTGGGTTATCTTTCCCTTCTCACAGGCTATGATATGTGTAGAAAGTAGTAATCGTGAGTTATCTTTCCCTTCTCACAGGCTATGATATGTGTAGAAAGTAGTAATTGTGAGTTATCTTTCCCTTCTCACAGGCTATGATATGTGTAGAAAGTAGTAATCGTGAGTTATCTTTCCCTTCTCACAGGCTATGATATGTGTAGAAAGTAGTAATTGTGAGTTATCTTTCCCTTCTCACAGGCTATGATATGTGTAGAAAGTAGTAATCGTGAGTTATCTTTCCCTTCTCACAGGCTATGATATGTGTAGAAAGTAGTAATTGTGAGTTATCTTTCCCTTCTCACAGGCTATGATATGTGTAGAAAGTAGTAATCGTGAGTTATCTTTCCCTTCTCACAGGCTATGATATGTGTAGAAAGTAGTAATCGTGAGTTATCTTTCCCTTCTCACAGGCAATGATATGTGTAGAAAGTAGTAATTGTGAGTTATCTTTCCCTTCTCACAGGCTTTGATATGTGTAGAAAGTAGTAATCGTGAGTTATCTTTCCCTTCTCACAGGCTATGATATGTGTAGAAAGTAGTAATCGTGAGTTATCTTTCCCTTCTCACAGGCTATGATATGTGTAGAAAGTAGTAATCGTGAGTTATCTTTCCCTTCTCACAGGCTATGATATGTGTAGAAAGTAGTAATTGTGAGTTATCTTTCCCTTCTCACGGGCTTTGATATGTGTAGAAAGTAGTAATTGTGAGTTATCTTTCCCTTCTCACAGGCTTTGATATGTGTAGAAAGTAGTAATTGTGAGTTATCTTTCCCTTCTCACAGGCTTTGATATGTGTAGAAAGTAGTAATCATGAGTTATCTTTCGGGAAATTCCCTTCTCACAGGCTTTGATATGTGTAGAAATTAGTAATTGTGAGTTATCTTTCCCTTCTCACAGGCTTTGATATGTGTAGAAAGTAGTAATTGTGAGTTATCTTTCCCTTCTCACAGGCTTTGATATGTGTAGAAAGTAGTAATTGTGAGTTATCTTTCCCTTCTCACAGGCTTTGATATGTGTAGAAAGTAGTAATTGTGAGTTATCTTTCCCTTCTCACAGGCTTTGATATGTGTAGAAAGTAGTAATTGTGAGTTATCTTTCCCTTCTCACAGGCTTTGATATGTGTAGAAAGTAGTAATTGTGAGTTATCTTTCCCTTCTCACAGGCTTTGATATGTGTAGAAAGTAGTAATTGTGAGTTATCTTTCCCTTCTCACAGGCTTTGATATGTGTAGAAAGTAGTAATTGTGAGTTATCTTTCCCTTCTCACAGGCTTTGATATGTGTAGAAAGTAGTAATTGTGAGTTATCTTTCCCTTCTCACAGGCTTTGATATGTGTAGAAAGTAGTAATTGTGAGTTATCTTTCCCTTCTCACAGGCTTTGATATGTGTAGAAAGTAGTAATTGTGAGTTATCTTTCCCTTCACACAGGCTTTGATATGTGTAGAAAGTAGTAATTGTGGGTTATCTTTCCCTTCTCACAGGCTTTGATATGTGTAGAAAGTAGTAATCATGAGTTATCTTTCCCTTCACACAGGTGTTGATCCCAAGTCAGTGATTTGTGCGTTTTTCAAGCAAGGCCAATGTACGAAGGGAGATAAATGCAAATTCTCACACGACCTCAATATATCTCGGAAGTCGGAAAAGAAAAATCTATACGAAGATGTTCGGGATGATGAAGGTTTGTAATTTACTTTTAAGTATTCATCTCATCCTAGCACGATATTATCGTCAATCGTCCTATATCCATAAACTACCTGTTTTCAAATTTATTTGCAAATGACGTCATCACTGTCACTAGCAGGTACTTGGATTATATGGTAGACGTTAAAACTGCCAAACACGAAAATGAGCAAAAACAGATCAATATTCACCTTTTATTTTGAAAATATGCAAATGTTGATGTTTTTCATCATTTTTACATTTATCTTAAAAATCCCATACATAAATATGCAAAGAAATATTTGTTTATTTATATTATATTATATTATTTATAAGTTTAATGCTTGGCTTTATGATGTTATGCAATCTGAGTTTAGTCAAGAGTATTAAATTTGTGTGTGTTTTACGTTTATTTATCGCCGCTACCGGTTGCCCATATGAGCGACGCCTCCTGAAGAGATTAGTCATTTTAGATTTTTGGAGGATAGTGCAATGATACAGAGAAATACCCATTCCAGAGTCTCTTCTGGTTCTTTTACGTGCACGGTGTAAAGCACCAACACGAGACCTCGGTTTAACGTCCCATCTGAAAGACTGTTAATTTTATTAGGGTCAGACGGGGGATCGAACCTGCGATCCCTGGATTACCAGTCCAATGTGTTACCACTTGACTACAGATCCGTCTGTTGCGTATTAAATGCAAGAGTGATCACTTTGTATAGTAATATTATTTCATCTGCTACAAAAGAGACTGACTAGAAGTTATTCACATTCTTACAGAAGGATCTGTAGTCCAGTATGGATTACGAAGAGTAACAATGCTCGTAGGAACGTCTGATTGTCGGTTAGCAAAATCATAATAGTAGCATATCACCAAAATAATTGCTGGGAAAACAAACGGTTTGTCGTCAGACGTAAATCATCGGCAATTGTTCCTTTCAATAAACAGTAATTATCTTAATCCTAGACCATCCGGGGCACCAATAATCCACACGTTGAACTGTATATTGTAAGTGTCAGTGTTCCCTCTGTCTGAATTTTTTGTCTGTGCTACTTGGAAAAAAACTGGAGCCAACAACTAAGAGCCATATAATTCACAGATAAATATTTTAAAAGTTTAAACTTTATTTATGTTACAACGATTGCGAAGCAAGTTCTAACAACTTATATTAATTACTCTCGTTGGCACGGATGAAAGCGTATATGTGGTCATTCGTGTGGGAGGAAACCCACCTGTCTGATCTGGCGACCACCATACCATCTGATAAATATTTGAAGCCATATTACAATGTATTTGAAAATACATGTGCCAAAAAAAAAGAAAAAATGGCGACCGAGAGCGGGAACCTTGAGTGTGAAACCCTCCTTGTTTAGCAGATGTTTTTGGCCCTCTCATATCATTTATCTGGAAGTCGTTTAATGGGAAGAAAATGGATTCATTTTGAGGTGCCGTTAGTCAATGGTCCTTATTCTTCAACCAATCAAATATCCATTTGACAGCAAGCATGATTCTAAAGGGTGATGTGGGCGAAATAGGGGGCCCCATTTCTCCATAAAAAAAATTTTCAAATTATTATTTTTGCAATTTTCATACAGAATCTTGTCCAGTAAGATATACTGGCCTACTATAAAGCACTCCTTCTATTCAAATGTTGTATTTAATGGTCATACTGTGCATTTTAACCATATTTTGTTGACATTTAGAAAATAACTAAATTTAAAGACCCCATTGCACGCTTTCTCACTTCTCCCACAAATACTGACCTAGAATGAGCCCTGTGACAGTAAACTGTTAATATGTTTGTTAAATAATTATGACAATAAAAGGATATTTATATGGCATATAGTCTTAATAGAGGGCACATGTATAATAAAACAACATATTAGTAATCTGGCATCTGGCTGCTTAATACAGGTTGGCTGCTTAATGGAGGCGACCACAAACACAGGGTTGACTGTAATCTGATAAAAAAGCGGCGTCCATATACAGACATGCCTCATCCGAAATACTTCAATCCGGAAAACTATCGGAAATGAAAGCAAACATACGTTCCCATTAATGCAATGTACATCTAGCCAAGAATGAAATGATCGTTTCCGAGTACCGTCCATAATAAATAGATATGGGATAGTTTATACAAATTTATTTTAGCTTCGATTGTGAAACAAGTTCTTTCAACTTATATTAATCACTCTCGAGACCTCATTCCTGATGGAATCCATTGCCACGAAGGAGAGGGAAGAGGCATGTGGAATTTAAATGCCTTGCCTAAGGGCACGATCGTAACGGCTCCAGCGGGGCTCGAACTCCGCACCTGACGCAAACGCGCATCCACTGCGCTATCACGACTTCCACAATTATGGATATAAGATATAGACTAACGGTCATAGACTAACGGTCGTTTATATGTTTTACAGACAAGATGGAAGACTGGGACGAACAGAAATTGGAAGAAGTGATTAACAAAAAGCATGCTGAGTCTGATAAAGCTAAACTCAAAACGTCCATTGTGAGTATTATTTATGTTTTTATTTTCATTGCACGAGTTTGGTTGCCAACTAGAGGTAATAACTATATATTTAGAAACTAGTTAATAACTACAGGGTCACATCCTGGTATCGTAGGATCGATCCGCAGTCTGACCCTAATAACATTAACCCTTTCCCTCTTGACGCCAGTACCAATATGACATACATTGACAATGTAGTAACCAAACCAATGTTCATAATAAAGGCCACAATCTCGTGTAGTCCCAGTAATATCTATGAAGGTGGGATATATATGGTGACTACTTATCCACTGCATGATAGCTAAATGGCTGTTGTTTGTATGGAGATATAATAGTATATTAACCTAAATCTCTATGAAGGAAAGGGTTAAATGGCTGTCGTTTGTATGGAGATATAATAGTATATTAACCTAAATCTCTATGAGGGAAAGGGTTAAATGACTGTCGTTTGTATGGAGATATAATAGTATATTAACCTAAATCTCTATGAGAGAAAGGGTTAAATGACTGTCGTTTGTATGGAGATATAATAGTATATTAACCTAAATCTCTATGAGGGAAAGGGTTAAGCATTTGTTTTTACATTGCCGTCGCAACTTTGGGGCGACACCTCTAGAAATATGTTCGTCTTTTTTTCTTTTTTTGAGAATAGTGCATCAATTCAGAATCCCAATATACAGTAAAACCTGTCTTAAGCAGCCAGCCAAGGGAATCGGAGAAAGTGGCTGCTTAACACAGGAGGCTGCTTAATAGAGGTCAAATATATAATAAAACAACCGAATGGGACTATGGAAGCTGGCTGCTTAATACAGGTTGGCTGCTTAATGGAGGTGACCACTAACACAGGTTTGACTGTATAATAGAGGTGACCACTAACACAGGTTTGACTGTATAATAGAGGTGACCACTAACACAGGTTTGACTGTATAATAGAAGTGACCACTAACACAGGTTTGACTGTATAATAGAGGTGACCACTAACACAGGTTTGACTGTATAATAGAGGTGACCACTAACACAGGTTTGACTGTATAATGGAGGTGACCACTAACACAGGTTTGACTGTATAATTGAGGTGACCACTAACACAGGTTTGACTGTATAATGGAGGTGACCACTAACACAGGTTGACTGTATAATGGAGGTGACCACTAACACAGGTTTGACTGTATAATGGAGGTGACCACTAACACAGGTTTGACTGTATAATGGAGGTGACCACTAACACAGGTTTGACTGTATAATGGAGGTGACCACTAACACATGTTTGACTGTATAATGGAGGTGACCACTAACACAGGTTTGACTGTATAATGGAGGTGACCACTAACACAGGTTTGACTGTATACCACTCAAATTGTGATTGTGTCGTTTATTAGGATTATTTGAACATGTGGCCCAATGTAGGATATCTTGCAGATAACTGCCGTTGTTGTCTGTCTGTCTGTCTGTCTGTCTGTCTGTCTGTCTGTCTGTCTGTCTGTCTGTCTGTCTGTCTGTCTGTCTGTCGGTTCATCTGCACAAAGTTTTCTGCAATTCATCTGCTAATTAGTTTATACAAATTTATTTTGGATTGATTGCGAAACAAGTTCTTACAACTTATATTAATCACTCTCGAGACCTCGTTCCTGATGGAATCCATCGCCACGAGGGAGAGAGATGAGGCAACATGGAATTTAAATGCCTTGCCTAAGGGCACAATCGTAACGGCTCCAGTGGGGCTCGAACTCCTGAAGCGAATGGCATCCACTGCGCTATCACGACTTCCACTGCTAATTGGCTGCCCAGATGTTCACGATACAGTGACAAGACATTAGCACGACCAAACTCAGTTGTATTGCTGTGTCTTACAGTTTGCAGGAAATGTCCTCATCTTGGATATTGAATTACCTTAAATTTGGCTTTCGCGTTTCATGAAATAATTTTTTACTAAATACATTCTGTGTAGACCAATCAAAATTGTCATTGTTATCTCATGCCCGGCAGCCGGAATTTGTCTCGGGGGTATTTGTTTAGCATTGTCTCTGCGTGCGTGACTCCATCTTGCAATGTTTCGTGAAGACTGGGGTATATGGCAGACACTTGAAGTTTCATGAAGAATGGGATATATGGCAGACACTTGGAAGTTTCCTGAAGACTGGGATATATGGCAGACACTTGAAGTTTCGTGAAAACTGGGATATATGGCAGACACTTGGAAGTTTCCTGAAGACTGGGATATATGGCAGACACTTGAAGTTTCGTGAAGACTGGAATAAATAGAGAACCTTTCTGGAAAGGAATTAATATAAGTTGTTAATACTTGTTTTCCAATCCAATACTTACATTATGTAGTGTGTGTATAATATATATACGTACTTCTAAAATGTATACTTTAATAAATACAGTTTAAACTAAATAAAGAACACTTGTAGCTACGTGAAGACATTGGTTTATAGAGCAACTTGGCAGTCAACAATCTTCTGCTGCGTATACCTTAAACTTCTCTCTAGTCAGAAGGTCCAGTCAATAATATTATATATATTATAACTAGTGATGGCAACTAATAGCAATTTTGCAACAATAATTGGCAAACAATTTTCTAATTTGTCTTTAATTACAATTATGTGTTAGAACTTTGTTATTTAAATGTTTATAAACAATAATTTGCAAACAAATTAATTATATTACCCCTTGATAACATTAAATCAAACACGACGTACCTACTGTATATACACCAATTTACTGTAATTATCCGATTACCTGGGAGAGTATCAATTAAGTGAATAAACACCTGCGATCGAGGGGACCACAACATGCATGATTTAGTCACACATCCTGGGGCGATTTCTTTTGTATTCTGACTTAGAATTTCCAAGGTTTTATGATGGATTCAAATGAAAACAATACCGATGCATCTGATTTTATGACAGTTTATTTCAATTTCTTTCTTTTTTACGAATATTCGAATACCGTAATAGTATTCGGATATTCGGACGTCCGAACGAATATTCGAATATTCGTTGCCATCCCTAATTATAACTATCGGCTATAAATCTAATAGCAAAATTGAAATACTTGTACTTTCAGATATGTAAATTCTTCTTGGAAGCGGTGGAGAACTGCAAGTATGGTTGGTTTTGGTCATGTCCGAATGGAGGGAACGAATGTAAATACCGACATGCACTACCACCTGGTGGGTATATCTCATGATGCTGCACTCTAAAATGATTTTAGTGGCTGATTTATAATGACAGGCAGCGTTCATTCTAGAGGGTGACGTGGGCGAAATAGTCGCCCAAGGGCCCTTTTTAAATCGCGCGCTTTCTCACTTCTCTGACCTATACTGAACCCTGTTAACCCTTTCAACACCACAGACCTCTAAATAAGCTTACAAAAAGTGTAGATCCAGATGAGCCGGCTCATGACGAGCTGTCTCATCAGGATCTGCACTTTTTGCCAGTAATATTACTATTTTAGACAAAATTACCTATTTTGATAAATGAACTGGTCCAAATGTAATTTTCGTATTAATTTATTGGTCTAAAAACTGATCATGGACCAGTCCATGTCAGTTACTTGGTGTTGAATGGGTTAAATGCCGAACCACAATCCGATGTCCATTTGAATTTGATGAACTTGTGCAATTGATTATAAGTAGGGATGGGACCAAGTATTCGAATATCTGAATATCCAAATACTTGACCGAATATTCGAATCCTATTTTGGTATTCGAATACCAAAAAATAAAATAAATAATTCTATTTTCAGTTTTTGTTTTAATATTGGTCATTTTCTAGTTATTTCATTCCATAAAGTCCACTGATTCGCACCTCCTTGTGTGTTTGTTTAAGTGCGGCAACTTGGTCTCCTTTTCCCAATCAAGCGCGCCCTGGGGCGTCTCAACTTTGTACATGGTGTTGTTTTAATGGGGGCAATTACATATGCAAATTGATCAGTTCCTAAATCCATGTCAATAGAAGCCAATTTCACGACATGTAAAGTACACGCGTGTACCGGTGAACCTGTGAATAGGTCAGATTGGGAAAAGTTAGGATTTGATTTGTAATATTCATCGAATATTCGAATACAACTTTCGAATATTCGAATACCATTTAGCTATTCGGTCCCATCCCTAATTATAAGTAAATACATTTTATTTGTCGCACTATGTTGACCTAGAGGATAGGGATGGATGCAAACCACCACATTGGTATTTAACACAGGAAAAAATGCTTGATAGGAGCGAAACTATATAAAGTTCAGCTTCCGTTTTGATCCTTTCCTATTCTTTGATTTTGTGTGCATGTATTGTTTTGTGAATGTATATAGTGGAATAAATATGTTTAAGCCAAATTCTTGATATCACATGACCTTTTTCTAACCTTGAAAGGTCAATGCCACAGGGTATGGTTTATTGCAAAAAGGTCATATGAGGTGTTCCATTATCTCACTTCATTTTAGAGATGCAGGATGGTACACCGGTTAATTATTAACTATTGAAGTCAATGATAGTAGACGCTTCGTTGACCATCATGACCACAGGTCGTGACCTATTTCTCCCATAATCAAATTACTGTCATGTGGACCTATATCCACAAAGCTTCATCAACAGATTTTTGAGTTATCTTGTAGACACGCACACACACCACACTTGCACACACGCACGCACACACACACACCACATGCACACACGCATCACACGCACACACACACACCACATGCACGCACGCGCACACACACACACCACACACGCACCACATACACACACACGCACACACGCACGCACACACACACACACACGCAGTCAAATACAATAAGTTTAAGAGTTCAGATAGTGAAACTCCTCATACGATCCTACTAGGCTAAGTACGGTAAACAATCATGGGAAATAAAAACATGTTTAAACTTTATTTATTTTACAACGATTGCGAAGCAAGCTTTAACAACTTATATTAATCATGAATATATGTGGTCATTCCTGTGAAAGGAAACTGGATTACCCTGAGAAAACCCACCTGTCCAATCTGGCGACCATCGTACCATCTCACATACTTCCCGGTCCGAGGATCGAACCCGATTTACATTGCACATGTTTCACTTTATATCAACATTGTATTGTGTGATATTTTGTATGTATTTGTCAGGATTTGTGTTGAAACGAGACCAGAAGAAGGAAGATAAAGTTGATATCAACATTTGTATTGTGTGATATTTTGTATGTATTTGTCAGGATTTGTGTTGAAACGAGACCAGAAGAAGGAAGATAAAGAAGAAAAAATCTCCATAGAAGAATTGGTCGAGAAAGAGGTATATTAGTATAATCTGATTTAAAATCATTTTTTATTATTGTAAATTCCTAATTTGCAAAAATTGTCATTATAAAAATAATACAGTGCATTGTATGCATTGTATACTTGTTTATTATTATGCTTGATTGTGTGTTTAGTGTTTTGATTTGATAATAAACGTGAAAGTTCCGGGATATACAATAGGGTATAAAACGCCTTATAACGGGTGCGACTCTAAAAATAGATTCGGAATTTCCGAGTTTCCATTCCAGAAAATATATTTTCAATCTGCAGAAAATACTGGAGTAGATTTTAATGTCCAAATTCAGTATTACTGACATTTTCACGGTTTTGGCCTCAAAAATAATTTGATTTGACCGTGATTTAGATACAACCGACAACTTGACCTCGCTTTTGACAACTACCAGTACTCGTCTGCTTCCCAGGCCTTTGTTTATATTGAAGGGTGCTCAGGGTTCCCTCTGTCTGAATGTTTGTCTGTGCCACTTCTGTCGCCAATTGACAAACACTGGAGCCAATTAAAAAAACTTGGACCCAACTAAGAGCCATATAGTTCACAAATAAATATTTGTTGCCATGTATTTGACAAAAAATATACCCCAAAAAAAAAAATTAAATAAAAAGTTGCGCCAAATATTTTCGCCAATTCACAAAATTTAGTGCCAATATTTGTTTTTGTCGCAATTGGCACCATTGGCGACCGACAGCGGGAACCCTGGTGCTTAAAATACAATATAATGGCGAGTTGTAGATTTGGCAGAATCGTTAATGATCGTCAATATAGCCAAAATAAAACATCTGCCAATAAATCTACTTATACAGTATGCCCTTTGATTGTTTATGCCCAGGGTTCATTCTAGGTCAGAATTTTTGGGAGAAGTGAGAAAGCGCGTGATCGCTTCCTTAAATGGTGTTCTTTAATATACTTCTGCAAAATATTGTTAAAATGCACAGTACAACCATTAAATACAACATTTGAATAGAAGGAGTGCTTTATAATGGGCCAGTGTATCTTTTACTAGACACAATTGTGTTTGAAAATCGTAAAAAGCAAAAAATAATTTTAGGGAGAAGTGGGGCCCCCAGAGGGCGAAGTCAGGATCCCTAGGGCGACAATTTTGCCCACATCGCCCTCTAGAATGATCCCTGTTTATGCCTGTACTTATTTAAAGCATTCTCGTTTGTGTTACAGAGAGCTGCATTGGGATTAAATACAACAAAGGTTACACTAGAAACCTTCCTGAAATGGAAGCAGAGAAAGGTGAGAAAAATAGTGAAATCTACTCCCAATAGTTGTCCTGCATAAAGCTTGATTGCGTCTGTCTGTCTGTCTGTCTGTCATATATGTACTGTTTGTATGTCTATCAGTCAGTATGTACTGTATGTCTCTATACCACAAACTTCTACCTTGTATACCAAAAACTTCTCAAGTGTTTACTGTAAACTTCTTCTTTGTGTACCTTAAACTTGTTCTCTTGTATTCCATTTACTTCTCTCCTGTATTCCATTTACTTCCCTCCTGTATTCCATTTACTTCTCTCTTGTATTCCATTTACTTCTCTCCTGTATTCCATTTACTTCTCTCCCGTATTCCATTTACTTCTCTCTTGTATTCCATTTACTTCTCTCCTGTACTTCTCTCCTGTACTTCTCTCCTGTATTCCATTTACTTCTCTCCTGTATTCCATTTACTTCTCTCTTGTATTCCATTTACTTCTCTCCTGTATTCCATTTACTTCTCTCCTGTATTCCATTTACTTCTCTCCTGTATTCCATTTACTTCTCTCCTGTATTCCATTTACTTCTCTCCTGTATTCCATTTACTTCTCTCCTGTATTCCATTTACTTCTCTCCTGTATTCCATTTACTTCTCTCCTGTATTCCATTTACTTCTCTCCTGTATTCCATTTACTTCTCTTGTATTCCATTTACTTCTCTCCTGTATTCCATTTCTTTTTCCTTATTCCATTTACTTCTCTCTTGTATTCCATTTACTTCTTCCTGTATTCCATTTACTTCTCTGTATTCCATTTACTTCTCTCCTGTATTCCATTACTTCTCTCTGTATTCCATTTACTTCTCTCCTGTATTCCATTTACTTCTCTCTGTACTCCATTTACTTCTCTCCTGTATTCCATTTACTTCTCTCCTGTATTCCATTTACTTCTCTCCTGTATTCCATTTACTTCTCTCCTGTATTCCATTTACTTCTCTCCTGTACTCCATTTACTTCTCTCCTGTACTCCATTTACTTCTCTCCTGTATTCCATTTACTTCTCTCCTGTATTCCATTTACTTCTCTTGTATTCCATTTACTTCTCTCCTGTATTCCATTTACTTCTCTCCTGTATTCCATTTACTTCTCTGTATTCCTTTACTTCTCTCCTGTATTCCATTTACTTCTCTCCTGTATTCCATTTACTTCTCTTGTATTCCATTTACTTCTCTCCTGTATTCCATTTACTTCTTTCCTGTATTCCATTTACTTCTCTCTTGTATTCCATTTACTTCTCTCCTGTATTCCATTTACTTCTCTTGTATTCCATTTATTTCTCTCCTGTATTCCATTTACTTCTCTCCTGTATTCCATTTACTTCTCTCCTGTATTCCATTTACTTCTCTCTTGTATTCCATTTACTTCTCTCCTGTATTCCATTTACTTCTCTCCTGTATTCCATTTACTTCTCTTGTATTCCATTTACTTCTCTCTTGTACTCCATTTACTTCTCTCCTGTATTCCATTTACTTCTCTCTTGTATTCCATTTAATTGGGGGCTGAGTGGTTGGAGGCCTCCATGGCCAAGTGATTGGGGGCCTCCATGGCTGAGTGATTGGGGGCCTCCATGGCTGAGTGGTTGGGGGCCTCCATGGCTGAGTGATTGGGGGCTGAGTGGTTGGGGGCCTCCATAACCGAGTGATTGGGGGCCTCCATGGCCGAATGATTGGGGGCCTCCATGGCTGAGTCGTTGAGGGCCTCCATGGCTGAGTGATTGGGGGCCTCCATGGCTGAGTGGTTGGGGGCCTCCATGACCGAGTGATTGGAGGCCGAGTGATTGGGGCCTTGAGTGGTTGGGGGCCTCCATGACCGAGTGATTGGGGGCCGCCATGGCTGAGTGATTGGGGGCCTCCATGGTTGAGGGCCTCCATGGCTGAGTGGTTGAGGGCCTCCATGGCTGAGTGATTGGGGGCCTCCATGGATGAGTGGTTGGGGCCTCCATGGCTGAGTGGTTGGGGGCCGAGTGATTGGGGGATTGGGGGCCTACTGGGGATGCCAAAGTCTTTTTCGAGTGAGGAAGCTATCCAGCTGTTGATGCGACTTTAAATTTTAAAAAAAATAATAAACATTGTTTTGTTTTCAGCGAAAAGAAAAGTTAAAGGTAGAAATGACAACACAAGAGAAAAAGAAATGTGATTTCAAGCAGGGCAAAGCATTTGGAGTAAGTATGGCTGGTTATATAGAGAATATTAGGTTACTGTCTTATCAACTTTGATTAACCTAATATTCTATTTATCCTACATTCTGAGTGTGCACCCGACACAAAAACAAACAACTAGCCATGACAGCTTACAAACTCGCTACGCACTTGGTAATATGTTGCGCATTGATATTTCTATTTATATCCATGGTTAGCCTTAAGTAATGATGCGGCGGTCCAATATTCAGGTCACGAAGTAATCCCTGTAATTAAATGGCATACACATGAAAACACGTAATATTTTTCAATTGTTATTAATCATGTATGACAACACAATGTGCCGACAGACGCTTTGTTTATTTACAAACCGTAATCTGGGTCATAAAAGTAGTCCGTCACGAAAGCTTTATTATACTAATAAAGCAAAATTTATTAGGCAGGCCGTTTTTGTACGTTATTTCGCATGAAGGTAGGATAAAAATGTTTACTGATTTTGGCCAATGAACAGTATAATCATATCACATCTGATACTAAAGTGTTTGTTTATTATAGTGTCACCCCAATTTAAAGAGCCAGCCATTTCTGACTTATGAGACACCTCTTTTTATGAACATCAGTACTTTCCGAATCTTGTATCTATGCTTGTATGCCAGACACCAGGCTGTTAGGCAATCGGTAACCATTATTTAACTAGTTGGCAGCTCACCAACCGGCCATATCAGAACAAACCCTTGACGAGATTTGAACGTTCGACCTCCCGCACCGTAGGCGGACACCTTAACCACTAGGCCACGGAGACATATGTACTATATGTACACACTTAAATTACACTTGTTGATTACTTATTTCTATAATAAGTCTGCTACCATTCAAAGAATACTATTAGAGAATAAACTTATATTTTTTTATGACAATTGCGAAACAAGCTTTAACAACTTATATTAATCACTCTCGTTTGCGTGGAACTGGATGAAGACATATATGTTGTCATTCGTGTGGGATCTGACATAATTCCTTGTCTGAGTACCGAACCCGTGTTGCATTGGTGTGGGATCTGACATAGTTCTGGGTTTGAGTACTGAACCTGTGTTGCATTGGTGTGGGATCTGACATATTTCTGGGTCTGAGTACCGAACCGTGTTGCATTGATGTGGGATCTGACATATTTCTGGTCTGAGTACGAACCCGTGTTGCTTGATGTGGGATTGACTATTTCTGGTCTGAGTACCGAACCCATGTTGCATTGGTGTGAGATGTATTTCCGGGTCTGAGTACCGAACCCGTGTTGCATTGATGTGGGATCTGACATATTTCTGGGTCTGAGTACCGAACCCGTGTTGCATTGATGTGGGATCTGACATATTTCTGGGTCTGAGTACCGAACCCGTGTTGCATTGGGGACTGATATTTCGTTAGTACCGAAGTGTTGCTTGTGTGGTCTGCTATTCCTTGTCTGAGTACCGAACCGTGTTGCATTGATGTGGGATCTGACATAATTCCTTGTCTGAGTACCGAACCCGTGTTGCATTGTGTGGGATCTGACATATTTCTGGGTCTGAGTACCGAACCCGTGTTGCATTGATGTGGGATCTGACATATTTCTGGGTCTGAGTACCGAACCCGTGTTGCATTGATGAGAAGCAAGTGTGCTATTCACTAATCGGACAGTGAAAGAATGTTTTGTGGGATTGTGGGACTAGAGTTCACTCGTTAAATAAAGTCTTTATTATTATTATTATACTAGAGGAATGCTCTACATGCACTTCCACATTACTTAGTTCTAATGTATGTGTACATGTTCATGTCTGTGCTACATCATTGTCAACCATTGAGGGATGTTACCATATTATAGCAGAGATAAGTTAGAATTTTTGTTGCAAACGTGCAATGATAATAAAATACAGCCAATAGTAAATTGTGTTTTTATTTATTTTTATTATAAACATCAAAGTAAGAGACGTCGATTATAATCTATTCCACATTTTCACAATTGATTATCGCCGATGTCCACGCCGGCGAACCATTGTTGGAGACGTGACGATAATCAGATCATAACGTATCCCTTATCCCATGCATGTTCTCACTACCGAGTAGGCGGCACTCCCCGTAGTTTTATGCGCACGCTTTTCTCAGATCTCAAGCTCGGATGATTTGATTGGGTGAATCTGAGATATGCACTCTGCTCAACCAATCAGAACGCTTTAGACTGAGTTTGAGATTGGCGAAAGGTTTTATAATCTCCAACCTTGGTGTATACCTGCATTATGTTCTCAGTCATTGAGAATTCTGAATGCCAACATTTGTGGACACCGTGTATATTTTATGTAGAATAAGCACTATTGATTTGGTAGTCATTGAAATCTGAATGCCAACATTTGTGGACACCCTGTATATTTTATGTAGAATAAACACTATTGATTTGGTAGTCATTGAAATCTGTTTTGCCATATTTAGATAAGTGGACGTGAGATGTTCGAGTTCAATCCGGATCTAGTGGAGGAAGATGATGATGAAGCAACGGAGGGTGGTCTCCAACGAGAAGACTATGATGATGATGACGACGAGGACAATACTGCTGTCGTAAATATTGACCTTGGAATGTTTGTGCTGACAGACATTGACGGCACAGGAACACGTGCGGAGGAGAGAGAAATAGAAACCACCACAGAAGGAACTGTTCCAATCATGAATGGGATTAGTAGCACGGGTAGGAATGAGTTTTTATCATCAGCCATTTCTGTGAGATATATTGTTTTGGCGTCTGTCCGTCTCCATCCAATTATCAGTAACCAACGGGTGGAATTTCATTAAACTTATGCATGTGCACATTTCATAGTGATCGGCCCAGTAACACCGGAGTAGTTGCCTTTTACTAACTAAAGATCCACAACCGTCCAGGGCCAGTTTATCTGGAGATGTTAATTCATGGAATTTTGTTGCGGTCTATTTCTATGTACGTTTAACTTCGTAGTGTATTAAAATTCTGAGATATAAAATATCACTCAAAATCAAATCACTGAATATTTAAACAATATTTAAACAGCCATGAATATTTAAAACAGACTTGAATATATAATCAGTGTTTACAATTTGTGGATATGGTAGGAACGTGAAAGAAGTGGAAAATGGCCCGCATAATTATAATATTCTTGGTACAGTATTTATAGCCTAGCTAAGCATGCTGTCACGGTGAGCTAGGCGTAGTCAGGGTGAGTTAGGCATATAGTCGGGGTACGTTACGCTTATGGTTTGGTGAGTTAAGTATACGATCGGGGTGAGTTACCTATGGCAACCGATTGCAACTGTAGGCCATTCCTGATGGTCAGAACTGCATTACTGATGGCAACTGGTGGTCAGAACTGCATTACTGATGGCAACTGGTGGTCAGAACTGCATTACTGATGGCAACTGGTGGTCAGAACTGCATTACTGATGGCAACTGGTGGTCAGAACTGCATTACTGATGGCAACTGGTGGTCAGAACTGCATTACTGATGGTAACCGGGGGTCAGAACTGCATTACTGATGGCAACTGGGGGTCAGAACTGCATTACTGATGGTAACCGGGGGTCAGAACTGCATTACTGATGGTAACCGGGGGTCAGAACTGCATTACCGGGGGTCAGAACTGCATTACTGATGGCAACTGGGGGTCAGAACTGCATTACTGATGGCAACCGGGGTTCAGAACTGCATTACTGATGGTAACCGGGGGTCAGAACTGCATTACTGATCGCAACCGGGGGTCAGAACTGCATTACTGATGGTAACCGGGGGTCAGAACTGCATTACTGATGGCAACTGGGGGTCAGAACTGCATTACTGATGGCAACCGTGGGTCAGAACTGCATTACTGATGGTAACCGGGGGTCAGAACTGCATTACTGATGGCAACCGGGGTTCAGAACTGCATTACTGATGGTAACCGGGGGTCAGAACTGCATTACCGGGGGTCAGAACTGCATTACTGATGGCAACTGGGTGTCAGAACTGCATTACTGATGGCAACCGGGGTTCAGAACTGCATTACTGGTGGTAACCGGGGGTCAGAACTGCATTACTGATGGCAACCGGGGGTCAGAACTGCATTACTGATGGTAACCGGGGGTCAGAACTGCATTACTGATGGCAACTGGGGGTCAGAACTGCATTACTGATGGTAACCGGGGGTCATAACTGCATTACTGATGGCAACTGGGGGTCAGAACTGCATTACTGATGGTAACCGGGGGTCAGAACTGCATTACTGATGGCAACCGGTGGTCAGAACTGCATTACTGATGGTAACCGGGGGTCAGAACTGCATTACTGATGGCAACTGGGGGTCAGAACTGCATTAATGTTGGCAATATGGGGGCCAGAACTGCATAAATGAGTGTTTGACTTGACCAGAAGTATAATATTTACTCGGACCAGATTCGTTTGGTTTGGATGCAATTTGAAATATAATCTTATCTCTTCGACACTACATTTGCAGATGAGGCCGATAAAATGGATGAGGCAGGTGCATTACCATTGGCGGCCAGGGGTGCTGGAAATACTGCTGATACTGCGGCAACTAAAGATGGTGATATTAACATTGAAATTGACGAAGATTTGTTTGACGGTGAAGATCTTGACATAGTGGAAGAAGATTTAGAAACCCTCGATCTCGAAGCTTGACGCCGGCAGACTGGTGTTGTATGCTACACCAATAAACTCTCGCCTTCAGTGGATCTAAGACTTGTGTGCATTGCCAGTGTTGGTTCTTGATGGCAATTGACTTGTGGAAGCAATTTCTTGTAATTTTATCGATTTGTTTATGAAAGAATAAAGACTCGAGTTCAATATCTCTCCAGTACCGGTATTTATCTCGTGTTAATATGACATTACCAGTGTGTATTGAAACCAGTGGCGACAGTTTGTGGTATCTACGGTTACTATGTAGCTTGTGGTATCTACGGTTACTATGTAGCTTGTGGTATCTACGGTTACTATGTAGCTTGTGGTATCTATGGTTACTATGTAGTTTGTGGTATCTACGGCTACTATGTAGCTTGTGGTATCTACGGCTACTATGTAGCTTGTGGTATCTACGGCTACTATGTAGTTTGTGGTATCTACGGCTACTATGTAGGTATCAACGTTAGCTGAATATGTTGTCACCAGTTTTAAATACGATTATATTTTTAGATATATTTCGAAGGTGTATCCTTCTTTTTTTGTAAAGGTGTATAAAACGCCATCTTTTGGAAAGGTTGTTTAAAGCGACACTAGATCGGCATCAAGGATGGTTTTTTTGTGTAAATATTCCCAGGTATTTAAGAGTATTATTTCCAATGAATGTGTATTTAAAACAGCCAAATATTCGCACTCGCCTTCGCTTATTGGCTGTTTCTCCACCATACCATACATCAGTTGCACATTCACATTCTCTCTCTGCGACATGCAATCAATAAGTAACATATTTGGTTCATCAAACACAAACGTCGCAAGATGGAAAAAGTTCGCCATTTTTATACGAAATAAGAGGCTTTTGATTGGTTTACAAACTAGGGCAAACTGGACAACGTATGTTTCAACAGTAATCAAGTACATTAAAAATGTTCTTACGGTTTCATTTATTTACTGGAAAAAATTGAGTAATACTGGTTTTGTAACAAATACAATTGTTTGATAGCAACTATTTTAGAAAGTGTGCCAGAAAGTGACTGCTTAGCACAGGTGGTTGCTTAATAGAGGTCAAATGTATTGTAAAGCAACATATGGTACAGGTTGACTGCTTAATAAAAGTGACCACTAACACAGGTTTGACTGTAGATCCAGATCAGCCGCATCGTAACGCTGTGTCTGATCAGGATCTATCTTGTTCGGCCGACAAACAGCGTAGAGCCTTATCAGACGGAACGTTCTGTGCTGTCTGTTCTGGTTCTATACTGTTTGAAAAAGCGATTTTAGTCGTGATTGGCAGGTTACGGGTTAACAATAAATATCAGGAATCTATGACAAGGCAAACTAAAGTCGGGAATAGTGTATGGAATACAGTGATACTTTCAGTATAGAGTGCTGCCCCTTTGTTCAATAACGGCGGTCAATGCTGATATTAATTCTCTATTAATCTGATCCCATTTATGGAATGTTGTTTGGAATGATGCAAATCTCTCGTCACTGCTTGCTGGAATATGGAAAATGTTATTAAAGTATGTGTACAGTTCATCTGTGTTTCATATTATCTTGTATAGTGGTAGAGCATCAGATTGTGGAATCGAGGAGTCCGATGTTTGATACTTGGCCACGTCACGTATGTAGTGTCCTTGAGCAAGGCATGTCGCACATATAGCTTAGTACTGGTTAAAGGATTAGGTTCGCTAAATCTGCCCAGGAAAACGTGTCAAGGGATTTGACATAAATGGAAATAGAATAGCCTGTGCATGGAGTTACATCCCTTGCAGATATAGTCAACAACATGGAGTTACATCCCTTGTAGATAATCAACAACATGGAGTTACATCCCTTGTAGATAATCAACAACATGGAGTTACATCCCTTGTAGATAATCAACAGCATAGAGTTACATCCCTTGCAGATATAGTCAACAACATGGAGTTACATCCCTTGTAGATATAGTCAACAACATGGAGTTACATCCCTTGTAGATAATCAACAACATGGAGTTACATCCCTTGCAGATATAGTCAACAACATGGAGTTACATCCCTTGCAGATATAGTCAACAACATTGAGTTACATCCCTTGCAGATATAGTCAACAACATTGAGTTACATCCCTTGCAGATATAGTCAACAACATTGAGTTACATCCCTTGCAGATATAGTCAACAACATTGAGTTACATCCCTTGTAGATAATCAACAACATTGAGTTACATCCCTTGTATATAATCAACAACATTGAGTTACATCCCTTGTAGATAATCAACAGCATGGAGTTACATCCCTTGTAGATAGTCAACAACATTGAGTTACATCCCTTGCATATATAGTCAACAACATGGAGTTACATCCCTTGTAGATATAGTCAACAATATGGAGTTACATCCCTTGCAGATATAGTCAACAACATTGAGTTACATCCCTTGCAGATATAGTCAACAACATGGAGTTACATCCCTTGTAGATATAGTCAACAACATTGAGTTACATCCCTTGTAGATATAGTCAACAACATGGAGTTACATCCCTTGCAGATATAGTCTATATATATGTATTGCAGTCATACTTGTTGAGATGTAGAACCGTTTATTCATGTCCAAGGGTGTAGATGGGCTGAACATAATGTGTAGGCTGGGTTGTAGGGGTATACATCACTCGGACAATTGTGTTCAGCTGGATTGTCCGAGATGAATTTTGGCATATGTTTTGATCACGTGCGTTTTCCAGTTATCATGTACACACGTGTACGTACACAGTAGTAGAACATGTGTCTAAATATTTAATTTCGATGATTATCTATTTAACACCCGTAGATCTAAATGTACTACTATAATCCCTCAAAACAGCCAACATAACCCCATAAAACAGTTTAACCCCAGCAAAACACTGACATCATGAAAAAGGGCACCATCACGTATCTTGGTACAAACTTTTGTTGGCAGTCTGGACTCGTACTCCCTCTATTCTTTATTCTGTCTCATTTTACATAGTGTGTGTTTACGTTTATTTATCGTCGCTACCGGTTGCCCATATGAGGGACGCCTCCTGAAGATATTAGTCATTTTAGATGTTGGAGGATAGTGCAATGATACAGAGAGAGACCCATTCCAGAGTCTCCTCTGGTTCTTTTACGTGCATGGTGTAAAGCACTGACACAAGACCTCGGTTTAACGGTCAGACGGGGGATTGAACCTGCGATCACTGGATTACCAGTCCAGCGTGTTACCACTGGGCTACATATCCGTCTGTAGTTAAGTGTGAACTAACACAGTTAGGTCTGGACTCGTACTCTAATCTTTATTCTGTCTCATTTTAGCTATAGCTGTGTAAATCCTTTTATCTGTTTTACTTGCACATAACATTGTAGATTATCTGACTGATTGTTCGGCAACAAATTAAAGTATTAAGTAGAGAGATTGTGTGATGATTTCACGCACAGACGGATAAGTAGTCCAGTGGTTAACACGATGGACGGGGAATCCAGGGATCGCAGGTTCGATCCCCCATCTGACCCTAATAAAATTAAGTCTTTCAGATGGAACTTGAAACCGAGGTCTCGTGTCGGTTCCTTACACAGTGCACATAAAAGAATCAGAGGAGATCCTGTAATGGATCTCTGTCTGTATCATTGCACTATCCTCCAAAAATCTAAAATGACTAATATCGTCAGGAGGCGTCGCTCATATGGGCAACCGGTAGGGACGATAAATAAACGTAAAGCAAACGTGATTTCACTCCTCAGGGTGCAATAATTGAGTACTGGTTTACACAGGAAATGTGGGTGGTCTTCTCCGCCACAACAGCCATACTTACAATAATAATCCAGAGTGGGTCCTGTACAAATGAAATGTGGAAAAGTTAGGGTTTAGGTTAGACAACAGCATGGAGTTACATCCCTTGCAGATATAGTCAACAGCATGGAGTTACATCCCTTGCAGATATAGTCAACAACATTGAGTTACATCCCTTGCAGATATAGTCAACAGCATGGAGTTACATCCCTTGCAGATATAGTCAACAGCATGGAGTTACATCCCTTGCAGATATAGTCAACAGCATGGAGTTACATCCCGTGCAGATATAGTCAACAGCATGGAGTTACATCCCTTGCAGATATAGTCAACAGCATGGAGTTACATCCCTTGCAGATATAGTCAACAGCATGGAGTTACATCCCTTGCAGATATAGTCAACAGCATGGAGTTACATCCCTTGCAGATATAGTCAACAGCATGGAGTTACATCCCTTGCAGATATAGTCAACAGCATGGAGTTACATCCCTTGCAGATATAGTCAACAGCATGGAGTTACATCCCTTGCAGATATAGTCAACAGCATGGAGTTACATCCCTTGCAGATATAGTCAACAGCATGGAGTTACATCCCTTGCAGATATAGTCAACAGCATGGAGTTACATCCCTTGCAGATATAGTCAACAGCATGGAGTTACATCCCTTGCAGATATAGTCAACAGCATGGAGTTACATCCCTTGCAGATATAGTCAACAGCATGGAGTTACATCCCTTGCAGATATAGTCACAACATTAGGTAAACTTTATTTTGAGTCGGAAAGATGTCAACAGTACAACACAAGCTCTGAGTGAGCTTATCAACCGACTATGAAGGTATGATTTAGGATTCATCTTTTGTAAGGGTTGGTTTTAGATGTGTCTTTTAGTGTTCATGCACGCTCGCTACTTGCAGATTCACCTAGCATTCTAGAGAATTAAATGCTACCCGACATACGGACGGCAGTAGTTAATAACACGCACCGCATTCCAAACGTGAGAACAACAAGGTGCAGAAGACTAGCTCAACCCGTTTCAGTGGACCTAATCTTTGGATCTCCTTACCCCAGCATTTTAGGGACACTGGTAACGAGTGTGTGTTTTACGTTTATTTATCGTCGCTACCGGTTGTCCATATGAGCGACGCCTCCTGAAGAGATTAGTTATTTTAGATTTTGGAGGATAGTGCATGATACAGACAGAGACCAATTCCAGAATCTCCTCTTGTACGTGCACGGTGTAAAACACCGACACGAGACCTCGGTTTAACGTCCCATCTGAAAGACTGTTATTTTTATTAGGGTCAGACGGGGGATCGAACCTGCGATCCCTGAATTACCAGTCCAGCGTGTTACCACTGGACTACATATCCGTATGTACACTGGTAACGATAACTATTTGAAGAGTAGGGCCTACACATATAATAAATGCCTGTGATGGAGAGTTTTGCTACTGTGCCTCATGTTCTAGCTAGAACATTAACTTCCCCTCATTTAATGATTACTGCTGTTTTAACACATCCATGTATGTGCTGCTTAAACATGTTTTAGATATCTATCTTCCTCTAATGTCGAACCCCTCGCAGGGACGTAGGCATATGCTGTCTTCATATCATGTTTAACCCATTTCATTCTGGATACATTTAAAGGCTTTTGCAAACAACATAGATCCAGATCAGCCGCAGCGTGACCCTGCACTCTGATCAGGATCGATGTTGTTTGCTACATAGCCAGGTGTCGTAGCAAGATTATCTCAGTAGCAAGCAGTATAGAGCCTGATCAGACGGCATGTTCCATGGTGGCTGATCTGGCTCTATGTTCTTTGCAACTACAGTTTGAACGGTATCCAGAATCAAATGGGTTAACAATTAGTATGTGCCATTCTTATATGGTACACATCGTTTGCAGCACTGCGTGTGTGCGCTTGTCGTATGTCATAGGGTGCACTTATTGTTAATTTTCTCCGGGTACTCCGGTTTCCTCCCACACGAATGACCACATATACGCTTTCATCCGCGCCAACGAGAGTGATTAATATAAGTTGTTAAAGCTTGCATCGCAATCATTGTAAAATAAATAAAGTTTAAATTATTGTTAAAAATAAATGCAAAACTCTGTGAACACATATATTCTTCGATTAGCTTGTAAGTGTAGTATAGTTTTAGTTATTTCCCTTTGACCAATAGTTAAATTAGTTGACCTGTACTTTTGATCTGACATATGACAATACTTAAGCACGTGCTCCTGTACTAACCAATCACTGCATGCTATGATACCTCCCGCCATTAAAAAAAATAACACCAACAAGAAGCCATTAAGTATGTGCTTATATATAAACCATATTATGTAGGAATATATAAATCTATATATAATATATATAACCTTCAGAAAAGGCTGGAAAATAAGACATTTATAAAGGGTTTCCTCTTCCTTTGTCGATCTCGACCCCACACCCTTAGTGCTCACATACAGCATACCATCAGCTATGCGTCCATCACACTCAATCAAAATAATTAATATAGACCTACATATAATCTTGACCCTTTTTAAATCTCTTTAATGCCACATGATGCATGTTGATATTATTGTATTGATTATAATGTCTTTGTCTATTACTTTAAACATTATTTATTTTTGCTGAGCGGTTGGTCACGGTACCACTAATTATTGTTCATCCTCTTAATTAGATGCATTTTCTTATTATTATCAGATTCTATATGCCACATGACCACGATAAAATTGTTGTATATATTTACATCATATATATTTGTATATATGTATTTGACGATGTACAATGTACAAGTCTTAATAACATTTCTGTTCTGTTCTGTTCTGTAACATGATGTCTGTTTTTAACCTTAGTATGTAGTTCTTTTAACACTCTCTATCTCACTAATTGAGATGTTTAACCACTATCCCTGACAAGCGCCTCCCTGTCATACTCGCGTCTGAGTGTTGGGAGAACTATGTAGAACTAGAACTTATGTATTGTATGTCGGTAAAAAAACTATAATGCTATTGTCATTTGTTATGTAAAAACTCCGACAATAAATAAAGTCTGAATTGAATTTACCGCTTTACTCCTTCACTCATTCACACGGTGTAAATCTACTGGTACACCGCCGCTAATTGGACAAGTGCGCGTCATTGGAAACGTAAATTGTCACAAGTTTTTGTTTGTTTAGGTTGTTGTTTACTACTTGTTTTGCTGATAAGCTCATAACCAGAGAACGTTAGAAACAAAATTATCACCAGTGCACATTTATCAACGAAGTTTGCTGTCAATATTCGTCAACTACTTATTGAAACACGAGAATAAAAGTGTGTTTATATTTATATAGTTGAGTGTATTTCGGATAGATCATGTTTTAATTATTAATAGATTGAAAGTAGCATAATTATAGCAGATTTACTTTTAAATTATAATTTAATATTGCTGAAAAGAAAACCCAATTGCATATCATATTATACAAAATATTCCAACAAACTTTGCCATTCACAAATTAGAAACAGAAAACTCTTATTTTTAATTTTCTGGTCAATGTAAAGTCTTTTGATGTGACTTGGACATTTCTGTTTGGGCCGATATATAAATAAACAAATGCATTGCAGCTAAATCGTAATTTGTTTAATTTTCAAATCAGAAATCTGTCTGCATGTATGTATGTATGTTCCATTATGTCAAACCCATCTCGGGGACCTAGACATGTTTTCCTGGGCAGGCTTAGCCGACCTAAGCGATTAACCAGTACTAAACAATGTGTGTGAGGTGCCTTGCTCAATACGTGGCTTGTCAGAGTATCGAACCCGGGACCGTTCGATTCCAAATCCGACGCTCTACCACGGACGCCACATGCATGTGATGGATCAACATTCCTAATCATTCACCTCGTGCAAACTATTAATTTTTAGCATATTTTATCTATATTCATACCATCTTATTTGATACATTTTATTACAGATCTATCTTCCTTTTATGTCGAACCCCAAGTAGACATGTTGCACGGCAAAAACCGCAAAGAAGTTAAAAAGTATGAGTAGTTAAAAGCATAATTTAAGAAAGTAATGAAAATAAGTTGTGGTAAAAGTTTAAAAGCAGCTGCGCAGAACAACTAGGGACTGGCATGATCAATATGGCAAACTGAAATGGAAGATGTCAGGAGGGATATGCTTCCAATGGTAGATAGTTCTTGGAAAAAAGGAAAACTTGATCTTTATACAATGAATTGCTGTATAATCATCTGGAATAAAATGCATTAAATTAAAATATTTCAATAATATTGTATGCTTATTAGTTTGCTCCAAACAGGCGACTGATTAGGAATTTTGTTGAGTATACATATATTGGATCCCGAATTGATTGGTTTGCAAACATGTGTGATTAATAACTCGTCATCTGTATTTACAAATAGTACAAACTACAAACACTGTCATATTGTTAAACATTCATGTTTTGAATGATTTAGTACGTCCTTGGATATATTTCCACAGCATAACAAGACGCCCAGATTGCTGTTAGTATATACGTCATGACATCATTGCGCTGGTTGTGGTATCTGGTGATAATGGACACTTGTTTTGTGGTTTGTCGCTCATGGTTAATTGGGACAGTCTACGACCTGCCCCTTTTAGCCACGCCCTTTTGCCTATGTAGAAAATGTTTTTTTTAACATGCCTTTTAGCAAGTGCCTTCGGGCGGGCAGACCTATATAAAACTATAACTTGTCCGCCATTTTTACTAATATGTACTGTATACTGCCTCTTTGATCAAGCATACTTAGCTGTCAATCACCTTAATAAAGTAGTAGCTAAAGGGACATGGAACTTACCTGATTGGGTACCTAATAGCTGTAACTTTATACTTGGGGAAAATGGCAAACAGACAATTTATATGTGTTGCGTACTTGGCCTTCTGAGCGTGTATGACGATTTTGCCTGGTAAAGCTGGTTCCCAGAATGCCTCGTTTCCGTTCTAGATGGTGTCTCTATCTTCCGCGCCAGACTGTGTCACATAAAGAACCCAATTGCCATTTACTACATTAAGTTAGCAACCTTTTCTAGGGGGTAACCCCCCAAATACCCCCTCCTTCCCACTCCTACCCCCAAGTACACCCTGCCTGTTTTCTGACCCACCCTGTCGGTTGTCTGACCCATCCATCCTGCTATTTTTTTTAACCAGTCAAGAATAAACCTTAGTATTTATTGTTACTAGAGTAGTTCATGACAATCTTATATCTATGACATCAAAATATTTTAACCCTTTCCTTCATAGAGATTTAGGTTAATATACTATTATATCTCCATACAAACAACAGCCATTTAGCTATCATGCAGTGGATAAGAGGTCGCCATATATATCCCACCTCCATAGATATTACTGGGACTACTTGAGATTCTTGCTTTTATTATGAACAATGATTTGGCTACTACCTTGAGATTCTGGCCTTTATCATGTACCGGTACATTAGTTTGACTACTACATTGTCAATGTATGTCGTATTGGTAATGGCGTCAAGAGGTGCTTCTATGAGTGAAAGGGTTAATAAGTTTATTTATAATTGCCCTAGAAGTATATCAGTCATTTTATTATGTTGGAGGATAGTGCAAGATATAGAAGACGCTCGAAATCCAGAAGCATCCTCGGTTATTTTGACATGTCCTGTGTATAGCACTGTCACGAGACCTCTGTTTAATGTCCAATCTGAAAGACTGTTACTATTATTAGGGCCAAACGTGGGATCTAACTTGTGATGCTTGGAAGCACAGTCCATGTTAACCCCTGGATCACTGACGTGTCTATCTCAAAATATCAAACATGAAAATGATGAAGCCCATTTTTTAACAGAAACAATCACTGCATGTAATTTGTTGCGTGTATTTTTGTTGTAGATAAAGAAGATGAGTGTGGATGTTGTATCCTCTGCCAATAGCAGTAGCAGAGTTGTTGGAACATACCATATCTCTGATAGACAGGTGAAACGACTGAAGCGACCCCTGTAAGTTATCCAGTAGTATTAAGAGTTTTTTAGAGTTATTGGAACTTGCCAATCTCCGATATTTGTTCATATTTTGAAAAGTATTTCATTTCACTTGGCTAATTATAGACTGACCTACTTTCCTTGATTCAGGACACAATTGCATCACTACATTGTTGCAGTGTAGCCATTGGTCAATAAATTTAATTTATATACAAATTTATGTTAGCTTGAGTTCCTACTCTTGAGACCTCATTCCCGATGGAGTCCATCGCCACGAGATAAACAATAGACTCTCAACAACAACCATAACAACAACTGCAACAATAACCTCAACAATAATCTCAACAATAACCTCAACAATAATCTCAACAATAACCTCAACAATAACCTCAACAACAACCTCAACAATAACCTCAACAATAACCTCAACAACAACCTCAACAATAACCTCAACAATAACCTCAACAATAACCTCAACAATAACCTCAACAATAATCTCAACAATAACCTCAACAATAACCTCAACAACAACCTCAACAATAACCTCAACAATAACCTCAACAATAACCTCAACAATAACCTCTCAGCAATAACCTCTCCACAATAACCTATCAGCAAAAACCTCAACAATAACCTCTCAGCAAAAACCTCAACAATAACCTCTCAACAACAACCTCAATAATAACCTCAACAATAACCTCTCAACAATAACCTCAACAATAACCTCTCAATAACCTCAACAATAACCTCAACAATAACCTCAACAATAACCTCAACAATAACCTCTCAGCAAAAACCTCAACAATAACCTCAGCAAAAACCTCAGCAAAAACCTCAACAATAACCTCAGCAAAAACCTCAACAATAACCTCAACAATAACCTCAACAATAACCTCAACAATAACCTCTCAGCAAAAACCTCAACAATAACCTCAGCAAAAACCTCAGCAAAAACCTCAACAATAACCTCAACAATAACCTCAGCAAAAACCTCAACAATAACCTCAACAATAACCTCAACAAAAACTTCAGCAAAAACCTCAACAATAACCTCAACAATAACCTCAACAATAACCTCAACAAAAACTTCAGCAAAAACCTCAACAATAACCTCAACAATAACCTCAACAATAACCTCAACAACAACCTCAACAACAACCTCAACAATAACCTCAATAATAACCTCAACAATAACCTCAACAATAACCTCAACAATAACCTCAACAATAACCTCAACAATAACCTCAACAACAACCTCAACAATAACCTCAACAATAACTTCAACAATAACCTCAACAATAACCTCAACAATAACCTCAGCAAAAACCTCAACAATAACCTCAACAATAACCTCAACAATAACCTCAACAATAACCTCAGCAAAAACCTCAACAATAACCTTGACAACAACCTCTCAGCAAAAACCTCAACAATAACCTCAACAATAACCTCAGCAAAAACCTCAACAATAACCTCAACAATAACCTCAACAACAACCTCTCAATAACCTCAACAATAACATCTCAGCAAAAACCTCAACAATAACCTCAACAATAACCTCTCAATAACCTCAACAATAACCTCTCAGCAAAAACCTCTCAGCAAAAACCTCAACAATTACCTCGACAAAAACCTCAACAATTACCTCGACAATAACCTCAACAATAACCTCTCAGTAAAAACCTCAACAAAAACCTCAACAATAACCTCAACAACAAACTCAACAATAACCTCCACAATAACCTCAACAATAACATCTCAGCAAAAACCTCAACAATAACCTCAACAATAACCTCTCATCAAAAACTTCAACAATAACCTCTCAGCAAAAACCTCAACAATAACCTCAACAATAACCTCTCAGCAAAAACCTCAACAATAACCTCAACAATAACCCCTCAACAATAACCCCAATAATAACCTTGACAATAATCTCTCAACAACTTCTATGCAATAACAACAACATCTATACAACAACCTCTACAAAAGCAACACTCTCTATACTACAAAACCTCTACAAAATCAACAATCTCTATACAATACAATACATTATTTATTGCATTAAACATCAGAAGATGCTTATAGCATACAACAACCTCTACAATAACAACCTCTCTACAATAACAACCTCTACAAAAACCTCTACAATAACAACATCTATAAAACAACCTCTCTACAATAACAACAATCTCTATACAAAAACCTCTACAATAACAACATCTATAAAACAACCTCTCTACAAAAACAACAATCTCTATACAACAACCTCTACAATAACAACCTCTCTACAACAACCTCTACAATAACAACCTCTCTACAAAATCCTCTACAATAACAACATCTATAAAACAACCTCTCTACAATAACAACAACATCTATACAACAAACTCTACAAAAACAACAATCTCTATACAACAACCTCTACAATAACAACCTCTCTACAACCTCTACAATAACAACCTCTCTACAACAAATACAATTTTGAGTTTCATGCAGTGTTTGCTGTATTGAGGTTCTACTACTCAGGTTGTTGGGGTGGATAGGGGAGGGGGCGTGTGTAGGTAATGTTGGGGTGGATATGGGAGAGAGGCATGGATAGGTAATGTTGGGGTGGATAGGGGAGGGGGCGTGGATAGGTAATGTTGGGGTGGATAGGGGAGGGTGGCATGGATAGGTAATGTTGGGGTGGATAGGGAGGGGGCGTGGATAGGTAATGTTGGGGTGGATAGGGGAAGGGGCATGGATAGGTAATGTTGGGGTGGATATGGGAGGGGGGCGTGGATAGGTAATGTTGGGGTGGATAGGGGAGGGGGCGTGGATAGGTAATGTTGGGGTGGATAGGGGAGGGGGCGTGGATAGGTAATGTTGGGGTGGATAGGGGAGGGGGCATGGATAGGTAATGTTGGGGTGGGGAGGGGCGTGGATAGGTAATGTTGGGGTGGATAGGGGAGGTGGGCGTGGATAGGTAATGTTGGGGTGGATAGGGGAGGTGGGGCATGGATAGTAATGTTGGGGTGGATAGGGGAGGGGGGCATGGATAGGTAATGTTGGGGTGGATAGGGGAGGGGAGCGTGGATAGGTAATGTTGGGGTGGATAGGGGGGGGGGCGTGGATAGGTAATGTTGGGGTGGATAGGGGAGGGGGCGTGGATAGGTAATGTTCTAGTAGGATTAGCTTGCTATAGTATACATGTGTTTTATGTAGTTATTAGGTTGTTGGGGTAGATAGGGGAGGGGGCGTGGATAGGTAATGTTGGGGTGGATAGGGGAGAGGGGTGTGGATAGGTAATGTTGAGGTGGATAGGGGAGGGGGGCGTGGATAGGTAATGTTGGGGGGGAGAGGGGCGTGTATAGGTAATGTTGGGGTGGATAGGGGAGGGGGGCATGGATAGGTAATGTTGGGGTGGATAGGGGAGGGGGGCATGGATAGGAATGTTGGGGTGGATAGGGGAGGGGGCGTGGATAGGTAATGTTGGGGTGGATAGGGGAGGGGGCATGGATAGGTAATGTTGGGGTGGATAGGGGAGGGGGGCATGGATAGTAATGTTGGGGTGGATAGGGGAGGGGGCGTGGATAGTTAATGTTGGGGTGGATAGGGGAGGGGGGCATGGATAGGTAATGTTGGGGTGGATAGGTAATGATGGGGTGGATAGGGGAGTGGGGCATGGATAGGTAATGTTGGGGTGGATAGGGGAGGGGGCGTGGATAGGTAATGTTGGGGTGGATAGGGGAGGGGGGCATGGATAGGTAATGTTGGGGTGGATAGGGGAGGGGTGGATAGGGGAGGGGGCGTGGATAGGTAATGTTGGTGTGGATAGGGAGTGGGGGGGCGTGGATAGGTAATGTTGGGGTAGATAGGGGAGAGGGCGTGGGTATGTAATGTTCTTGTATGCTTAGCTTGCTATAGTATTACATGTGTTTTATGTAGTTATATTAGGTTGTTGGGGTGGATAGGGGAGGGGGGCGTGGTCATGAAATATCTGGGTTTTGGCATGCCCTCACTACTGTGGTCATGAAATCTCTGGGTTTTTGGCATGCACTCACATATAAAACAGGCTGATAAAATGGACAACAGACCATGTATAAATTGCATGTTTGGCCAGTGCAAGTTGAAGCATTTTCAGTGTCAGAGTGCTTTCATTTCCAAGACGTAACTATGGATACCATTTATCACATTTTAAAATGATATATAATTTTTTTTAGCACCCACTTATTTAGACAGGAAACCACTTTGAGGCTATAATCCACCATAATCGGGTGGTAATAAAAATAGTCTTATAGGCGAGTATGGACGGTCCATCCATCTGTCCGTCCATGCAAAAAAAATGGTGCAAAAGAGTCTTAATGAGACCAATATGAACAGTTCCAATAGACTAGCATTAGTATGTGGCTAACGTCTGTATTGTAAAGCATTAATCTTACCAATAGGTCAGCATTCACGGCTCAGCAAATTGGCCCGGTCATAAGATTAATGCTTTACAAATGCTCTGTATAATGCACATGCAATATTAATTCCAAACAAGCGTGTTTATAAATGACCACCTCCCCGCTTTTATTAGACGCGCTGTATAGTAAATATTCAATGCGGAACTCGAGGTAATAATATGTAACATGCCCCCAGATCCCTGAACCCCTTCAGCACCACAGTACATTCGGTGCTCAATATATTAGTCGGGCCTACAAAATCGTGCTCGCTTCAGGAGCGAATGGCCCAGAGCCATTACGATTATGCCCTTAGACAAGGCATTTAAATTCCACGTTGCCTCTTCTCTCTCCCTCGTAGCGATGGATTCCATCAGGAATGAGGTATCGAGGGTGATTCATATAAGTTGTAAGAACTTGTTTCGCAATTGAGCTAAAATAAATTTGTATAAACTAAAATCAAAAAGGCTAGGTACACCCCTGAAAAATCTCCACCTGAACCTTCATGTCTATTGTAATAATAGTCATTAACTATCAAGTATTCAGTGGCCTAATTCTTCAATTCTTATATATATTTACAAATCCAATGATTTAATACATTCTGAGGGTTTTATCTCAAGTGGTCAGGAATCAAAGCTTATGTCTTTTGAATTCCTGAGCTACGTTCTTGTTTGTATAAATCCTGTTTATTTACTCTCTCGATTAAACACGATAATACTGTAATAGAATAAATAGAGAGTATGTTTCAATGTATGAATAGGTAAATAGGATCTTACACTCGTGGTGATTTCATACCATATTTTATGAAACGAAATTGTCATGATGTCACTAAATGTTCATGACGTCACTACGCAAGGCAGCGTTATATTTATGTTTTAAACAGCGTTTATAATTGTGTCGAGACTTCGTTTAAGTCATTGTTTTTCTTGCCATTAACGTTCAACGTACCAACTCAAATAGAACAATGCATACTGTAAAGTTTATTTCACAAATTATAAGGATTATTCTCTCAACCAATCAGAATCCTTCCAGGTGTTATTACACGTGTGTACATATAAGAAATTATGAGATAGCTGTATTACACTGAATACAGGCAAAGTTATGTGATAGAAAATATATTTCAACGATTGGATATTGGAAATATTATTATCTGGAGCGGCACAAGCCACGAGTGATAATGTGTGTGTTTTACGTTTATTTATCGTCGTTACCGGTTATCCATATGAGCGACGCCTCCTGAAGAGATTAGTCATTTTAGATTTTTGGAGGATAGTGCAATTATACAGACAGAAACCCATTCCAGAGTCTCCTCTGGTTCTTTTACGTGCACAGTGTAAAGTACCGACACGAGACCTCAGTTTAAAGTCCCATCTGAAAGACTGTTAATTTTATTAGGGTCAGACGGGGATCGAACCTGCGATCACTGGATTACCAGTCCAGCGTGTTAACCACTGGACTACAGATCCGAGTGATAATGGTAGCTGTTTGTATTCATGTGTGAAATGTATTTCAATGATAGACTTATAGCGACACTATATCGGTGAAAAAACAGGGTTCATTCTAGGTCAGAATTTTTGGGAGAAGTGAGAAAGTGCGCGATCGCGTCCTTAAATGGTGTTCTTTAATATACTTCTGCAAAATAGGGTTAAAATGCACAGTACAACCATTAAATACAACATTTGAATAGGAGTGCTTTATAATGGGCCAGTGTATCTACTAGACAAATTTTTTTTTAGGGAGAAGTAGGGCCCCCAGAGGGAGAAGTCAGGGTCCCTAGGGTGACAATTTCGCCCACATCGCCCTCTAGAATGATTCCTGATTAAAAGCCAAATTTCTACAGAGTCATTTCCTATTACATAATCTTTTCCCAAACATCAATTAATAAACAAGCACCGTAATTTTTCATTATGCTCTCTTTGCAATTCGCATAACAACGCCGTAACAAATGATGACAATGAAATTAATGTCGCAAAGCTCTTTTAGCGTGTTTGATTAAAATAAAAAAATTTTTATATATTATACAGGGGTATGACTTTAACCCTTTGCCTTCTGAGTAAATAAAATCTAGATTGGCAATGACGCAATGCCACGTCTGATCAGGATCTATGTCGTTTGCTATTCAGCCATGTTTTTTCATTGTAGTTTAACCCTTTCAACCCCAAGTAACTGACATGGACTGGTGCGTGATATTTTCAGACCAATAAATTAATAAGAAAATTACCTTTGGATCAGTTCATTTATCAAAATGGGTAATTTTATCTAAAATAGTAATAATTATTACTGGCAAAAAAGTGCAGATCCTGATGAGACGGCTCATTACGAGGCCTGTGGGGTTGAAAGGGTTAATAAACAAGCACCGTAAACGACGTTTATCGACAGAGCAAATTAATGTGAATAGTGTCAACATCCATGCGTAATATTGTTTGTTATTAAACTGAGACATTTGCATATTCCGTGAACTTACTTCGTTAATAATCGGATTTCCGAAGTAAAATATGAGCTTTAGATTATGGTACACTTACTTACTGACTTGATTCAAAATATTAACGGTAAAAACCTAACGCATGTCCTGGTCGTAGTTCACGGAAACTTACGAAGGCTTTGGCGGAGATTATTGAGTCTCAGTTTAATGTTGCCAAGTAATACAATGCGTGTATCCTGAATAACATCATTTATGGTACAGATTTACCGTTATATTTATTTTTAGTCTGCTCAGATTTAAATTATCTCTTAGCTAGCTACAGTTACTGGTGTAACACGTTTAGTATAGAATCTATTAATGAACCACCGTCAATTAAGGAGCGTGGCTGACCGTTTTATGAAACTTTTGAGAAATGTGTAGTGGCAATGTTATTTATATGTACCGTATTTATTTACTTTTTTGAGATGTAATGTAACTTCCATGTAGGGCTAGATATTTACCTAAACCAAATGCTTGAAAGTGTGTAGGAAAATTGTAAAATAGAGTCATTTAGTCATATCTGAGGTGAGATCCAGGTTAGAAATTAGCACTATTACAGTGCAACTGATATCCAGCCATCGGAGCCGCCATGGCCGAGTGGTTATGGTCGTTGACTTCAAATCAGGTTCAATTCCCACTGAGGGTGTCAAATTCTTTCAAGAAAGGAAGCTATTCACCAATAACAACTGGAGAGACGCCATATCACCCAAGATGTTGATACTTTAAGCTCCAAAAACAATGCTGTTGGAGGGGCACCCAGGGTCTTCCTCCACCAATAACAACTGGAGAGACGCCATATCACCCAAGATGTTGATACTTTAAGCTCCAAAAACAAACAAGCAAAGATATACAGCCATAGCCTCACCCAACTTATTCAAACAGATAATGAAGGGCTAATAAATTGTCTAAATGGCAAAAACTGTACTTCAAACCTGAAAGATTAGTGTGTGAAATCAAAACTGTCCTTCCAACCTGAAAGATTAGTGTGTGAAATCAAAACTGTCCTTCCAACCTGAAAGATTAGTGTGTGAAATCAAAACTGTCCTTCAAACCTGAACTATTAGTGCGTGAAATCAAAACTGTCTTTCAAACCTGAAGGGTTAGTTTGTGAAATCAAAACTGTCCTTCAAACCTGAAAGATTAGTGCGTGAAATCAAAACTGTCCTTCAAACCTGAAAGATTAGTGCGTGAAATCAAAACTGTCTTTCAAACCTGAAGGGTTAGTTTGTGAAATCAAAACTGTCCTTCAAACCTGAAAGATTAGTTTGTGAAATCAAAACTGTCCTTCAAACCTGAAAGATTAGTGCGTGAAATCAAAACTGTCCTTCAAACCTGAAAGATTAGTGCGTGAAATCAAAACTGTCCTTCCAACCTGAAAGATTAGTTTGTGAAATCAAAACTGTCTTTCCAACCTGAAAGATTAGTTTGTGAAATCAAAACTGTCCTTCAAACCTGAAAGATTAGTGCGTGAAATCAAAACTGTCCTTCCAACCTGAAAGATTAGTGCGTGAAATCAAAACTGTCCTTCAAACCTGAAAGATTAGTTTGTGAAATCAAAACTGTCCTTCCAACCTGAAAGATTAGTGCATGAAATCAAAACTGTCCTTCCAACCTGAAAGATTAGTGCGTGAAATCAAAACTGTCCTTCCGAAGACAGCATATCATAATTATTAATAATTGCAATTCAAGTCATTCTTGACTAAGTTAGCTTTACTGGGTTATCTGAATGTCCTGTATTAGTTTATACAAATTTATTTTAGCTCAATTGCGAAACAAGTTATTTCAACTTATATTAATCACTCTCGAGACCTCATTCCTGATGGAATCCATCGCCACGAGGGAGAGAGAAGAGGCAACGTGGAATTTAAATGCCTTGCCTAAGGGCACAATCGTAACGGCTCCAGTGGGACTCGAACTCCGGACCTTTCGCACCTGAAGCGAACGCGCATCGACTATGCTATCACGACTTCCACAATGTCGTGTATTGAAACTGGTGGAATAATATTTGTATATGACGGACGGCCGATACACTGTCTATTATCATGATTACAAGTTGAAGTGTTTTTTGTAAATAATTGAAACTGATTGCAGGCCCGTAGCCACCCTGAGGCACGCCGAGGCAGGTACCTTGGTTGAAATTTCCAAATCAAATAAAAAATAAATGAAAAATTAAATAAATAACATGCAAAAGATGCCCCTTTGCTGAACAAAAAAATGTTGACTGCTAGAGTGCTGAAAGGTCAGTACATAAATCTACGTCTAAACTCATTAAATCAGAAAATGCAGGAAATCGCTTCTAACCCCAACAATTTTAAGGGGGAACATGCCCCCAGACACCCCTATATTGCCTTGGTTGAAATTTGCCTCTGGCTACGGTACGAGATCGAGGATCTATTTTGACCCGGATCAGAAGCGATAGAAAACATATCTTGGACTGAGTAAATATTAGTTCATTTAACTCTTTGCATGCTTGGTAAAATAAATATTGAATATTTCATTGTAGCAGACGACAATTCAAACAGACTGATCTGTAGTGGTTAACACGCTAGACTGGTAATCCAGAGATCGCAGGTTCAATCCCCCGTCTGACCCTAATAAAATTAACAGTCTTTCAGATGGGACTTTAAACCGAGGTCTCGTGTCGGTGCTTTACACCGTGCACGTAAAAGAACCAGAGGGGTTTCTGGAATTGGTCTCTGTCTGTATCATTGCACTATCCTCCAAAAATCTAAAAAGACTGACTAATCTCTTCAGGAGACGTCGCTCATATCGGCAGCCGGTAGCGACGATAACAAAAAACAAAATTTATTTCATTTTTCACATTATAATATTTTCAATTTTTGAATAAAATGTACCGGCACGTGGGAAGCTACACCCCTGATTTAGCAGACTATTTGAGCAGACTATTTGATCAACTGATAATGTTACTTTTAATAACATATTAATTACCGAGGTAGCAAATGTATAGAACTGTTTGAGATCAATATTATATCATGTGAATGGAGATTGGAGAGTTCTTCTTATCAATTAATGTTATAAACGAGACAATTTCTTCTCTATCAATGATAGAAAGTTTGTGTTTAAGTGCATCAATTATTTGGCTCGGCGAAATTAGAATCAACGTAAATGCAATAAAGGATTGGATTTAATATTAGGTTAAATGCGTGTGTTCCCCCCCCCCCGTCATGATATCTGTATCCACACATACCAGGTAGGTCATTTGGTTTCTATTTGTTTTATAAAATTGTTTCTTGTTTCTATTCGTGTGTTTTATAAAATTGTCGGTCTGTTTATTACCGGTCCAATTGTAAATGCCCACACGGATTTTCATGAAGATTGTATCAAGTGTTAACCTCATTGAGACGATGTGCAGAAAGAACCCAGGAGCGTTTTCTGTTGAACCTCTCGAGTTCACACGTCGTACCCGAGTAACACCTGAACAGCCAGGGTTCAGACTCGATTTACGCAATATGACCTTTGACCCGGACGCGAGTCGAACACTGGCCACATGCTAGGTTAGAATAGTTGTTACGGAGCTTCAAGATGGCGAATGCTGAAAAGAATTTGTAAGTTCTCAAATTGAATGGGAATATGTGACTAAAACATGATATTCGAGTAAAATGTATGTCTATAATACATTGATATATGGGGAGTCATTCAATAAGTGAATATATTTGTTGGTTCTCCCGGTTGTTGTTGTTGCCGCCGGTTGTTGTCGCCGGTTGTTGTTGTTGTCAGTTGTTGTTGTTGTTGTCGTCGGTTGTTGTTGTTCTTACCGGTTGTTGTTGTTGTTGTTGCCAGTTGTTGTTGTCGTCGGTTGTTGCCTGTTGTTGTTGCAGTTGTTGTTGCCTGTTGTTGTTGTTGCAGTTGTTGTTGTTGCCGGTTGTTGTTGCCTGTTCCATGTGTAGGTTTGAATATTAAATAGGTTGGTGGGGGTTCCACAGTAGGTGGAATGTTCCATGGGTAGATGGGAGGTTCTACAGGTAGATGGGAGGGTCTACAGGTAGATGGGAGGGTCTATAGGTAGAATGGAAATTACACGCGTCTTTGGGATGTTCCATAATTATGTATGCGGGAGGTTCCATGGGTAGATGGGAGGTTCCATTTATATGTAGATGGTTCCATGGGTAGATGGGAGGTTCCACAGGTAGATGGGATATTTCATATGTAAGATGGAGGTTCCATGGGTAGGTGGGAGGTTCCATTTATATGTAGATGGTTCCATGGGTAGGTAGGAGGTTCCATTTATATGTAGATGGTTCCATGGGTAGATGGGATGTTCCACAGGTAGGTGAGATGTTCCATGGGTAAATTGGAGGTTCCATGGGTAGGTGGGAGATTCCATTTATATGTAGATGGTTCCATGGGTAGATGAGAGGTTCCACAGGTAGATGGGATATTTCATATGTAAGATGGAGGTTCCATGGGTAGGTGGGAGGTTCCATTTATAGGTGGGATGTTCCATGGGTAGATGGGATGTTCCACAGGTAGATGGGATATTTCATATGTAAGATGGAGGTTCCATGGGTAGGTGGGAGGTTCCATGCGTAGGTGGGATGTTTCATGGGTAGGTGGAAGGTTCCATGGTGGATGGGAGGTTCCACAGGTAGGTGGGAGGTTCCATGGGTAGGTGGGAGGATCCATGGTAGATGGGAGGTTCCATGGGGAGCTGGGAGGTTCCACGGGTAAGTGGGAGGTTCCATGGGTAGATGGTAGGTTCCATGGGTAGGTGGGAGGTTATATGGGTAGATGGGAGGTTCCATGGGTATGTGGGATGTTCCATGGGTAGGTGGGAGGTTCCATGGGTAGATGGGAGGTTCCATGGATAAGTGGGAGGTTCCATTGGTAGGTGGGAGGTTCCATGGGTAGATGGGAGGTTCCACGGGTAGGTGGGAGGTTCCATGGTAGATTGGAGGTTCCACGGGTAGGTGGGATGTTCCATGGGTAGGTGGGAGGTTCCACGGGTAGGTGCGATGTTTTATGGGTAGGTGGGAGGTTCCATGGTGGATGGGAGGTTCCATGGGTAGGTGGGAGGTTCCATGGGCAGGTGGGAGGTTCCATGGTAGATGGTAGGTTCCATGTGTAGGTGGGATGTTCCATGGGTAGATGGGAGGTTCCATGGATAAGTGAGATGTTCCATGGGTAGGTGGGATGTTCCATGGGTAGGTGTGAGGTTCCATGGGTAGATGGGAGGTTCCATGGGTAGGTGGGAGGTTCCAAGGGTAGGTGGGAGGTTCCATGGGTAGATGGGAGGTTCCATGGGTAGGTAGGAGGTTCCACGGGTAGATGGGAGGTTCCACAGTTAGGTGGATTTTCCATGGTAGATGGGAGGTTCCATGGGTAGGTGGGAGGTTCCATGGTAGATGGGAGGTTCCATGGATAAGTGAGATGTTCCATGGGTAGGTGGGATGTTCCATGGGTAGGTGTGAGGTTCCATGGGTAGATGGGAGGTTCCATGGGTAGGTGGGAGGTTCCAAGGGTAGGTGGGAGGTTCCATGGGTAGATGGGAGGTTCCATGGGTAGGTGGGAGGTTCCACAGGTAGGTGGGAGGTTCCAGTAGGTGGGAGGTTCCATGGGTAGATGGGTGTTCCATGGGTATGTGGGAGGTTCCATGGTAGGTGGGAGGTTCCATGGGTAGGTGGGAGGTTCCATGGGTAGGTGGGAGGTTCCATGGGTAGGTGGGAGGTTCCATGGGTAGGTGGGAGGTTCCATGGGTAGGTGCGAGGTTCCACGGGTAGGTGGGAGTTCCATGGGTAGATGGGATGTTCCATGGGTAGGTGGGATGTTCCATGGTAGATGGGAGGTTCCATGGGTAGGTGGGATAATCCATGGGTAGGTGAGAGGTTATATGGGCAGGTGGGATGTTCCATGGGTAGATGGGAGGTTCCATGGGTAGATGGGAGGTTCCATGTGTAGGTGGAATGTTCCATGGATAGTTGGGAGGTTCCACAGGTAGGTGGGAGGTTCCATGGGTAGTTGGGAGGTTCCACGGGTAAATGGGAGGTTCCACAGGTAGGTGGGAGGTTCCATGTGTAGGTGGGATGTTCCATGGGTAGATGGGAGGTTCCATGGGCAGGTGGGATGTTCCATGGGTAGTTGGGAGGTTCCACAGGTAGGTGGGATGTTCCATGAGTAGGTGGGAGTTTCCACAGGTAGGTGGGATGTTCCATGGGTAGGAGGGAGGTTCCATGGGTAGATGAGAGGTTCCATGGTAGATGGGAGGTTCCATGGGTAGGTGGGATGTTCCACGGGTAGATGGGAGGCTCCACGGGTAGGTGGGAGGTTCCATGGGTAGGTGGGAGGATCCATGGGTAGGTGGGATGTTCCATGGGTAGTTGGGAGGTTCCACAGGTAGGTGGGATGTTCCATGGGTAGTTGGGAGGTTCCACAGGTAGGTGGGATGTTACATGGGTAGGTGGGAGGTTCCACAGGTAGGTGGGATGTTCCCTGGGTAGATGGGAGGTTCCATGGGCAGGTGGAATGTTCCATGGATAGTTGGGAGGTTCCACAGGTAGGTGGGAGGTTCCATGGGTAGGTGGGAGGTTCCATGGGTAAATGGGAGGTTCCACGGGTAGGTGGGAGGTTCCATGTGTAGGTGGGATGTTCCATGGGTAGATGGGAGGTTCCATGGGCAGGGGATGTTCCATGGGTAGGTGGGAGGTTCCACAGGTAGGTGGGATGTTCCATGGGTAGGAGGGAGGTTCCATGGGTAGGTGGGAGGTTCCATGTGTAGGTGGGAGGTTCCATGGGTAGATGGGATGTTCCATGGGTAGGTGGGAGGTTCCATGGTAGATGGGAGGTTCCATGTGTATGTGGGAGGTTCCATGTGTATGTGGGAGGTTCCATGGATAGATGGGAGGTTCCATGTGTATGTGGGAGGTTCCATGGATAGATGGGAGGTTCCATGTGTATGTGGGAGGTTCCATGTGTATGTGGGATGTTCCATGTGTATGTGGGAGGTTCCATGTGTATGTGGGAGGTTCCATGTGTATGTGGGAGGTTCCATGTGTATGTGGGATGTTCCATGTGTATGTGGGAGGTTCCATGTGTATGTGGGATGTTCCATGTGTATGTGGGATGTTCCATGTGTATGTGGGAGGTTCCATGTGTATGTGGGATGTTCCATGTGTATGTGGGAGGTTCCATGTGTATGTGGGAGGTTCCACATATTCATGGTAGGTTACACAGATCCGACATACAGACATCTCAATAATATTATGTAATTAATACATCGTGACTCAAGGTACACACTCCTGTCATATAAACTTTCACATGTCAACAAATAATTTCAAATTTTGAACATTTACTTCATATGTCAGTACATTTGGTGCATGAACTCGAAACTAGATTGTAATTATATACCCTATTATTGATAGTAAATTGCTTGATTTATTGAGAATAAATATCTCCTTAAAACTGGCCTAGATGTTTTCTCCAGCAAACTACAAATGCTGCTTTTGAAGTAGATTGAATATCAGGTATTGATTTAAATATCTGTTTCAATTTAAGGTTACAGTTTTTCAAAAACAGAACATTTAGAATGCTTTTAAGTTAAGCTCTATAAATGACAATGTTTTTTATAAAGATAATATATTGTACGCTGGCGTAATGATTTGTATTACACAAACTGTCAATTTTCGGTTGAGTTTTAATGCCGCTAGATTGATTCTGTTTCGCTTCAAATTATAAAATGATAATTTATATAATGACAAAGTTTCTATATACTACAGCGAAATATTACTCCTCATTAAAATCAATAGTTTCGAAAGTACCGATATGAGGAGATTGTACGAACAAGTGTTTCTTTAATAAATACATATTGCTTATATCGTATTAAGTTTTAGTATTATAAATATATAAAATACGAATTGGAAATTTTCTGGTAGCTCGAAGAATGTTTAGTTGGAAACTGAAATTGTTGGAGTATGTGTTTTGGAGGCAACACCAACATTAGAGAATAGTTTTATTATTATTTAATATATTATATTGTTGTGCAAAACGATGATGTCGTTTAGATGGTATTGTTCAAACGATGGAATATTTTACCGATTGTGAGTGAATTAGTTTCCAATTGTTCTATTTTGTGTGCTTGTTGTCCCCTTACACTTTAGTCGTGATTGGCAGGTTACTGGTTAAACACTATCATTGGCAGGTTATGAGTTAAACACTATCATTGGCAGGTTATGGGTTAAACACTATCATTGGCAGGTTATGAGTTAAACACTATCATTGGCAGGTTATGGGTTAAACACTATCATTGGCAGGTTATGGGTTAAACACTATCATTGGCAGGTTATGGGTTAAACACTATCATTGGCAGGTTATGGGTTAAACACCATCATTGGCAGGTTACGTATGGGTTAAACACCATCATTGGCAGGTTACGGGTTAAACACCATCATTGGCAGGTTACGTACGGGTTAAACACCATCATTGGCAGGTTACGTACGGGTTAAACACCATCATTGGCAGGTTACGTACGGGTTAAACACCATCATTGGCAGGTTACGTACGGGTTAAACACCATCATTGGCAGGTTACGTACGGGTTAAACACCATCATTGGCAGGTTACGGGTTAAACACCATCATTGGCAGGTTACGTACGGGTTAAACACCATCATTGGCAGGTTACAGGTTAAACACCATCATTGGCAGGTTACGGGTTAAACACCATCATTGGCAGGTTACGGGTTAAACACCATCATTGGCAGGTTACAGGTTAAACACTATCATTGGCAGGTTACGGGTTAAACACCATCATTGGCAGGTTACGGGTTAAACACTATCATTGGCAGGTTACGGGTTAAACACCATCATTGGCAGGTTACGGGTTAAACACCATCATTGGCAGGTTACGTATGGGTTAAACACTATCATTGGCAGGTTATGTACGGGTTAAACACCATCATTGGCAGGTTACAGGTTAAACACCATCATTGGCAGGTTACGGGTTAAACACTATCATTGGCAGGTTACGGGTTAAACACCATCATTGGCAGGTTACGGGTTAAACACTATCATTGGCAGGTTACGTACGGGTTAAACACCATCATTGGCAGGTTACGGGTTAAACACTATCATTGGCAGGTTACGTACGGGTTAAACACCATCATTGGCAGGTTACGGGTTAAACACTATCATTGGCAGGTTACGTACGGGTTAAACACCATCATTGGCAGATTACGGGTTAAACACCATCATTGGCAGGTTACGGGTTAAACACTATCATTGGCAGGTTATGGGTTAAACACCATCATTGGCAGGTTACGTACGGGTTAAACACTATCATTGGCAGGTATGGGTTAAACACCATCATTGGCAGGTTACGTACGGGTTAAACACTATCATTGGCAGGTTACGGGTTAAACACCATCATTGGCAGGTTACGGGTTAAACACCATCATTGGCAGGTTACGTACATTTTAAACACCATCATTGGCAGGTTACGGGTTAAACACTATCATTGGCAGGTTACGTATGGGTTAAACACTATCATTGGCAGGTTACATACGGGTTAAACACTATCATTGGCAGGTTACGGGTTAAACACTATCATTGGCAGGTTACGGGTTAAACACTATCATTGGCAGGTTACGTACAGGTTAAACACTATCATTGGCATGTTACGTACAGGTTAAACACTATCATTGGCATGTTACGTACAGGTTAAACACTATCATTGGCAGGTTACGTACAGGTTAAACACAATCATTGGCAGGTTACGTACAGGTTAAACACTATCATTGGCAGGTTATGGGTTAAACACTATCATTGGCAGGTTACAGGTTAAACACTATCATTGGCAGGTTACGTACGGGTTAAACACCATCATTGGCAGGTTATGGGTTAAACACTATCATTGGCAGGTCACGTACTGGTTAAACACTATCATTGGCAGGTTGCGGGTTAAACACCATCATTGGCAGGTTACGTACGGGTTAAACACTATCATTGGCAGGTTACGGGTTAAACACCATCATTGGCAGGTAACGTACAGGTTAAACACTATCATTGGCAGGTTATGGGTTAAACACCATCATTGGCAGGTTACATACGGGTTAAACACTATCATTGGCAGGTTACGGGTTAAACACCATCATTGGCAGGTTACGTACAGGTTAAACACTATCATTGGCAGGTTATGGGTTAAACACTATCATTGGCAGGTTACGGGTTAAACACCATCATTGGCAGGTTACGTACGGGTTAAACACTATCATTGGCAGGTTACGGGTTAAACACCATCATTGGCAGGTTACGGGTTAAACACCATCATTGGCAGGTTACGGGTTAAACACCATCATTGGCAGGTACGTACAGGTTAAACACTATCATTGGCAGGTTATGGGTTAAACACTATCATTGGCAGGTACGGGTTAAACACCATCATTGGCAGGTTACGTACGGGTTAAACACTATCATTGGCAGGTTACGGGTTAAACACCATCATTGGCAGGTTACGGGTTAAACACCATCATTGGCAGGTTACGGGTTAAACACCATCATTGGCAGGTTACGGGTTAAACACCATCATTGGCAGGTTACGGGTTAAACACTATCATTGGCAGGTTATGTACGGGTTAAACACCATCATTGGCAGGTTACGTATGGGTTAAACACCATCATTGGCAGGTTACGGGTTAAACACCATCATTGGCAGGTTACGGGTTAAACACTATCATTGCTCATTTTACACTCTGGATTTCCACTGGACCACTGATCTAACTATATTTTACACCCTGGATTTCCACTGGACCACTGATCTAACTATATTTTACACCCTGGATTTCAACTGGACCACTGATCTAACTATATTTTACACCCTGGATTTCCACTGGACCACTGATCTAACTATATTTTACACCCTGGATTTTCATTGGACCACTGATCTAACTATATTTTACACCCTGGATTTCCATTGGACCACTGATCGTTAACTATATTTTACACCCTGGATTTCCACTGGACCACTGATCGATATAACTATATTTTACACCCTGGATTTCCACTGGACCACTGATCTAACTATATTTTACACCCTGGATTTCCACTGGACCACTGATCCGATATAACTATATTTTACACCCTGGATTTCCACTGGACCACTGATCTAACTATATTTTACACCCTGGATTTCCACTGGACCACTGATCTAACTATATTTTACACCCTGGATTTCCACTGATCTGATCTAACTATATTTTACACCCTGGATTTCCACTGATCTGATCTAACTATAGTTTACACCCTGGATTTCCACTGGACCACTGATATAACTATATTTTACACCCTGGATTTCCACTGGAGCACTGATCTAACTATATTTTACACCCTGGATTTCCACTGGAGCACTGATCTAACTATATTTTACACCCTGGATTTCCACTGGACCACTGATCTAACTATATTTTACACCCTGGATTTCCACTGGACCACTGATCTAACTATATTTTACACCCTGGATTTCCATTGGACCACTGATCTAACTATATTTTACACCCTGGATTTCCACTGGACCACTGATCTAACTATATTTTACACCCTGGATTTCCACTGAACCACTGATCTAACTATATTTACACCCTGGATTTCCACTGGACCACTGATCTGATATAACTATATTTTACACCCTGGATTTCCACTGGACCACTGATCTAACTATATTTTACACCCTGGATTTCCACTGGACCACTGATCTAACTATATTTTACACCCTGGATTTCCACTGGACCACTGATCTAACTATATTTTACACCCTGGATTTCCACTGGACCACTGATCTAACTATATTTTACACCCTGGATTTCCACTGATCTGATCTAACTATATTTTACACCCTGGATTTCCACTGATCTGATCTAACTATAGTTTACACCCTGGATTTCCACTGGACCACTGATATAACTATATTTTACACCCTGGATTTCCACTGGACCACTGATCTGATCTAACTATATTTTACACCCTGGATTTCCACTGGACCACTGATCTAACTATATTTTACACCCTGGATTTCCACTGGACCACTGATCTGATCTAACTATATTTTACACCCTGGATTTCCACTGGACCACTGATCTAACTATATTTTACACCCTGGATTTCCACATGACCACTGATCTGATCTAACTATATTTTACACCCTGGATTTCCACTGGACCACTGATATAATTATATTTTACACCCTGGATTTCCACTGGACCACTGATCTGATCTAACTATATTTTACACCCTGTTTTTCCACATGACCACTGATCTGATCTAACTATATTTTACACCCTGGATTTCCACTGGACCACTGATATAATTATATTTTACACCCTGGATTTCCACTGGACCACTGATCCGATCTAACTATATTTTACACCCTGGATTTCCACTGGACCACTGATCTAACTATATTTTACACCCTGGATTTCCACTGGACCACTGATCCGATATAACTATATTTTACACCCTGGATTTACACTGGACCACTGATCTAACTATATTTTACACCCTGGATTTCCACTGGACCACTGATCTAACTATATTTTACACCCTGGATTTCCACTGGACCACTGATCGAACTATATTTTACACCCTGGATTTCCACTGATCTGATCTAACTATATTTTACACTCTGGATTTCCACTGATCTGATCTAACTATAGTTTACACCCTGGATTTCCACTGGACCACTGATATAACTATATTTTACACCCTGGATTTCCACTGGAGCACTGATCCGATATAACTATATTTTACACCCTGGATTTCCACTGGACCACTGATCTGATCTAACTATATTTTACACCCTGGATTTCCACTGGACCACTGATCTAACTATATTTTACACCCTGGATTTCCACTGGACCACTGATCTAACTATATTTTACACCCTGGATTTCCACTGGACCACTGATCCGATATAACTATATTTTACACCCTGGATTTACACTGGACCACTGATCTAACTATATTTTACACCCTGGATTTCCACTGGACCACTGATCTAACTATATTTTACACCCTGGATTTCCACTGGACCACTGATCGAACTATATTTTACACCCTGGATTTCCACTGATCTGATCTAACTATATTTTACACTCTGGATTTCCACTGATCTGATCTAACTATAGTTTACACCCTGGATTTCCACTGGACCACTGATATAACTATATTTTACACCCTGGATTTCCACTGGAGCACTGATCCGATATAACTATATTTTACACCCTGGATTTCCACTGGACCACTGATCTGATCTAACTATATTTTACACCCTGGATTTCCACTGGACCACTGATCTAACTATATTTTACACCCTGGATTTCCACTGGACCACTGATCTGATCTAACTATATTTTACACCCTGGATTTCCACTGGACCACTGATCTAACTATATTTTACACCCTGGATTTCCACTGGACCACTGATCTGATCTAACTATATTTTACACCCTGGATTTCCACTGGACCACTGATCTAACTATATTTTACACCCTGGATTTCCACTGGACCACTGATCTGATCTAACTATATTTTACACCCTGGATTTCCACTGGACCACTGATCTAACTATATTTTACACCCTGGATTTCCACTGGACCACTGATCTGATCTAACTATATTTTACACCCTGGATTTCCACTGGACCACTGATCTAACTATATTTTACACCCTGGATTTCCGCTGGACCACTGATATAACTATATTTTACACCCTGGATTTCCACTGGACCACTGATCCGATCTAACTATATTTTACACCCTGGATTTCCACTGGACCACTGATCTAACTATATTTTACACCCTGGATTTCCACTGGACCACTGATCCGATATAACTATATTTTACACCCTGGATTTCCACTGGACCACTGATCTAACTATATTTTACACCCTGGATTTCCACTGGACCACTGATCTAACTATATTTTACACCCTGGATTTCCACTGATCTGATCTAACTATAGTTTACACCCTGGATTTCCACTGGACCACTGATATAACTATATTTTACACCCTGGATTTCCACTGGAGCACTGATCCGATATAACTATATTTTACACCCTGGATTTCCACTGGACCACTGATCTGATCTAACTATATTTTACACCCTGGATTTCCACTGGACCACTGATATAACTATATTTTACACCCTGGATTTCCACTGGACCACTGATATAACTATATTTTACACCATGGATTTCCACTGGACCACTGATATAACTATATTTTACACCCTGGATTTCCACTGGACCACTGATATAACTATATTTTACACCCTGGATTTCCACTGGACCACTGATATAACTATATTTTACACCCTGGATTTCCACTGGACCACTGATATAACTATATTTTACACCCTGGATTTCCACTGGACCACTGATATAACTATATTTTACACCCTGGATTTCCACTGGACCACTGATATAACTATATTTTACACCCTGGATTTCCACTGGACCACTGATATAACTATATTTTACACCCTGGATTTCCACTGGACCACTGATATAACTATATTTTACACCCTGGATTTCCACTGGACCACTGATATAACTATATTTTACACCCTGGATTTCCACTGGACCACTGATATAACTATATTTTACACCCTGGATTTCCACTGGACCACTGATATAACTATATTTTACACCCTGGATTTCCACTGGACCACTGATATAACTATATTTTACACCATGGATTTCCACTGGACCACTGATATAACTATATTTTACACCCTGGATTTCCACTGGACCACTGATATAACTATATTTTACACCCTGGATTTCCACTGGACCACTGATATAACTATATTTTACACCCTGGATTTCCACTGGACCACTGATATAACTATATTTTACACCCTGGATTTCCACTGGACCACTGATCCGATATAACTATATTTTACACCCTGGATTTCCACTGGACCACTGATCTAACTATATTTTACACCCTGGATTTCCACTGGACCACTGATCTAACTATATTTTACACCCTGGATTTCCATTGGACCACTGATCTAACTATATTTTACACCCTGGATTTCCACTGGACCACTGATCTAACTATATTTTACACCCTGGATTTCCATTGGACCACTGATCTAACTATATTTTACACCCTGGATTTCCACTGGACCACTGATCTAACTATATTTTACACCCTGGATTTCCATTGGACCACTGATCTAACTATATTTTACACCCTGGATTTCCACTGGACCACTGATCTAACTATATTTTACACCCTGGATTTCCATTGGACCACTGATCTAACTATATTTTACACCCTGGATTTCCACTGGACCACTGATCTAACTATATTTTACACCCTGGATTTCCATTGGACCACTGATCTAACTATATTTTACACCCTGGATTTCCACTGGACCACTGATCTAACTATATTTTACACCCTGGATTTCCATTGGACCACTGATCTAACTATATTTTACACCCTGGATTTCCACTGGACCACTGATCTAACTATATTTTACACCCTGGATTTCCACTGGACCACTAATCTGATCTGACTATATTTTACACCCCGGATTTCCACATGACCACTGATCTGATCTAACTATATTTTACACCCTGGATTTCCACTGGACCACTGATATAATTATATTTTACACCCTGGATTTCCATTGGACCACTGATCCGATCTAACCATATTTTAATATTTTCTATTTCTAGGTCCACACCGGCCCACGCTACTAGACCGTCATCGTATGGACACGTAGTTCCCAGTACCGCGTATTCTGCACATACAGAGAATGGTACACCATCCAGGATAAACAGACCAAAGACTGCCGCCGCAATCCTCGGAACACGAGAGTAAGCTTTCATGACATTAGAAAGGTTGAGATGAGATTGTTTTGAGACGCTATGTATTCTGAAAATATACTCGACCATAGACCGATAGTTTAGAATTTAGATTTTATATGAATGTAAACGTGTTCAGTAAATTATTACCCATGGGTCAATAGTTTGGGAGATATTATATGAATGTTAACGTGTTCAGTAAATTATTACCCATGGGTCAATAGTTTGGGAGATATTATATGAATGTTAACGTGTTCAGTAAATTATTACCCATGGGTCAATAGTTTGGGAGATATTATATGAATGTTAACGTGTTCAGTAAATTATTACCCATGGGTCAATAGTTTGGGAGATATTATATGAATGTTAACGTGTTCAGTAAATTATTACCCATGGGTCAATAGTTTGGGAGATATTATATGAATGTTAACGTGTTCAGTAAATTATTACCCATGGGTCAATAGTTTGGGAGATATTATATGAATGTTAACGTGTTCAGTAAATTATTACCCATGGGTCAATAGTTTGGGAGATATTATATGAATGTTAAAGTGTTCAGTAAATTATTAGCCATGGGTCAATAGTTTGGGATATATTGTATGAATGTTAACGTGTTCAGTAAATTATTAGCCATGGGTCAATAGTTTGGGAGTTTGAGATATTGTATGAATGTAAACGTGTAGTAAATTATTAGCCATGGGTCAATAGTTTAGTGAGTTTGAGATATTGTATGAATGTAAACGTGTAGTAAATTATTAGCCATGGGTCAATAGTTTGGGAGTTTGAGATATTGTATGAATGTAAACGTGTAGTAAATTAT